>CM068866.1:30642800-31030300 GCA_035149815.1 Branchiostoma lanceolatum
AGCTGGAATGATTATGAAAAAGTCCATTTGTTAGCAGAAGTGTATTTATTAATCAATAAGTGGATATGGTTGTGGACTGGTCCATATTGTGTTGAGGTGCTACTGGAAGACTCAATTTTGGACTGGGTGATTCATTTTTTTTAGTGCAAGTATTTTAGAATGGTCCATTGTTATTTTGGGAGAGTCAATTTTTTGCATGGCGAGGAGTATGGCTAAACATGCTGTATTTGCTCGCAAATGTTGCCTTTCTAGTTCCTGCCTGTCATTACTAGTACACTAGTATTTGACAACTCACACATCTGCTTGGAGATAGAACTCTGAACTTTACTGACACAATACATCAAACCAGTGAACTGAATAGGTTGTAGCATGTGTCTTTTTCATTTTTGTTAAAGGAAATTACAAATGAAGTTGAAAGACAACATTTTGAAGCAACTGATCATCAGTTTAATTAACGTTGAACGTGAAATTCACAAATACAATGCATCCACAAATAAAGCATTTACGTTTAGCCATCAGTACTCTAAGTCCCTATAGTTCTGACAATCTGTAGTTCAGTATGAATGAAATTGTAAAAACAAACACTTGTAAAAACAAACAATTAACGTTATAGATCTTCAGTATTTTTGCTCCCAGTATCAGAATCAAACATGAGATAGACTGTAACAAAATTGAACAACCATTACAGAATTACGATGAACAAATTTGTATTCTCATCTTGTCCAGTTGCATGGGAAATGTTGGCTGCATGTCAGTTGAAAATATGGAATGAATAACAATTAACAGTTACAAATTAATATGACTGGTTTATTGAAAGAACTCTCTTTAAGATTAGTATTCCATCATGACAAGTTGACCTTTTGCTTCCAGAGCGTCAGCAGGAATGGCAGTGCGCGATCGTCCGCGAAAGGACGCCCCGGCAGTAAGATCTCCAACATGTCGGGCGACGTCAGCGACCAGAGCGACAACGAAGACACGCGGTCCAAAACTACGATGGAGGAGGGGGAAGGGGAGGGTAGCGATGGCTACGACACAGACCTGGAGATAGAAGGTGTGAAGAGTGCATATTCTGTAGAAATGTCTTTCTGTCTTAAAACTATCCTAGAAAAGACTTAAAACTATCCTAGAGAGTAGCTCATTGTCTCACAGTAAAAAGTACAGCATACCCTGCTGCAGAAACAGCAAGAAAACTTGCTGACTTATGACTAGGCACTACAACTTACAAGGTTAACAACAACAACTGAAAGAAAGTCCTCACTCCGTAGCTTCTGTGTCTATCTTTATAGCTGGTATATAACCACCCTTTGCCGGCGCCATAGCTTGAAATAGCACTTAAATTTTGACATGCAAAGGTTAGGCGTGACAGGTTGTTTGACAATGGTATATTAACTAGCCACCAATATGTGCTTGTGGAGTTGGTGTACATGTGTTACAAGGTTGGTTATACCGGTTGAAAAATACAGAAGCAGTTAACTGTTAAGGGTTAGGGTTAGGTCGATTATTCCCTAACGGTGTTATCAAGGCCGTCTCAAGAATGTCTTAAACACCTGTACATCTGAAGTGTGCATACTGTACACCTCGGAAATTGCTGATCAATGCTGCATTTAGAAGATCAAGAAAATCTCTTTTTCTTTTCAATGTGACAGTTTTACTAACTCTTAGGGTACCAAACAGAAGTATGAGAGTTGGCATCACATCAAGGAGGCAGGCTTGTTGGTTACAATGTACAAGTGTCTTTCTTTCTGTTGTTGTTCACCTTCTGTATATCTGTATAGCCAGTATGTAACCTTATAAATAAATAAAATCCAGTGCCTGGAAAGCAGTTTTAGTCAACGTTTTGTACAAATCATGACTTCTTGTAAAAGTGGCGAATTTATGGAACACCCTGGAAAAGGTAACGTAATTACGGCGCGTAACAATTGATTGACCTTTCACTTTAATTAATATTCGATCAATCACCATGACAACACGTATGTAAAAAGTCTAACAACACCTATAATATAGTCCATGGTGTCACCAGGTTCATGAAATTTACATTTGAAAAATATGATTTAGAAAAAAAATGGCGAATTTGGGGCCCCTTCCATTATTGCCTTTTGGCACATACTATAATGTCACCAAGTTTCCTGGCTGTTTCTGTAGCAGGATGTAAAATTGACAGGTTGCTAACCCTTAACGTGCTCGAGGCACCTCCTCAAACACAGGACCTTCGTTTTACGTTCCTTCTGAAAAATGGGTGCAGCTCCAACTGAGATATCCTGACCCAGGATTGAACAGGGGTCTCCCAGTTAGCAACTAATTGGAACCCGTAGCTCAACTGTGAGGCTGCTACCAGTTGAGCTACAGGGACATCCCATTCTCTTTGGCTTTGCTACATCCCTAAAAGCTAAGCCATACAAAAAGCAGTATTATGATTCGCTTCCTCAGAGGCTGACTGCTTTTACTTTCATGAAAGAAAACAGCTTTTGTCTCTAAGTATATTTAAACCCCAGACAATCGAGACATTGAACAGAATGTTTAGGAGCACAACCACTCGGAATGATTTGATAAATCGCGTATCAGACGGTCTTTGCTCTAGAGAGGATCAGATTACCTAATTCATAATTCATACTGTCGTATAATGACACCTTTATTGATCATTGGAGAATCATATTCAAAGGACCCCTTAAATTATTGATTGAACAACCTCTAATGTGGTTGTGTTGACATTATAGCAACAATAGGAAAGCATTACTTGTGATTTGGGCCGACCCTTTCTCATTAATGATGGATTCTCCCCGTTTCATTTCTTTCCAAAGGGTAAAAGTTGGAAAGGCGATTTTTTCCATTTCAAGGGCACCATGTTTGAGGCATAAAATTTTTTTTTTTTTAGAAATCATTCTTTTTATTAATTTTCACAAACATAAGATAAACATACAGACAAAATAGTACTGGAAGGACATGTGGAAACACAACAAAACCGATAAATAAAATGCAGAAAACAAAGAGAAAGGCATAAACTTACTAATACAGTAATAGATATTTTTGTATTACTTGTAGTTGAAACCCTTTCTTCCCTCTGCTTTACAAGCTAAATGAATGCAGAGTCGGTATTGTACATATTGCAAAAAAGTGAGAAAAAAAACAGTTTTGAAAGTATATGCGTTGTATATTTTGGCCCTTTTTTTTAATAACAGCATTGTACAGTCAGTTGCAAGGTGGTCTAGTTGCTAGTGTTGTCGACTTAAAATCTGAAGGTCCAAGGTTCGAATTATTGGCAGGCCCAGTGTCATGCCCTTTGGAAAATTGGTCTGTTACTCCTAAAGGTAGTTTACCAGTTATCCAAAGCAAACAAAACAAACAAACAAACAAACAAACAAACATGTCTTTCCACAGATAAGAGAATAGAGTACGACTCCACGGGAAGGACGACGTACAAGGAGGCGTGTAAGGCAATCGGGGTGGTCCCCGTGTCGTACTTCCTTCGCCACATGCAGGACTCGGAGCTGGTGATGATGCACCATGGCCTGGGACCGCTAGGGGCCAAGGCCATAGCGACATCTCTGGTGGTACGGTCTTGTCAATCAAATTACTGGATGGAATAAGGCCACACCAATTTGATTTCTTGGTTAACGGATTTTTATTTTCCCCCAAAAAAAAAGATTTAGAAAAAAAAATCATGAAAAAGTCCGTTAAACAAGAAATTAAATTGGTGTGGCCTAAGGAGCACATGTTAAACACTTGAAAGTTTATCTATCTGTGTTGAACTTGGTAGAAGATATTCTGAATCAAAGTTGAGCTAGAAATTGCCGACACAACACAGTCAAAACACAGTCCAGTCAATATATACCAACAGAAGTCATACATATGTCATATTGATATCATTTGCAGTTTGATATTGCCAACATTGTGAATCAATTAATATTTCACTTGATATTATTGATTAAACAGCTGAGAACTTCTCTTTAAGTCATGTTTGAGCTTGTGTTTGTGCCCCGTAAGGTATGAATGAATGAACTTTATTGCTCGACAATTGTACATGGCACAATGTATGGCAAGAATGACAATACAATCAATACAATGGGTACTAAACTAGTCTATTCTATTCTGAAAACTATACTCACAAGGATATGAACGTAAATGGCGTAATGATATAATATACGTTAACGTATGTTCCGGACGGTGCAAAAGCATGTCGATTGAGGATGATGATGATTTGTGGTCGCTGTAGTGTTTTCTGGCTGAATTTCTCTCTGACTTTCAGACAAACACAACCATCCTGAAGCTGAACCTGAGAGACAACTGGTTAGAGGCCCAGGGAGGGAAGTACATCGCTGAGATGCTGGTTGAAAACTGCTACATACACGATCTGGTAGGCTGTGTCTTAAGCTTAATTAAAGTTAAAGTGTCCCAGATGTCTTGATAGGATGCATAGGCCCATCTCCATTTCTGTAGCCCTTGGGCCACACATTTGTGCGATTCACTACAGCAGGGGGCTGGTCTGCTGGTAGTGATGTGTGTTTAACTTCCAATTTCCATGCTCTTTCCCAAATGCTGAGTGCTAAGCAGAGGAGGCAGTTACATAATGTACCATTTTTAGAGTCTTTGGTATGACCCGGCCAGGGCTCAAACTCACAACCTACCATGTGCATTAGGCAAACACTTTACCCTGACTTCTGGCCATATGATGATTATTTCCTTTACGGAGAAGAGTTAACACTTGAAACTTTTATTCTTCATTACTCTCCATGCCCAGTGGTAGAAATACTTTTTTCCAGTGCTCTGCAATATTGCAGAATGTCAAAATTTTGTTCTGCACTTTGAAAATATTTCCTGCAAATATACAAGCCTCCATACTACAAACTTCTCAACCTAATATTAATAATGCCTAACTTTTTGCCTATTTCTATTATATCCAGCTTGCAACATTGCTTTAATTTTTTTATTCTCTCACTCTATCTTTGATTTTTACAAGCAAAGTTTGAAACAAGAAAAAATATACAAATATAAAATTGAGAACCATTGAATCCTGATCCTGATTTTTTCATTCTGCAAAATTGCAAATTGTTTCATTTTTCTTCTGCAATTTTGAAAATCTTTCTGCAAATTGCAGACTGCAGGTGGGTATTTCGAACACTGCTCTCTAATTTATGTATGTGTTGTCTGCAGGACCTGTCCTATAACAAGATCGGGAACGAGGGAGCGGAACCCATAGCTGAGATGTTGCAGGACAACTCCACCCTAGACAGAGTCCTGCTGTCGGGAAACAGCTTCGGCGACAAGGCTGCAGAGGCATTCGCTGAGGCCATCATGGTGAGGAGGTTTTGACTGGCTGACAACGTTCCCTCCCAACGGGTGGTCTCAAAGTTCTAGTTCATCTGCAAGAATTTTATGAAATTCGTACGACTTTTATGAAAAACGCATGAAGCACTATGCAAAAACGTACAACTCTTATGAAGAAAACACAAATTTCTTTGCAAACCATACATATTTGATGGCCTATGAGGTATTCTTTTGATTTATTTTGGCTCATCACACCATCTTCTCACATCACAGCAGCTCGACATTGCCATCTTTAATATTCTGCTTTGTTGTGTGACCCAGGCGGCGGTTGGCTGTTTTGCATAGGAATATAAATTGATATGATTCGCACATTTTCACATAGTGCTTCATGCATTTTTCATAAAAGTTTTGCAAATTGCATGAAATTCGTGGAGAATGCTATTAGACACCCCTAAAGTTTGCATATTGTTTCCAAAATAAAGCTTGTTTTGTCCTGAAGGAGGATTTGTGTGATTTCCGATCTTGGGAGAGTATGTAATATTTTGAGACCACCCAAAACTGTGCGGCTCTCTTGGTCTTTACTACCCCTGTTCCTAAAGTGGACTTGTCCAGGGTCAGAAGAGTCTGACTTGGGAGTATCCAAAACTTGGCCTTTACCATGTTATGACAGGGGTGGTTTAAACTGAAAGGCATGCAGTTACATGGGAAAATTTTTTTGCTGGCTAAAACCTTCTAATCTTGATGGCCTAAGCTCTGTTTATGTGCAGTGTTTGTCACTAATTTGTTGTTGGCTGATCTTACCGACTAATGGTATCTTTTTATTTGTTTTCTTTTATGCTTTTTATTTGTCTGACGTGCAGCCATGCTATTATTATCTGTTCAAAACTGCAGATTGCAGTGCAAGTTCAGATTGTTGCATTTTATTACTGTACAGTGTCTGGAGGTTTATGCAACATTTGAATATTTGCTGTGTGTTTTTGAAAAATGATATGGCTTTTTCTGTAGTTACGTAGATGTGATTAGAGTTAACATTAGATAGCACCTTCCTTTTTCCTTCTACTACCTCTGTCTCAACTGTACCCTTACTCATACCATACTCTTAACCAAACCTTACCTCCCCTGACCCTACTGTGCCAAAGTCAAACCCTCCACTCTCAATTCCTCCTCCTCTCCCCTTACCCTTACCTTTACCTTCGCCTCCCCTTCCTCCTACCTTACTGTACCATACCATACTTTACTTTTAATCAAATTGAACCTTACCATCCCTTACCTTACTAACTCTTACCTTATCTTACCACAACATACTTCACTCTCAATCATAACTAACCTTACCACGACTCCCCTGGCCTCTATGTGCCAAAGTCAAACCCCCAACCCTCCCACCCTCTGACCCCTCGTCTCGCTCCCCAGAGTAACCAGAAGATGGAGGAGATGGACCTGAGTCATAACGAGTTTGGGGAGGTGTCGGGGGAGTTGTTGGGGCCGGCCATCGCAGAGAACAGCCAGATGAAGGTGCTGGACCTCAGCTGGAACCACCTTCGTAGGAGAGGGGCGCTGGCCGTGTCCGACGGCATCAGGGTAGGTTGTTCTTCTTTTTTTCTTTACTACGCTTTTGGACAGACAATGATGACGTGGCACTGCACACTTATTTTAACATTGCCAGATACAGAGAACAATATATACCCATTTTTACACTTGCGTGGAGTGAGGAAAGTCTGATGGCATCAGGATAGGTCATTCCTGTGCCTCTATCCTAACAAGATCACGCACCAGGGGCCCCAAACTTGACCTTGACTTTTGTATTCCCAAGACCTACCCACACACCAAATATAATCACAATCCATCCAGCCGTTAGGCTGACCACAGGTATCCAGAAACGCAAACAAACAGACATGCAGACAGACAGACACGCCCAAAACAATACTTCCATTTTTAATGAAGAAGAACTTAATTGCGTGACAATTGTAACAGGTACAATGTATGGCAATTTGTAGATACATAACAATCGACTATTTCTAATATAATTTTACAATTTCAAAGAACTTATCTATAACATGAATAACAATCGATCTAATAAATCAAAATGTGTATTCTAATGGCTAAAACAGTATACATTGTAGTGATGACGATGATAGTATTCTGTGTCAGGAATGTAAAACAATGTTCATGGAGGTGACAACAAGGTGCCATTGGCTCGTCCCATCTTGCATTGCCAAAAACTTATTCATTTGAACCTTTTTACAGAATTCTGTCCCATGCATAATACATCTGATATAGACCAGAGTATCTGTGCCCTACCCAATGTACATGTAGAAAAAGTAAAGATAAAGGAATTTCACTGTCTCCAGCTTGAAGAATTAAGAGAGCTCAGGCATTAGGTAAAATACTAAAGACAACAGTGTGACATGTGCTATTTGTTCCCAAAGGACAACATCACCATAACACACCTGGACCTGTCCTGGAACGGGTTTGGTGATGATGGAGCCCAATCCATCGGGGAAGCTCTCAAGTCCAACAAAACACTGGAGGTTCTGGACATGAGGTAAGGGTTAGTGTTACATGTCGGTATGCCTAAACACCTCACCCGACCTCATCCGACCTCACCCGACCTAATCCGAGTCTAAAATGCAGTGTATAGTCTGCATTTTAGACTTGGATGAGGTGGGGTGAGGTCGGATAAGGTCGGGTGAGGTGTTTAGGCATACCCGTTACATGTCCCTAGTCTCTACCAGACTAAGCACGCCATCTATAGGGACAATATTTACTAGGAGGGTTTGGCCACCAAAGGGGTTGCCAAAAATAGTTACTCAAGCAACTGGATAAAATTTGGAAAAAATTCAAATTCAAAAAATTTTATCCAGTTGCTTGAGTAACTATTTTTTGCGTATCTTACTACCTGGATGTCTAACCTTCATCAGTGTACAACAGGGTTTCATTTGCCGTGGACTGACTCTACTGGCCAATTATTCCTTTTTCTTGCCAAATCCATACACACATAGGAAGGCCCGATGGATGCTAACATGTCCCCATGTTGTAAGTGGTAAGTGATCCCGCTGCTTCGCAGTATGATTCGGACACACTTGTGGGTCCGTGGGCGGGAGTTTGATCCCAGGGTGGGCCCTACTCGAAAAGAAAGGATTGCTGATTTTCTGTCCCTTACAGATAAAATAAATATATCAAATTCTGAGCCTTTTCAGTAACTTAATAAAAGCTGTGATTCTAAACTTCTTTGAAATATTGGTCTAAAAAACAGTTATTATAGACAGTCCGTTGAGTGGCTCGTTACTTACATGTATTTGCTACACTTACATTGTTTTGTATTTCCTGCTGCAGTAACAACAGAATCTCAACAGAGGGCGCTGTTCTGCTAGCCAAGGGTTTGATTGAGAACGATACACTCAGAGTGCTGAAGGTCAGTACATACTGTAGAAAAGTGTTGTAGTGCAATAATTCAAATCAAATCACGTATTGTAGTGTTACAGTATGTATACTATGTATGAGGGAGCCTTGGACGATGGCATCAGGCGCCAAACTTATGCAAGTAAAAACCCCAACACAGTTATTGAAAATAGTAGGGTGACCAGGTGTGCTTGGCTGGAGAAAGCAAGTCGTAGCAAAGCCGCACTGCACTATCAGCTACCGAAAAAGTAGTACGCTTTGTTGCAAGCATTAGGCTTTGGGTTTGATGGATGGAAAAGATACAATGTCATGTATAACTGATATCACTTGCAATATCTGCAATAAAGAAGGCCTAGAAGATTTTCCTTTGTTCTCAGGACTGGTACTTTGGCTTGTACCTCCCAGGTACTCTCAAAGCACTAATAATTTTGACGTGAGAATTTATGGCATTTTGTAGCAAACTAACATGCAAGTACAGGGCTCGAAATTCATTTTTGGAAATAGGTGCACTGGTGCACCCAACCCAAAAAATTATGTGCACAGAAAGAATTTTGGGTGCACCACATAATGTCAGCAAAACATGATTACAAAGTTTAACGCTCTTAAGAACTTCAATCTGTTATTCTACAGCTAAACTTAAGAGTTTAAACAAGTGATACATCAAACAAAGTACAACAAAAGTTCATATTGCTATTTCTGATACTTACATGTCAAGAATATTCTGTATACTTAGTGTACAATAGAGCCTATAGCGTACAAAAATATCTAGGTGCACTGGTGCACCCACAGTCAAAAATTAGGTGCACAGCTCTAATTTTGGGTGCACACAGATGCACATGCACCCAGAATTTCGAGCCCTGAAGTAGATCTAAGGTAGCCAAGTCTGCAAAATCTTTTTCAGGGAACACAATGTTGTACAATGTATGTAGATTTTTATAAAATCCTAATGACATTTCTTTGTTGTTGTTTTTGTTGTTGTTGTTGTTTAGATGGGGAAGAACCCAATGCAGTCCGCAGGTTGTTATGGTATTCTGAAGGGGATTTCTCAGAACCCCAACTCTAACATCCAGGAGCTCGACTTCTCTGTAAGTTCTAGTCTATCAAGCAACCTGATAATGTTGTAGTAAAAATATGTCTCTTAATGCAGCTCATAATGCAGTTGGGCAACTATGGCATGTATCACCCTCCTAAAAGCAGGACCCCTATCGCTCGATTCGTTGGGGATCGCTCGCGTAGGGGCCCTGCTCTTTAGTCGCAGTAGACATGGTTCTGGCGACGTTACTGACAGTTGCTCATGAATAATTAATGAGCTATCCTTATTTGGCACAATTTGGCGGTTAATTTGTTCTGAACCTAAAAGTAACAATGTGAGACGTAACCTGATTGGTTGATAGCTTCCAGCGTCCTTTGCGCTTTTGCTCTAGATTAGGTTTAGCAAACCCTCTGATTAGCTGAAACTGTTTTGGTGGTGACGTTGCCAGAAGCGTGTCTACCAGGGCTAAAGAGCAGGGCCCCTATGTGAGCGATCCAAAGAATCGAGCGTTAGGGTCCTGCTTTTAGGAGGGTGGCATGTATATGCGGAACCAATATTAGATAAATAGATAAATGCAGCTCAGACACAAAGAATAACAGCGACAAATACATTCAGTGTTTCAAAACCAGAATCAAAACATTTAAGATACACACTGTCAGTTTCTTAAGACTTCTGTAGAGCGAACTTGTTGCTATCAAATACAATACATGGCTTCCTACAGCTTTAGAGTAAAGCTGGACTTGCCGCCCACGGACGAGTCCATTGACGTTGAACTGATCGTCCGTCAGGATGAAAAGGAGAAGAAGAATAGCTTTAAAGAATGTCAAAGCATTAGAGTCCAAAGTAGCAATTCTTGTCACAGTGGTACTTTGCCGTCATGTTTTAGTTCTAGAATTAAGCAGTCAAGTCTAACTAGATGTTGTCACATGCTAATTCTCAGGGACAGTCCTCCCTATATGTTCCGACGACCCTATGCTCAGACACCCCTATGTTACGGTTAGGTTTAGAATAAGGTGTCGGAACATAGAAGTGTCGGAATATACTGTAGGTGTGTAACCACTAACCCTGCCCCCCTCCCCCTTTCCACTGTAGGACATCTTGGTGAATGACGACTTTGATGAACTGCTGAAACAGGTGAAGGAGATGTTGCCTGCTCTGCTCACCAAAACAGGTATGGGTGACTTTGAACTTGAGAATACATGTACCTGTAGTTTTGTTGTAACCTTAACGCAGACATCTAATTTGGCTTGTTTGGAGTAGACTTAGTTATTAATTTAGGACAGTTCCAGCCATACATGCATGGACATAGAAGGCAGACTGACTTATCAAATCAGTCAACTTTCAGTGTGTCATTCTGATTGAATGTATAGTTTCAAATCAAAACCATTGTGACATGCTTTTTATTTTCAGTGGCAGACATATACAATGTCATGCAATTTACATAATCTTTTTTCATTATTGATAAAACAAAATAACATTTTTTTCTTCAGTTGTCATGATTTCAGCATTATTTCCTTGTTTCTCCTTTCCTGACAATCCTCCACAATAGTTGCCGATCCTGAGCCCTTTTCTCCCACTAAAGAAAACGGTGTTTCCAGTCAAGGCACAGTGGGTACAGCACTTGCACCAGTGCAGACTGGTCAGAAATCACTTGCAGGGCTCCAAATTTCCGTGTGCAAACCTGCACATGCAATTATTGCAAGTGGTATTTCAAGCCCTGCCAGTGGTAATAACTCTTCCCAAGGTTACCCATCCCAACTTACAATCTCACGTGTCTAGCTTTAAGGCACCCAGAGCATTCTATTAGACTTGAAACTGGAAATATTCTAATTGCTGTAATCTTTATGAAATTGGCATTTAATGCCACTGTTTACCACATTTGCATTCGGATTTCTAATCAAAAGTGCTCAAAAGCGGCACAAAAATAAGCTACATGGTGATCTTTTAGTTTCACGCATCTAGTGTAAATAGACCGATACCAAAGCCCCGCCCACCTCTGTCAAAACATAGAAATGCAAAAATTAAAACATAAAAATGCAAATATTTGACGGACATGCAGTCACTCTCTCATTGGTCGAACAGCTAATTGTTATGGACAGTCAGGATCAGTCTATTAGGGCTTGGATTCTTCATCAGTTCTCACCACACAACGACATCACATCTTTGCTCCTTTAATGTCGATATGTAATCGTGTTATTGAGACTTACTATGTGTAGGAATGACTAGAAATTAGAGTTTTTTTTAATTCAAGTTTCAAGCCTCTTAAAATGCTCTGGATCCCTTTAAGAGTGTTTTTTCCTGTAGATTTAACTTGATTAACCCCTGGTAGAAAACCTTTCCCACGTCAATACTGTAACAGTCACTGAGTTTTTGACTTCTCCATATAATTGCAATTGCTTTGACATCCATTATAAATCTATATGCATTATTTTTGTTTTATTTTGCACACTGATTTGTTTATGATATGTTGAACTTTATTGATAGCTGCATGGCTAATTTCATATGCAGAAAATGCTTGGCATTGACTTTGTTTTGTTTTATAGTTTGCATCTAATATGGCCTTTTTTGTTCTGCAGTTTTCACCTTGCAATATTTGTGCGATTTAACTGCATTTTCACTTGTGTTCCTCTTTTGCAATTTGATCATAATGCAAATCTTCATCCACTTGAACAGTCTAACAGGCAATGTTCACTGACGAGGAATATCTCAATTCTTTTAAATAAAATCTTTCTTGTTTTTTTTTCTCATTCGCCTTTTCATGACATCTCTTTCATCATCATCTCCTCACCATGACCTATGACCTATGACCTTACAACGTACAGCGGATCGGATACATGGCAGGGGTAAAGTTTTGCAGAAGTATGGAGAATGGTGGTGGTGTATTTGGGAGCACACTTTTGAGGGTTTTCAGATTCAGCTTGAATCTTATATTATGTACTTATCTAGAAATACAGCATTGTGATCATGTTACTTTTTGTGGGAAGCATCATTTTTCGTGCCAGTGTTATGCACTTTCCCAATGTCAATCCTAAGGTCTTGCACACATCTACCTGAGTTGTCTTGGAGTAAAATGATTGATTACCCCTGTGCTACTGTCAGATCCATGATAGAATTACGGTAAAGATATTTTATGTCAAAAATAATTTATTACATTTGAATATCCCCCTGTAACTTTGTTGCCTTGGGATGTACATTGATAAGTGCACAGCACCTTAGCTTGTTCTGCTTCAGAGATGAAGGTAATTTGCATGTTGATGGTAGTGGTGGTGTGGGTTTCTAGCCTGGTATCCAAACCTATCATAGCTACCGAGTATCTTTTGTCTTCTCCGCAAATCGGATTAAAAGGATGGCTCTTTGCGGAGAGGGCAAAAGAGACCCTGGCCAGCAGTTACGATAAGTTTGGTTACTACTTATACTAGGCTAGTGGGTTTTAAGGTACCAGGGATTGTTCTTTGTCCTAATCTATTTGCAAGGCTGTCTCCAGCTTTAAATTTTTTCAGTCCCACTCATTGTTTGGGAGCCCATGTTGGTGATTTTTGTTGTTTGATATCTCATTTACAAGCTTACGAAATAAATTTTAATTTTTCATCACTTTCATGTGATGAAGTACAGATTTTTTTAACGGCAGGGGTGACAATTTTGCCTGCCCCAACAAGCAAATTTTCATTCAGGGACGAAAGGACTGAGGTCCTGGAGACAGCCCTGCTGTGGGGCATACTAGAGATAAGACATTTCATGTTTGTCTCTAGGTTTTCTCACTGACTGTGTTTCTTTGACAGTTTTTGTTGGTGAATGTTGAAGGGCTAAAACAACCATACTCCCTCCAACTGACAGAAAAATTTTTATTACTTCTTCCCAATTCCTCAAGGTGGTGCTGCAAGCGACTTTAAGAAGGCGAAGCCGCGCGCGGACCCGATGACAAAGCTGAAGCAGTACGTGGAGAAGAACAACCTGCGGCTGGTCGACCTCTTCAACCAGTTCGACAAGGACAAGAGCATGAGCGTCACCAGGGAGGAGTTCGCCCAAGGGATAGAGGTTTGTATACTGTGATTCTTGATTTGATAACGGTAGCTTGATACTTTAATAATCACTAGTCAACTGCTAGAATTTCATCATCAGAAATGTTTGATAACTAACATTAGATACAGTGATGTTTGTTCCCATCATTAAAATTAAATGCTGTGAAGTGCACCCTTTCCCCCGACCGCTAAAATTACCAATTGCACTATTGAATGGATTTACAGTAGTCAGGTTTAACTGTTCGTTCAGACCCTTGTAGTGTCTAGTGGCACATAGGTCAGCAAGTTTCCTTACTGTTTCATACGTAAGGTCTATTTTTTACAGGGAGGGGTTGCTAGCCCTTCTCCTTTAACATGCTTGAGGCACATCGAACACAGGACCCCCATTTTACATCCCATAGGAAGATGGGTGAAAATGAGTACCTTTAGCTTCAGTCAACACTCATTGAAAAAAATAGGGGCCCTTCCTGGTGTGAGTGGATCAAACTATACTGTAGGCTGAAGAATCTTATTGAAGCCGGTAGCCTCATGCAAAAAAAGAAGATCTTTCACACTGCAATCATCCCTTAAGCCCCCATCACAAATAAGAGATTCAGCTCGGCCGATGTGTTGGCGAGCTTCAAATGTTCATGTTCCTGTCGATTACGTGGGCTTTGGGCGATTTTTAGATCAAAGTTGATCCAAATATTGGCCTTTTCCCAGGTTAGTCGATTCTGACTTCGTCCATGTCCAAGAAATGGTACCATCTCATGGGGGATTTTTAGTTTAGTGTTCGACGGACGTTACCCGAGATTTTCATTGGAAAATAGGTCAACGCTCGGGCGATTTTGAAATTCAGTGAGCTGAATGGGGGATCTACAAATTCGGCCGACGCTCGCATGAATTGTGACGCCGACTTAAATGAGATATCTGGAGCTGCATTAAAAAGTCCCCTTTCAGAACTTATTCAGCCTGTCAATCTGACCAGTTGCTTGCTTCTTTTTTGGAGAGGGGGGGGGGAAGGCATTTTGAAGTGATTGTAGAGTCACGGTGCTATTTTTCTCACCTGTAGGCTACAGGGATCGACCTGTCACCCGATGAGTTGCACCGACTCCTGGATACCCTGGACAAGGATGGGGACGGGGAGATCGAATACGGGTGAGTATGATGTTTCTGGGTGTGTGTGATGACAAAGGCTGCATGGACCAATGTCGGGATAGCTGACATTCTGGCCAAACTCAACTTCTTGGGAGCTTTCAAATCATGATCTCATTTTGATATGTGCACTGCGACGGCAAAGAAGTGTGTTGTCACTGCTGTCGTGCTCGCGTTGGATTCTGTCACCACACATACAACCAATAGGGTCCAAAAAGCTGATTGCAACTAAGGACCCTGTCACATACGTTGTGTGTTTGTCGTGCATATGTCCAGCAAAATTTAGCTATCTTGTTACAGAAAATTCTGTCAAAGGTCCTTGTCGGTGATTGTTTCTGTCACAGCTTGCAGAAAAATTCTGCAAATCAAAATTGTACAACGAATATGACTGCGCCGTTAACTGTGTGGTTTGGTTTGCACGCAATCTGCTCTGGTAAGATAGTAACTGCAAAGGAATAAATTGCACAGCTTGAGGGAGTTGCTGTAATGCACTGCGCTGTGTGGATGCTGTAACATTGTGTGTGCCACTTTCCATACTCCCTGTTTTGCCGCATAATTCGCAACAGAGAGCTTGCGGAGGCCAGCAGGAGTTGGTCCGTTATGGAGCGACGTTTGCAGCAGCGTCTCGTCTTTCACTCTCACAGCAAACTGTCTTCCTCTATGACTCAACGGGCTGACAAAGATTATTAAGTAGTTATGGAGATGGGTTGTTCTGTTGAAAATTTGATGGAGTGAAGCGCACCATTATAAACACTGTCCCAGAACGTAATGACTGCATACATGTGACTTCGGGCGATCAGCCTAACTGCTGAATCTTTCGTACTTATCAATGATCTGTGGTAAAGTCAACTGTCAACAACAAATAGAAACGGTGACCGTTAAACCCTTTTCTGGCATGGTACCACAGTTGCAATGTGTTATCAGGCATGTAAGGTCTGGAGTTTTTGTGTTGTAGTTACAATAGAATTCATCACAGTTTCTTTTGGATGTTTGGTTAAAGTTGCGTCAGTTGCATGCAGTTTCTTTACTGTCACAACTGTATGCAAACTAATGCACAGGACCTTATAAAGTTATATGCAGTAAATGACGATACGTTCTGAGACAGTGCTACTGGTACCATCAAATATACACTTTGTGCCAAAAACGTATCTCACTTCTTTTCAAGCACGATTTAGGGTCATAATCCATGATTATGTACCTTGTGTAGAACATGAAAAGTTGCTTATGATATTAGACTGCTCTGTGCTCTTAAAGAAAGGCTTCTCTGTGTGAACTGCTTGACATTTCTGAGTGCTATGCTTGCTTGACATTTCTGAGTGCTATGCTTGCTGTGAGACTTTACACTGATCGGAAATAATATCTCTTGAGTTTTCCACTGAGTCCAGTTCTGTAGACTTTTCACATTCTCACCGAACACATTTCTCTCCCACCCCACCGCATTCCTTGCCTTTTGCATCCGTGGATACTTAGTGGTGTTGGGTATGTATAACTGTTCTCTTTCCTCTTGCACTAACAGTGCTCTACAGAACAAGCCATGCACATCAGAAGCCAGTGAATCAAATAATTTTGTATGTGGGTAGGTCTTGGGAATACAAAAGTCAAGGTCAAGTTTGGGCCCCCTGGTGTCTATATCTACATGTACATTGGTAGTACCCCCAAATAGCCCCTTCAGGGGCAAAGTAGGGGGGGAAGTTGAGGTCCTGGGCTAAGGCGGACAGGCCTCCAGCCTGGCACGGAACGACTCAACAGTGGGAGCCGTTGCAACCGTGCCAGGCAGGGTGTTCCACTGGGGGATAGTACAGGGAAAGAAGGAGTGTTTATATGTATTGGTTCTTGCGTGGATGGTGTAAAACTTGAGGTCGTGGCTCCCCCGGGTGTGCCCCTGGGCTGGTTTCAGTAAACTGTGTCTATATTAATATGGTTGTTAACTTAGTCTAGTTTATAGAAGAAGGTGAGGCGGGCATTCCTCCTCCTCTCACCACGCTTATCAAAAAGAGTCCTTCCCAGTGCGAGTGGATAGAAAAAAATTGTCCGGATATGCAGCTTGTACTCTTCAGTAAAAAGTTTACCTATTTGTACTAAACAAGTTTATAGAAGAAGGTGAGGCGGGCATTCCTCCTAAAATTGTCCGGATATGCAGCTTGTACTCTTCAGTACAAACCTAGCTGGTGTTACTCTATGAGAATTGGTTTAATGGGTATGCAAATTGAAATCTGATGTGCATGGTTTGTTCTACCATCTCCAGGGGTAAGTAATCTGTGTAAACAGTAGGACTGGTTAGTCAGGAGGATGTTGGGAGCATCATTTAACTTCGTGCAGCTCATCTTCCAACACCCTGCTGACTACATCAGTCTGCTGATTCCCTATTCCTGGACTTCTGTGTGTGGTTAGATCGGTTATTGACAGAGGTTACATTACATTTTTGTCATTGAGAGTGTGAATTTTTTGGCATTAAAAAAAAGGTTTCTATTATACAGACTATAAGTCAAGATTTTACCTTAAGTTTACATTACATTTTGTCATTCGTGAATATTTTGGCTTAAAAAAGATTTCTTTAATTATATACTTAGATATAAGTCAAGATTTTACCTTGAGTTTAGAATAAATTTCAAATGGATGCCTGGATAAGAAGATAATTGAACTTAGCAAACAATACATTATTATTTTACTCCCTTGTACAATTTTTGGTCTAAATTGGTTGTTAGTAAAATTTTATATACCATTGATAATTTTTTTACAGTGTATTGAAATGTAGGTAAGGAGAACCCCAAAGCTTATGGCAAGAAGCAAAAAACAATGATATCATTTTTATAATTTCAAATATAATGATTTCTTTTATCATGATAATAGTTACTTGAAACCTTTAAATGAAAGTATGAGACACCAAAAGTTTAGTCTAAATTTTCAAACAAATTTGTCAATCACAGGCAACCAACGTAATATATATTAAGTTGAATAGTTACTAGATAGACTCTGCTTTTCAATTATCTTACGTTTTGTTTTCTCCTTTCTCCCCCGGGACAGAGAGCTGGTGTTCGGAGCACAGGCGCATCAGGAGCAGGAGCGCAAGATGGCAAAGGTGGTTCAGGCTCTCCAACAAACTGACGACTAACAGTTGCATTCTGGGTCACGTCCTCCCAGAATGCATCAGAGGGAAAGGCCGCTTGTGCCGATCCCGATGCATGCTGGGATGTAACAATGCAGTACAGTGTACTAACTTTATTTTGCTGTGTTTGTGTGTGCCAAATGTGGGACTAACTTCATCCTAATTAATAATCATGGTGCAAAGGTGGTGGAACAACATTTAATAATGTCATCAGCATTACATGACATGATAACATATTAAATCATAGCAGATGTGTACAGCTAGGTTTAAAGATAAGGGCAATATGATGTCTCTTATTACTTACATGTTGCAAGTTTCGTCCCCCAATGCTTTGAACTCCATGATAAAAATGGACAAAGGGAAAAAAGGGTTTAACGTGTGAAATAGTTTCTGTCATTCTTTATTTCTTTGAAAAAAAGTAGCTCAGGAAGAATGGTTTGACAAAGTCACCTTTTCTAATTATAACCAATTTATAATCTTGTCAATTTTCTGGCCAGAGACATTTCAGTGAATGCAGTGATTTTAGTTAATTACTGGTTTTTAAAAACATCAAGGCAGTGAAGCAAGTTTGAATTTTCAGTGAATTTAACAATCTTTTTATAACGAACTTCCAGAAGTATGATGTGCAATACTTTTGCACTAAGAAAACAAAACTGTCACATCATTTTAAGTCAACATTTTCTTCCAAAAGTGTGATGTGCAATACTTTTGCACTAAGAAAACAAAACTTTCACATCATTTTAAGTCAACATTTTCTTCCAAAAGTGTGATGTGCAATACTTTTGCACTAAGAAAACAAAACTTTCACATCATTTTGAGTCTGACTCAACATTTTACCTTACAGGTTAAATTTCAATTAGAGGTCATGGGGAAACTGGTTGCAAAAACTGTTAGCAATCGATTTAAACAGCTTAGTTTCATTTGTATGTTCGTACACAATGTAAGGCACTTACCAACAAGCTTTTGGTCAGTCCTCTGACCCTTCTCAATCTGAAATGGAGCAGTTTCATTTGCTAGCAGCATCATTCACTACATTTTTTATAGTCGGTGTCATGGTGAGGTGGCGGTACCATTTCATTTCACATCATCGTTTGTGCATGTATGAAGCTTGTGTTGGGACCTTACATTGCAGTCGCGTGCCTCCCAGCCCAGCTGATAGGCATAGTTTGCGGAACAGCTGAGCAGTTGCACATTGGAATGTCGGAAATGCAGGAGCATGGATCGGATACATATGACTGGGTTCACACTTTGTAGCATTCTTCGTTAACTGTTGAATAGTAACATTTTTCTTAAACGTTAACTCCTTTAGAAAAGTTATGAAAAGTGTTCGGGTAAGCAAAGCTCAGGAAAGACAATAATTCTTTCAACATTTCGGTGTTAGTCCTTTGAGGTAAATTTGGTAGTTGCTTTACATTTACATGTTTTTCTAGATTTTAATAAATTTTAAAGGTTTATTTCTGGTGACCTCTGCCAAATGAATACAGTTACCTTTAGTTTGTTACAAAAAGCAACCCATGAAAATACAATGTCTCAAATCTAAACTTAAGGTTGTTTGCAGATTTAATTTATGATCCTAAAGAAAATGTTCATTAATGTTAATTTTTCATCTGTTTCATTTTCAAAATTATGTGGGGGCCAAATGTGTCAAGAAGTTTGTGTTATGCAGTCCTGACCAGTAATGGTGTTTAGGCAGGGATGCCTGTTTGCGACTGTGAACTTACGTGTAGCCTGATAAAATCATGCTTTTAACAGCCCTTCATATATGTTGATGAAGGTTAGACATCCACGTAGTAAGATACGCCAAAAATAGTTACACATTGACAAGCAACTGGATAGAATTTAGAAACAGACGCATGCGCTATCTTTTGTCAGTGACTAAAGGAAGGAACTGGATAATATATATTCATATAATATATCTCTAATCAGCCCCTGACGGCAAGAGATTGTGTAACGCAGGCTACGTGTGAACCCAGATATATGTGTTCTATACACGGTGCTCAGATTGGACGAAAATTGGAGCCACAGACATATCAAGAACGACATTTCCCCCATATACCCCTGAAGCATCCTGCATGCGCTTGGGTCAGGTTTGCTATGGATGGAATTTGGCATGGGTGCAATGGTGACGGTCTAGATTAGTTTTTTTCACAAAGATGAGCCAGAAATTGATACATTTCAGAAAAGAATGAAGCAGCAAAAGAGTCAAGCTTGAAGACAACCCAAATGAAGATTGCAGTACCTTTTTTTGCTGAACCCCATTTTTTAATCAATATTCAGATGTATTGTATGTACATTTTTTTAAATTCTATAGACTACCAGGTATGTTCTGAAAGGCATTGAGTGAAATTGTTTTGCTTTTTTGTTTACAATGTTGGTTACTTTGTACCAAATTTAACAAAAGTCTTCCTATTAAAGGATTTCACAGGCATATGAGGAATGGAAGGGTATGGTTTTCGAAGCTTTTTCCAGAGAGAAACATTTTGTTCCATTGACAAACAGGCACAAGGAAATGGAAAGATGTGCATACGATCATAGCTACATTTGAGAGAAACTTTATCTCGGAAACTACACTGTACCAACCCCATCCTTCCTTGCCTGCCCATTAATTTTAAATTGATTTAATGTTTAATGTTCTGGCCGTATACAGTGCAGTCCTCGTACAATATATGTTTTGAGACTTTAGCCTGTAATATTATAAAACATGCGATAGCATCTAGAAAGCTTGCCAAGAACGTAATAGTTATAGCATTGGTTTAAGACTAACTCTTTTCGATGCAGTGAATAATTATGTATATGGTACCAGTATATTTTAGAGGCGAACTCTATGTTATGTCCAAATTTGGACCTATGGAAAACGTTCTGGGTTGTTCCAATTGTCATATTAGAGAGGTATTTTTTCTTTAGAATATCAAAGAACTAAGGGTGAAATTCTAAGGGTGAAATTTTCCGGATGTCCCCCTAAAAGGCCTAAACGTAAGTGAAATAGTCCTAATGGTGAACTATGGTGAAAGGATGTATATATTATCGCTCAATGTATTATTTTTCGGGCAGTTGTAAAGTAAGGGTTATGTGTAATGTTGTAGGACTGATATGTCATTGCTGCTAGTTTAAAAAGATTCTTCTACAGCTATACTTAAAGTACTGAATGTATATTTTGGATTCTGAATATTTTATTATGGGCTTCAAGTGTTCTAAAGTTTATTAATAGTAACTTGTCTATGACAATGTAATAGTGGTTTTAGAATATTAACACAGATTTGAGAACAGGTATAGAGAATATACTTTCTATGTAAGTAGTTTGTGGTTGAAATTACCTTTGAACCACCTGATGCACCTTTAAATTCTCCCTTGGTTTGCTGTGAAACTGACTTTCTAAGACTTTCTGAGTAATAAATTCCCAACAAGAGTATCTGTTGGTAAGTATGTGATTGTTTTTGCTAACAGAGTGCATTTTCACCCAACTTTAAGAACTCTCTTGTCTTCGAATACATACTTATTGATTATGATATTATAAAAAGCAGTATGGAATCTATTGGTGATTTGACAATTGAGGAGAAATCAGGAACAATTCCAGAATTTAGAACAATTTGAAAATCAGTGGGCCAATAATACTGCCATTGTCTATGTACAATGTATGTGTCAAAATTTGTCTTTGGTTAATGCTAGATCTTGATTTTTTGCCAAAAATTCAATTATCTTTACCAAAAACCACCTGTTAAAGTCAAAACTATACCAGCAACTTTATATGAACTAGATTTGAAATATTTTTTTCATGAATTCTGCTGCTAAAGCTAGTTCATAAGGCAATTTTTAACAGCAAACATGCAAAAATGTAGTATTGGTCAGGAACGTTGTATGGCCCACTGTGAAAAAGTCAAATTCACCAAAATTTCTCTTCTTGTCCTAAGTTCTAGCGCTTCCCTTTTATTAGCTTTTCCTCTTTTTCTGAATCAATCAAAATGGATAATGTTATTGGAAAAACATGTAAATGTTATTGGGTTGCACATATTCAGGACCGCTACTAAATTTGAATTGGCATTTAACAAAGCGGCTTTTCTGAAGTGTGGGTCCTGGATTGTTGACTCAAGAGTGCTTCATTCTCCCCCACAGCCATTTTCCTCTTTGTTCCATTCCGCTTATTGAGCAAACATTGAGTATTTAGTGACGTCCTTTCTCAAAAACAAATTGCCCCAGGATGAATTGTAAAACGTGACAGGTAGCTATCAGGTATTGAACCACTGCAAACACAAAGTTGACAAAGAATAAACAAAAAGTGGGGTCAAGGCCCCATAGTCAGGTTTTAATAATTGCACATGAGTCATACCCTACAATTAAATATTTGCTTTTCTTCCAGCAAGGCATTTAAAATGATATTTCTTAGCCCCTAAATGGAAAATATCACAATTCGTTACACTACAACATAGAAAAAAAGGCATAATCAAAGTCTTTAACCTTTTTTTTCACTAATTATCTCAAGGATGACAGTAAAATTTGATTGTTTGCTATCCCTGATGAAAATACCTGTGGGGTCTTCGAAGGCAAACTTTTCAAGTTTTCTCAAGGACCCAGTCTTTATCAAAACTGTTTTCATTCCAAATTGGTTTAGGAAGGATTATATCTAAGCTGTTTTTTCTGCCAGCCTTAGAGGCGAACAAAGGACGTGGTTGTCTTTCTTCTCGCTCGACGAGTAACGATGAAAAGAAATGCATGTAAAACAAGTAAGAAGAAACCACTTAACACAAATCAGGCGTGACACAGAGGGCCTGGTGCTGAAAAAATTGACCTACCGTAAATTGTGTTTTTTTTTGCTAAGCTTAAATGTGTACCTTTTAACAGCCTTCTAAAACATTTCCTGTGGTACAAATTGTCATTTTAACGACATTTTGCTTGAAAAGGGCATTTAATTCTTATATGGTGACAAAAATTTTCTTGATATGTCCTTCTTTTTAAAGTCAACCCAAAAAAATGATGGCGAAAATTTGTGAAGATACGGTGTTCCGGTTCTGCCAAATTCTCTGCCCCATGGAAAGGGTCAGACCATGATGTCCTTTTTCAGGATCGAAAACATTTTTCATCTTCTTGCGCTTTCTTTGGGCTTGCGCTTTCTTCGTCTCCTTCTTTCCTGATGTCTTGGCTGACGTGCTCGTAGGTTGCGCTTCTTGTAGTTGTGTGAACCGTTACACCTGGCCCCATGGCGAGAGCGGCGGTTGGTAAGTATGCGTATACCACCATGTTCACATTGTTTGTTCTGCATGCCTCGTGTACCCACTGCATTCCCAGGTTTCCACCCACAGGTGCTATTCTTCAAGCTATGTCTTGAAGATTTGTGCCTCATGATCTTGAATATTGTTAGACTGCACTGTACTTTGTTCACATTTTTGCACCAAATATAACTTAGGTTTGGTCACTGTATGTAAGTTATTATTTCACCACTAGTCTAGCTACATGTATGTTGCCATTATTATGAACTGGAAACTTGCACATTGTTTTGGTTAACAGTAATGCAGTGTAGTGATTTTATGACTAATGATTGATATGCACCTAAGGACTTTGTTGTCTACATGTATCTTTGTGTTAAAGCACGATCCAATTTCAAAGTTCCGAGGGTTGCAGATTACAATTTTTTGTGACACTTAGGTTTAAAAGCCTTAGACATATTTTTTCCATTACCTTTTGCGTTTCTTAAAAAATTGCGCCATTTAAGAAAATTCAAGCCTGCCATCCTTGAACTTTGAAATAAGCCAGTTCACGGTTTTAACTGGTGAGTTGCATTGTAAGTCATATGTCAAAACTGAAGGCCTCTGACAAGTTTGTACAAGGTCGCAAAAAAAGAAGACGCTTTGTATGATCTTTCCGTCAATGGGAATTGGGATGATGGAAAAAAAATTCAAGCTAGCTAGAACCCTGGATACCAGTGTCTCTGATTCATTATTATATTTTTTGGTTCACCTTTAGACAAGTTAGGGGTATTCACCTTTGACATTGCACATATGCAGTTCGAATGATGAACCTCTTTATTGGCATACCAGTATCTTTGATTCATTTTTTTCTTTCCGCACACCCTTAGACAAGTTAGGGGCCTTCACCTTTGACCTTGGACATGTGCAGTCCAAATGATGAACCTCCTTATTGGCGTACCAGTATTTTCGATTCATTTTCGTCTTTCCGCACACCCCTAGAAAAGTTAGGGGCCTTCACCTTTGACCTTGCACATGTGCAGTTCAAACATTGAACCTTCTTATTGGCAATGCCATACGCGCATACGCATACCAGTATCTTCGATTCATTTTCATCTTTCCTCACACTTTTAGACGATCGCCCAAGACGTGCTGACTGCCCTCAGGATGCACATCGAGAAGCGCGGGCTACGGATGTGGGACGTCTTCCGTGCGATGGACGAGGATGGCAGCATGACGGTGTCCCGGGAAGAGTTCAGGGTTGGAATCAGGGTGAGGAGTCCTTCCGAGTCTTTACCCTGACTCCAATCTTGACCCCTTCAAGCTGACGTAATGGTTATAGGCCATGTAGATTTGATTATATGGATGACATCTGTGCAAGCATCAATTTTCGTCCTTTTCCAAAACAAAAAAGTTTTCGATCATACTGTAAATCGTACAAAGCAGCTGCAAAATGAGCAAATATATACTGTATATTGCAAAAAAAATCAGAAAACGGAAGTTAATTATGTCAAAGAATACCAAAGTAAATTCCAAAGTCAAGGAAGAAAAATGAAGAATCTATTATCAAGTAAAACTATTTTATACTGCCTGTGTGTAGTCATTTGTGCAACCTCCCTCACCAGTTAGATTTCATGATGAAGGCAGCATTTTTTTCCAAACTTTTTCTTTTCTTTCGCATGCTTGCATCAGTTTTGGGGTCCCAGAGGATGTCATCCATATAATCGAATCAACATGGCCTTATGGTTAGATAGAAAGAATAGGTTGTTTGTATTCTCTAGAATGTACTTGAAACTTTCACAGTGGTTTTATTTTCGCCCTGAACTCTTCACCTGAAATATACATTTCTAATATATTACTGCAGTAACTGTACTATAGAATTGTTCCAACTGTGAATTTAAAGCACCGTGAAAATCTACCGCACAATAAAACCACTTGGAGAGTAAATGAATTTACAGTACATGCAACTATACTGTCTGCCAGACTAAAAAGTTAGACCCAGAGTGCCCAAAATCTAATCATTTTGAGGTCTCACTTTTTTATCCTGTTCACACTCAGACACTCACACACACACACACACACACACACACACACATACACACACACACACACACACGTACATACATACACACACACGCGCACACACACACATACATACACACACACACACACACACATACATACACACACACACATACACACACACACACACGCTCCCCAAAACGTAACCTTGTTGGCAAAGGGAATTTAACTTCCTTGGCTAAAGGGAATCAGCTTTAAAAAATTCTGGTGTTATTTTATCTGGTGTAATTCCCCTCGCCCCACAGAACACAGGTATTGAGTTGGAGGATGAAGAACTGGATGTGCTGATTGACTTCCTGGACAAGGATGGGGATGGAGACATTGACTATGAGTGAGTGTATTTTTTTACTCAAAATCACAAAGGTCATTCGACTGTGTTTGAGGGTCAGAGGTAAATTTGTTTCTAGCAGTCAGAGGTCAGGGGTTTGTATTCCTATTAGTGCCAGGATGTATAAGAATGAGATTTTATAGCCTACTCTATTCCAAAGGTTGGCAAAATCTTTTCAGGCAGATACTGGTTCGTTTGGTTTCTGGACAAGGATTGGCTATGAGTGAGTGTAGAAGAATAAGATTTTATTTTATACCTCCACAATTACCTCACAGTGACTATTTCTTCCTGCATTAATTTTAAGGCCGGGTAAAAATACTTCGCGTCCCGGTCGAGCCCAAAAATAGCCTGGCAGCCCGAAAGTGCAAAATCTACCCTTTTCCAATTGGGACCTAAGCATAACCTTCATCGAAGAACCATTTTTTTGGTTTTAGCCTGGTTACCATTTACCCATGGCCATGGGTTGATTGATGCTAGTCACCTACTTGCTCACAAGGAATTTGAAAGGTATCATGGCAGTGAGCATAAACTAATCGGGATGGTAGAAGTGGGCATCTATAGTTATCGGGGAGGTAGTAGTAGTAGTAGTCCACTGTTTTCTGCTGCTGCAGTAGTAGAAATCGGGTGATCGGGGAGGTAGCACCTGCTAATTTTGTGTGTAATGTCCGCAGAGAACTGGTGGAGGGAGCAGAGGAGTCTGCTCAGGAGACGGAGGATGAAGCAGGTGGTGGTGATGGAGGTGGGGATGAGGAGGATGACGAAGAGGATGCAGAGTGAAGAGGATGGAGGAGGTGGTGGTGATGAGGAAGATGTAGAGTGAGGAGGATGGAGGAGGCAGGATGCTTAAGATGCGGATGAGGAGAATGCAGACAGAATAAGAATGAGGAGATGAAAGATGTAGAGTCATGAGTAGGAGGATGCAGAGGGGGAGATGGAGGGTGGAAGGATATGACGGAGCCAGAGATTTGAGGCTGAGTCATTGGGATATCCATTGCTTGTTTAATACAAAGATGTAGCTGGCTTGAATTTCAGTATTATCATTTAGCTTTCATCTCCCCTTCTCTTGCCAGTTCAAGTTGCCACTGATCATGATGTCATTACAATTCTCAATACAATATTGCCACTTTCAATTTTTACAAAAAAACTTGTCAATGGTTTATCAATCATATTTCCATGAATGCTTTGTCAATTGTATTGTATTACATATCATTGGAAATCATGTTTATTTCCCTTTGCAGTGATGTTCCATTTGTTTTGATCATACATTCTTAGGTTGAGCACCAGGGCTACTTGTGTAAGACAGTCTAGAAAAAAGTGCCAAAACTTTCCTTCATCATATGTCTTTTGTTTTTTGACGACTTGGATTTTTGTTTGCGTTACTTAACCTTAAGTTTGTATTAAGCAGGACCATGGTATCAAAACATTGTTTATTTTGAATAATTACCTAACAAAGTAGCTATTACACAGAAAGTCAGTATTCCCAGGCAATGCACAACCCTTGCCTAATGTCAAAGGATATACTAAGCCATGTTTAACTTAGTGATTATAAACAGGATCAGGGTGAATATTGTTAGTTTTTTTAAAGAATGATTATCTAACAAGGTAGCTATTCCATAGCCTTTACCAAGCTCCACAGGTCGCTAGAACAATAGTAGAAATTTGCCAAATAGAAAGATAACATGACAGTTTTCGACGTCGCAAACTGTACTCCCTGGCCAGCTAACTCCTCTGGCATGTTATCTGTCTATTTGGCAAATTTCTACTATTTTCCAGCAACCTGTGGAGCCTGGCAGAGGCTAGCTATTCCACAAAAAGTCAGTATTTCCAGGCAAAGTCTGATGTCAAAGGATATACCAAGCCATTTTCTATCTTTTCAGTAGTCGTTACGCCCCAAGCAGATGTGAGGTAGGTGGACCAGTGGCTAGATGTGAATAAACTGATCTGCTTGAAAATTTTATGAAATGTTATTGAAGATGAAACAGATATGAAGTCAGTTATTTTGGGAGGGGCTATATATATATATGTTATAGGGAATACTTATCTCTCTCTCTATATATATATATAATGTGTTGTACTATACATAAGATTCGAGTGTTGTTGAAAACATTTTTACTGATTAGAACTAGCTTTTGGGAGATTTTTGCATAGATCTACTGCGGTTTTGTTTCATTCGCTTTTTAGTTCTTGTGTAAAGAGGATTTTTATTCTTGTTTCAACAATGCATCATTCTACTTATGATTTATTGACACTAAAAGAAGTTAATGTGTTTGTTCTAGATTTATGTGAAGTTCCATAATGTCAGGGTACAAATAAAGACAAATATAAACTTGTCAGAATTTTGTTGTTTTCAACTACATGTATTACATTGCAAGGTGGAGCACAAATATGTTAATGTTGATTACAACAGTGTAGTGGAGCGGTCACTCAGCCAACCAGCAGTGGAGAGATTTCATTGAGAGCCATGCTGCCCCGACGGCTGACTAAGCTATGGGAGAGAGTGAGTGAGTGAGTGGCAAAGTTGTAGGGAATATTTAGCATTTAGAAAATAAGATAAAATGTAAGTAAAGATGGGGAAAATGCGGTGTTAATGAAAGCTACGAGAGCCGTAGTGAATACGTAGTGCGTCTGTGTGTGTGTGTGTGTGTGTGCGTGAGTGTGTGTGTGTGTGTGTGTGTGTGTAGAATATGTCTGCAAATTTCAATACAAGACTTCAAAGTATAACGGAGAATAGCAATAAATCTATGCATTCGTAAATTAAACGTACAAGGTATTTCCATGCCACCTATAAGACATTTCCTACACAGAGCCGTGGCCCAAGCTGTCAGAGAATCGGAAAAAATGGGCGATTCTTTGATTGGCTGACAGTTAGTGAAAGGCCACGAGCACAAACTTCAGCCCGGGTAATTATCAGAGCCGTCCCATGGTATGTATTATCTGTTGTAAAAACCCAAAGGGGCGAGTACGCCGCTCCTGGGATTAGAACCCGCGCCAATCCCGATCCACATGGCTTGGGAAATCAACGCGCTAACCACTAGGCTAAAAGGTGCGGACCGGTTAGACTGGTCAGTTAGTGGAGGTTGATCCCCACTGTTACCATGGTTACACTGTGACCCTTATATAGGCCGAGGGTGAGGTTTTGCGGATGAGAATACCTGTAAGACCGGTTGAACATAGACCTTTGTTCTGCCTAATGAGCCGTTTACGCAGATCGTCGATCACCTTGTGACTAGACAATATCAGTCACCCAAACATTACGTCCCAAGTCGGCTGCGGGTAAGGGAAATGCATTTGATACTTGTGATACCTAACGTGAAACTGCCGTTCAATTTGTCTTACACGTTCGAAGGGACATTCTGAATTATGTTTCAGCTACGTTCTTTTTTTACTTTGGCCCGCCCATCTCAAAGGCCTTGCTACATCCATAACTACAAAGTATGAGGGGTTTTGTCAAAGCATTGGTCAAAAACTGTGTAGTAAGTTAACTTGTTCGTCGATAGTAAACGTAATCGTATGCCTTTGCATATGGCCATGGATTGCTCAGTTTTATTACAGTTTTATTGCTCAGTATTTACAGAAAGTATACAGATAATGTGGGTAACTGGGGGCAAGTGACATGGTTGCAAGTGGAGTGACAAGTGGAGCAAGGGGCTATTCTAACTGCTACAGAATACAATCTATGGTTTTCCTTTTTTGACCTCTTTTTTGTTGAGCAATGACCACTTTTTTGGAAGCTGTGGAGGATTGCGTCCCACTTTCTGTGAGTTATAGTTTGGGAAATTGTGATGAGCTTTTGTGGCTTCAGTTTAAAAAGCCCGTTTCTTTCCTGGTAGTTTTTAGAGGAGCAGTCAAAGATTCTTCCACCGCTTTTGACATACAGTACCTATAGCTAGTTAAAAAATGTACACGGTACCTGTACGGTGTATTGGACGGATGCGCGATTTGAACTTTGACTGATAATGCTAGGGTGACATTTCCAAACCGGGGCCCGGCCGGGCAGTTTGCCGGAACGAAAAGTACGACATAGAAGACAACAAAAGACATAAACGTAAAACTGGTTATTCATAAACATTATCTGTGTATATTTCTGGATATGAATTTTTATTTTACGTTCCCGCAAACAGCCCGGCCGGGCCCCGGTATGGATATGTGACCCTAGCATAATGCTAGGGTCACATTTCCAACCCGGCCGGGCCCCGGCTTTGAAATGTGACCGAAGCATTTAACACGGCATGTCGTTTCTACAACAGCAGAAAATGCCAGCGATGACATCGGGAATCGATGAGTCCGGGAAGTTGGACAAACTTTTTCAAGATCAAGATTCTGAAGATCCGAAGAAGGACATCGATGGCCGCATCTGGTTCAAGGTAGGGCACGCACGGATGTCGGACGACTCGGTCCATTACCAACTCGGCCCATCTCTCTTGTCAACTCGGCCCCAAAACCTCAAAGTCAACAGTTTCAAGTTGTCTGACAAAAAGACGTGGCCTGTATTGAAATCATGTTGATTGCCTAAGCGCCGGCCGTATGGGTCCCCAAAAGCCTCAAATTAAGTCAACAGTTCGAAGTTGTCTGACAAAAAACGCGGTCTCTGTTAAAGTCATGTTGATTGCCTAAGCGCCGGCGGTATATGGAGCTCCAAAAACCTCAACAGTTCGAAGTTGTCTGACAATTACGCAAGGACACATTGTTACTACAAATGTACCGTTTAAGATTTGTGTATGTATATGTCACAGTAGAGATTGGAATCCAGTAGAGTCCGGAACTCTACTAGTAGAGATTGGAATTCCAATCTCTACTAGTAGAGACTGGAATTCCAATCTCTACTAGTAGAGTTCTGGATTCTACTAGTTGAGATTGGAATTCCAATCTCTACTAGTAGAGATTGGAATCGGGATCCGAATATTGGGATTCCAATCTCTATACTAGGAGAATTCCAGATTCTACTAGTAGAGATTGGAATTCTACCAGGACAATCTGAGAGTAGGAGAAATTTGGATAGTATCAAAATGTTTTGGAAAATAGACTGATCATTTCACACCTAAAATTTCAGCATAGGCAAGCCTACATTCACCATTACTATTTTAGGTGAATTACTTTATGTTTTAGATATCTAATAAACCTTCTGTCAAGACACATTGTAACCATGGAGATAGCCATCTGGTCCAACTTTAGTGAATGGCTATTTGTAAATGCCACTGAAATGTCAATCAGAGACATTTGCATACGGCCATTATGAGTTAGTGACTCAATATGCTCAACCAGTTTTTCCAGTTTGTTAGTGACTCGGTATATAAGAGCTACATTTGTAATTCACCAATGCCAAGCCAGTTCCAAAGTTGATGTCAAAGTTATCAGATATCTAAAACATGAAGTAATTCGCCTTAGATATTAATGGTGAATGTAGGCTTGGCTATGCTAAAATTTTGGGTGTGAAATGATTCAGTCTATTTTTCCAAAACATTTTGATGCAATCCGAATTTCTCCTATTAGAATTGGAGATTGTCCTGGTAGAATTCTCCTAGTAGAGATTGGAATCCCAATATTCAGATCCCGATTCCAATCTCTACTAGTAGAGATTGGAATTCCAATCTCAACTAGTAGAATCCAGAACTCTACTAGTAGAGATTGGAATTCCAGTCTCTACTACTAGAGATTGGAATTCCAATCTCTACTAGTAGAGTTCCGGACTCTACTGGATTCCAATCTCTACTGTGACATATGTATGCAATACTACCTGGGACACGGCGGATAAACATTAAAAATTGCAGTCATGAGGTTGTGGTTTAGAAGGTGAGTGTTTTTTGTTTTATTTTGTGGAAATTTGGCGATTGGCCGACTTGACCTCGGCGATGGGCCGACTTGACCTCGGCGATGGGCCGAATTGACCCCGGCGATGGGCCGAATTGACCAGATTTGCGATGGGCCGAGTTGACCAGATTTGCGATGGGCGGAGTTGAAAATGGGCCGAGTTGTCCTGATACCAGGCAGTAGTGTATGTACGTAGCATCGCAGGAGCACAGCCTCCTTGAACTTGGGAGAATCGGCTGTGACCGTGACTTCCTGGGGTAAAGAGTTCCAGACTCTCACAGTTTGAGGATGAAATGAATATCTGTAACAGTCTTTGTGGAATGGTAGCGTCTTGTATGAATTTTGATTTGAGTGTCGCGATTGGCGCGGTGCAGGCCTCAGTAGTGTTATGAAATACAAAGGCAATTGTTGAGTAAGCATCTACATGCTAATCCCGTGAATATGTTACTCAGGTGGGTAAGTCACAGGATAAAAAAGTTCGTTGTAAAGCCCCCGTCACAAATAAGAAATTCAGCTCGGCTGACGTGTTGGCGAGCTTCAAATGTACATTTTCCGCCGAAGTACGGCCAACGTCCTCTCCATTACGCGGGCTTCGGGCGATTTTTAGAAATCAAAGTTGATCCAAATATTGGCCTTTTACCAGGTTAGTCGATTCTGACTTCGTCCATGTCCAAGAGATGGTACCATCCCATGGGGGATTTTTAGTTTTTAGTGTTCGACGGACGTCACCTGAGATTTTCATTGGAAAATGCGGTCGACACTCTGGCGATTTTGAAATTCGGCGAGCTTCGGGCGATCTACAAATTCGGCCGACGGTCGCATGAATTGTGACGCCGGCTTAACACAAGCAACTGTTTTATTCCACCCGATACATATTCAAGACCGACGTTTCGGCGACCGTCTGTCCCGACATACCTTCCTAGGGGCAATTCTGACTGGTTCTATTACGCGCACTGCAGCTAGGTATCGCTGCTAACAAATGCGGTCCCAAACGTTAGTAGCGACATCTATAGCTGCAGCGCGTAATAGAACCGGTCACTGGCATTGGCCTGAGGAAGGTGATGGACGGTCGCCGAAACATCAGTCTTGAATAAAAGACTTTGGTGTATACAATTGCAAATAACTTTGTTATTCACCTGCTAACTAAATTGTGCAATAATAAAGATTGTAACAGAAACAAGAAGCCATGCATAAGACTATCTGATCTCACAATAATCTGTTTTATTTTACCTCAGAATTATTGGGGCGTGGCCGCATGCCTGGCATACGGGCTTGCCAGTGGTTTGGTTCCTGCAACCTCACGGTATGTACAAGACCGAGGATACACAGCATATCAGATGAACTTCTTCAACGATCTACTACTTCTTTCCGCTATTCTGTGCGTCGCCGCCTATCACAGGACAAACCTTCTCACCACCAACTATAAACAAGTCTTCCGCTTGACTTTCAACGGAGTTGGTCGTTTCCTCGGAATCCTTTGCCAGGTTTGCCATTGATTTATTTCGAATGATTTTAGACCATTCAGTGATTGTATCTTTTGGGCTTTAACTTTGATGCGGCCATTTCGGTGTCCATGAGACCACGTTAATACTGCATATGTGAAGTGCTGTTTTAGAAATCGTGTTTTAATCAAGTATTATCGTTGAGATTTTTATAATAAAATCATAAAGTCTTGGTATGTCACCAAAGGCGATGTTTCTTTTACCGACCGTGTAAACAGCCTCGTAATTCAGCCTCCCCAGCGGCTGCCTGGAGGTTTGTAAGTCTGGCTGTTTTTGAATAAACCAGTCTACTACTACTATACTACTACTACTTCTACTACAGGTCTCTGCCTACAGGTGCGCCCCTCCGGCCAACGCAGAAACCGTCATCAACCCAAGCTCAATAGTCTTCGTTGCGATCCTTTCCTGTATCTTTATTAAAGAGGTATGTCACAAATTTGCTTTTAGAAACAGACAAATATAGGGACCATGTACATGTACATAGACCAATAATGAAATGATAAAATGATGTCACATCAGCTCTGATTACAAAACATGCTTCATGGTGCTTCTCAATAAAGCCTGAATCTTTTTTATCATTTTTTATTCAAAGAAGAATCAAATAAATGAACAAAGACAAAGTGGCGGACAAAATCCCCCGAGCGTCGACCGTATTTTCCAATGAAAATCTCAGGTGACGTCCGTCGAACACTAAAAATCCCTCATGGACATGGACGAAGTCAGAATCGACTAACCTGGTAAAAGGCCTGGTAAGATATTTAGATCAACTTTGATTTCTAAAAATCGCCCGAAGCCCGCGTAATCGACAGGACGGTGGCCGTATTTCGGCCGAAAATGTACATTTGAAGCTCGCCAACACGTCGGCCGAGCTGAATTTCTTATTTGTGACGGGGGCTTTAAAGTACTATGATACGATCCTATATTCATTTACAGAGTCACTCATCGATATCGTAACGTTGGGCTTCTTTAATTTTCGTGCGCAAATGTCCTCTATTTCCCAACCTTGCCATGCAATAGCTAATTCCTGTTGTGTGATTTCAGATCCCAACACGTCCGACTATGTTTGGCAGTCTATGGTGCATCGCAGGTGTTGCACTACTTGGTTACAGCGGCATCAGCAACAAGGGGCCGTCAACGGTCGACTCTGACAACGTTAACGTCGCTCTGGGAATAGTGCTAGCCATCATTGCAGGATTGATTTTCGCCATGCTGACCGTTAACATCAAAATCCTTCTGGAATCCACCCCGAAAACGATGGTTATGACGTACACTTACAGCATAGCCACAGTTTCCGCAGGGGTAGCAACGCTTTTTACCAGCCAAACGTGGTATCTTGAATCGACAACTGCCGCAGTCTTGTTTGCAAACTGTGTAAGTCGTTGCGCAGGAATCTGCTTTCTTTACGCTGGCCTGAAGCTGGTTGAGGTAAATGCAGCATATGCCCTGTTTCAGACCAATGCATTTTCTGCCTATGCACTTCAATGGATTTTGCTGGGCTTTGCTCCGACTACCTTCGATGGATTCGGTCTGACATGTATATTGATAGGAACGTTTTCAGTTGTCGTATGGGAGGCGGTAGTCCGTAAAAAGAAAGAGAAACACGGTAAATTTATGAAACAGTTGGACTTCGATGTCACGCCTCCGAACAATAATACATGAACCGTGGAGTGTGATATTTGAATACGCTGTTTAAAACTTTACAATAATCGAAATTGGAAAATATTTTATACACAGCTTTCCCAAACAAGTTTTAGCCGGAGTACTTATCAACCTACATTTTACATTGTTTTGAGGGCATATAATTGCAACGAATTGACCGTATGTGATGCTTGCGAAGTTGTCAGGACACAGGTAAAGTTGAATTTGTATAATGTAAATACAGAATAGATTTCTACTATTTTCCCAGCGATCCGCGGGGGCCTGGTAGAGGCTAACAACATAGCACAGTATGAGTTGAAACACCAAACAATCAGTTGTATTACCTACGTCAGGTACTATACAATTCAGGTAACTTATAAGTTATCTGAAACTATCATATAGCCAGATGATGTCGTCCATTGAGAAGCCCCCATGTGATATTGGTAATTTCATATGAATAATGAATCTCAAGTGGTCAGTTATTACAAAAACCGACTCATTCGACTTTGGCATTATGTCATGAGGAGAAGATGACTTACATTTGCATTTTGTAACATTTCATTTGGGAGTTATAGCAAATGACCAGGCCTTATGACACCATATACACCTGGGGAAGGGTCACTAACCCTTAATTATTCAGCAGCATGATATTTTACAACTGTGCTGCCACAGAATCTTATCAACTTTATACAGATACATGTGACAGCAGCTATCTGCAATAAACTTATTATACAATTTCACAGTTTCTCTATACTTAACCATTTTTCGTATAATGCTTGCAGTCATCAGGTTTACTTTTTGAATATAATAAGCCACTTCACGGATTAAACTGCCCATAGTGTAATGGTGTGATGTTCAAAAACAGGAGAATAGTGTATATTTCAAATCAAAGTCAAGTCAAAACCTTCATTTTTCTTAAAAGCGCTTATTTGGCCACATAGCTTCAATAAGGTCGAAGTGGAGGGGTCACGGATTTGGCAGTTTAAGATGTGTATGTTAATGCATTGATACACTAAGTCTTGTTGTTGAACCAATTATCAGAAATTTGAAGCTCTCTAAAGCCTAGCCTGCTGCAACCTGGACCTGTCCCTCAGTTTGTAGATCATAGCGACGCTGTTGTCAAAATGGGGGTGCAGTTTCTCTCTGACGCGGTTCATCCACGCCTCGAGCTTGGGTCTGCCTTTGGTGACGTCACGGCCTGAAGCCAGGCACAGGATCAGTTCATTGACCTGTAAGGGGGCAGAGCATGCTGTTAGGGTTTCTAAATGTACTAACCTTTTGAGGGCCGTAGGGGCAGTAGGTTGTTATTGGAAGGTGGAGCCGCTTTTTACCTCCCCAACTGAAGCCAGGTACCCATTTACACCTGGGTGGAGTGAGGAAAGTTGTGTAAAGGGCAGGAATGCCAGGAATCTAACCTGTGACCTCTCAATCTCGTGTCCGCTACCCTAACCCTTCGGCCAATCAACGCCTCTAGTGTAATCAAGGGGGTGTAAAAAGCTGGTTGTTGACACTCAAAATACTCTATAACTAGTAGTAGCTAGTGATTGGTTTATTGATAAAACATGGAACAAATTGGCATTGAAGTAAAAAACTGAATTACGCTGAATTTTACAATCAACTTATACAGTAAAGCTGACGCAATGATAATAAAATGTACAAACAACGTTCAATAATGTCGACGTAGTTAACAGTTGATACATCATAATATATAGTTGCAGACCAATACAATTAAAATCAGGGTTTCTATTAGAAGCAAGGTTAGTGTCCAGCACGAATAAGAGTTCAGTTGAGTCAGTTGTAATAATATGATATAAACATTATGCCTTAGACCAAAGTACTCACAGCCAGTAGGTCAGCAATAGTGATGCTGTCCCCACAGAGAAACGGTTGGTCCTTGAGGAACATGGTCTGGAGCATGTCCAGGGTGTTGTCCAGCTGAGACACAGCCTTGTCCAGCGTAGTTTTGTCCACCGGCTTGCCTGTCATGTGGGGTATTATAACCTGCACAGAAGGGGCAACACGAATAAAAAAAAAATTAAATGTACTAATTTTTGACTCTGGGTGCATTAGTACTAGTGCACCTAGACATTTTTGTGGGCCATAGGGTAAAAGTCATTGGTCGGCTGCTACGCAGGCGACTTTAAGTGTCCAGTTCTTTCTGTCAGCAGCAATGTTTGTGATTTGTCTAGGTACAAGTAGACCGCTGTAGTCACCCAGGAGTTGTTGTATGTGTAGCAGGTAGGTTGTAGGTTGACGTCCTCGCCTGCGTCTGCCGTGTGACGGAGTGTACAGTGCGTACAGGTTGACAGGCTCGTTCTCAGGCATGCGTAGTACGTAAAAGTACTATAATTGTACCCTACAATACAGAATATTCTTCAAATTTAAGTATCAGAAAAAGCAATAAAAGCTTTGTTATACTCTGATGTACTACTTTTGAAGTGAACTATAAAATAAGTAGGGTTAGCAATTACGTTTTGCTGACATTCTACTTTATATGATGTTGTGCAACCAAAATTCTTTCTGTGCACCTACATTTTAGGTTAGTGGCAACAGTGCACTATTCCCCTATTCCCAAAAATGAATTTTGAGCCCTGGATGAAGGACTTACCTCTATCCTAAACAGCGTGAAAGCGCGTGGTCGTGTGTTCGTGTGTTGCTAAGCCATGTACTCATCCACGCGAGCCCTCTGCTGGAGGTCTGAGGGGTACCAGTGGTCGGAGACAACGTATCTCTTCGCCAGGTACTTCAGGATAGCAACACTTTAAACAGAACAAAAATATAACATGGATTTACTTAAGACAGACTGACTCAGTAGCGGCCCTGACTCAACTGACGAAAGGGGGCCTATTGTTTGTATCTGTGTAGCCGGTGTACTGTAAATGCAGAAATGTTCCTGGTGGTTTTATGTTAATGGTTTTCACGGTGAACTCTTTACCGCAAACTTAAAACCACCGCGAAAAGCCATTCCACTATGTGACTGTAGCGTTACTAGTACTATTGTTTCAAACGCGACCTCAAAACCACCGCGAACACTCTATTTTCTCCCTACCGCGAGATTAGATTGGCAAGAGATGGCAGAATGAGAGGGTTGGGTTCAGCCTTCCAGTAACGTGTCCTAGACACAGTGGATAACAACCCACTGCCTCTACAGCCTCAAAAAAGCTATGGGAACCTTTACCAAAAATTTCCATTACCTTTCAGTGAGAATAAAGCCATTGTCGTTGATGGCTGGAACTTTTCCCATGGGATTAATCTTCAGGAACCAGTCAGACTTGTGTTCTCCTGTGTTGGAGAAGAAATTAAAAGTCAAGAAGAATTATTTCACAATAAACTCTTCCCGGTTTGTCCTTAACCTGAATCTTATTTGATGACCCTCAGTGTCTGTCTGCATGGTGTAAAGTAGAGTAGTCTGAGTAGAGTAGAGTAGATTCGTACGGCCAGCAAGTAAGATCTCTTCCAGTTGCGGCCGGTCATCCATTTACTGGACTGTCACTGTAGAGGTCAGGGCACTCCATATCTGGTTCAAATTCCCGGGAGCCACCCAACCAGCAGCCCGAGTTTCTGCCCAGGACTAGACACGACTGGAAAAGAGTCGCGTTGTCCTATCGGAAGGGAGCGTAAAGCTAGCGGACCTGTGTATGAGGCAGCTTTAGGCATTAGCCTCAACCGTCAAACCTCTGCATGTAAAAGAACCCAACACACTTATCGAGAGGAGTTGGGAGTGGGAGGTAGCAAAGCCGCATTGCACTAACACTAGCTACTTGAAAAAGCATTATGCTTCACCTCAATTGAAGATGCCTACTTTACCTATCACTTTAATAGACATTTTTTGAAAACATGATGGAATACATGCTTTATGAATACATTCTTATAACTTCTTGAATAGGTTTAACGTCAAATTCAAGGTAACTACATACAATTAAGGAGGCCAATTAACTCTCAATACATGATGTACCAATGCTAGTAGTGCTTCACACTTGTATAATGTTGGACTTTGATCAGCATTAATTTTGTTAAACCTCAGTGACTTTTCAAAAATGAAATGAAAACCGTTGACATATGGAAAAAAACTAGGCTGGTCAAGTTTATCTTCTTCTGAAACACACACAAAGTTAGTCTGGGAAGTTTAACAGTCACTCACGGTAGTAAAACTTTGTAAATATCGTACGTTGGCAACGCAACGTGGCAGAATTTGTTATCTATTGATTTGTGGCTCCAAACAACAAGACCCAGTTTAAACGAATATCTCAAAGGCATTAACGGTAAGAGGAAATACAATGCCTTTTAGTTGACAGTTCTCACGACACGACAGGCTTACTTCGTGTAACCCATGGCCTTGGAAAAAAAACCAAGCAGACGTAAAGCAACTTGTTCCTTTCGATTTAAGAAAGTCTGGTCGCAGCTATCATTATAAAACTTTACAAACTCAAATCCAAGTGTACATTTAGCTAGAGTTCAAAAGTTCAATTTCTCGCCCCTCCCCCCTTTTCTAGCTCCCTTTTTTCTCACCTTTTCTGATCGCTACCGGATGGTCTTTGTACACTATGTTGTTCGCCTTGAGAAACTGGAAGATGGCCCGCGAGGGCTGCGACATTATGTCGTAATAGTACGTTAACATGACTGCAAAGTTCGAGACAGATATTTGCAGAGAAGAGAAAAACACAACGAGCAAACTTCTGCTAAAGATGAATTCCGGGTGAAAGAGCAAAGACCGCCAGCTTGTTTCAGTGCATTAAAGCATTACTTCCTATTGGCAAGTCTGACTCTGGTTAGCCTGGAAACCATACCCTCGGTGGCTCCCCGATATTTCTACGGCACTGTGAGTGACCCCGCCCGCCCAGACAGCTTAGCCCGCTCGGGGCGTTGTTTACGGCCTTGGATTAATTAGTTCGCCACCTCTTGGGTCGGCGGCAAAGTAGGGTGGCAGCGGAAGTAGGGTGTAGCGAAAGTAGAGTGTATATATATATAGAGAGAGAGAGAGATAGAGAGAGAGAGAGAGAGAGGGCATATACCAGAGTCTAGCCTGGTCCCAGTCTCTAGGGGTCGGCTTTAATAGTGGTGTTTTACCGGGCCCAGTCTGTTTCTGATGGCCTTTCTACCTCTGGCTGCCACTCTACTTTCGCTACACCCTACTTCCGCTGCCACCCTACTTTGCCGCCGACCCAAGAGGTGGCGAACTAATTAATCCAAGGCCGTAAACAACGCCCCGAGCGGGCTAAGCTGTCTGGGCGGGCGGGGTCACTCACAGTGCCGTAGAAATATCGGGGAGCCACCGAGGGTATGGTTTCCAGGCTAACCAGAGTCAGACTTGCCAATAGGAAGTAATGCTTTAATGCACTGAAACAAGGGCTCAGAAAAGTAGTTACTGACATTGCGAGCCCCAAAAATTCTTCTGCACCAGAAAGCCACAGCTGTCTACTTTAGAATCATGCAAAGAAAACAGATAATTGACCAGCTCGATCGCTCGGGACAGCTGATCATGACAGAAGAAAACAAACCTCAACTTTGACCTACTTCTAGGCTGGAATAGTCCACTCAGAGCACGTGAAACCAAACGACTATTAAGATATCTCCTTACATCAACTTAACTACTGAAACGTACAAATGTTGACCAAAATGGGAAAGCTTAGACCCTACCTGTTCCTTCTAGCCCAAAAGTCTCCAAAATGGACCAAAATTTTATAGAAAAAGAAGGGTTTTCAAAGGTTTAGTGTAGGGACTAAACGTGTTCGCATTTATAGGGTGTGTGTGTGAGTATATGTGTAAATAAGTGTGTGCATACATATAAGAGCACCCCAAGGTAAGGGAAGTTATGAGAAATGAAATTAGCTGTCATGGCTATGTTTTAATCTCACTTCAAATACGAGTACATCATGTACTGCACATTCCAATTCTTAATAACAGGGAGATCCATCTATAGAAACTTAAAAAAAAAAAAGGATCACTCGTGGCATGTTATAATTGCTATACAGAGAAGTGCAACAACATAGTAGACTCTACCAGGCCCCTGCAGATCACTGGGAAAATAGTAGAAATCGGCAAATGGAGTGAGAAGTATGCCAAGGGTACTCCACTGCAGACAGTAACATTTAGCGATCTGCCGCACCAACAGACTCAAATACTCTCCGATTCCGTACCTCGTATCCCTGCTGAATAAGTGACTGATTTCCTCAACAATTCCATGTTTTCCCTACTCCATTGTACCAAACAAAACAATCCTGTCACGTTCGAATGTTTCAAAGTTTACAACGTCAGGTGTCCTTACGTCGTGTTCTGTGTTGTAAATGCAAAGTCTTTTTAAATGGCACCATTGCTAAACTTTGTATATTTGTATATAATCACATACTTTTTTATGCGAGCAAATATGAAAATACTAGTACTCGCCAATTCAGACTTGCCGGTCTGCGATGTGGTATTTGTCAATAAAGTTTCAAAGCTAAGTTTCAAACAATCCCTTGTATTACCTACGTCAGGTACTATTTAATTCAGGTACCTTACAAGTATTATCTGAAACTATCATATAGCCAGATGATGTCGTCTATTGAGAAGCCCCCATGTGATATTGGTTATGACACAGACTATAATTTCATATAAGTGGTGAATGATGAATCTCAGGTGGTCAGTTATTACAAAAACCAACTCATTTGACTTTGGCATTATGTCATGAGGAGAAGAGGACTAACATTTGCATTTTGTAACATTTCATTTGGGAGTTATAGCAAATGACCAGGCCTTATGACACCATATACACCTGGGGAAGGGTCATTAACCCGTAATCATTCAGCAGCATGATATTTTACAACTGTGCTGCCACAGAATCTTATCAACTTTATACAGATACATGTGACAGCAGCTATCTGCAATAAATTTATTGTACAATTTCACAGTTTCTCTATACTTAACCATCTTTCGCATGATGCTTGCAGTCATCAGGTTTACTTTTTGAATATAATAGGCCACTTCACGGATTAAACTGGGCATAGTGTAATGGTGTGATGTTAAAAAACAGGAGAATAGTGTATATTTCAAATCAAAGTCAAGTCAAACCTTCATTTTTCTTAAAAGCACTTGTTTGGCCCAAGGAGGTTGTTTAGACCTCCTTGTTTGCCCACATGGCTTCAATAAGGTCAAAGTGGAGGGATCACGGATTCAGCAGATTAAGACGTGTATGTTAATGCATTGATACACTTCTTGAACATAATTAGAGATTTGAAGCTCTCTAAAGCCTAGCCTGCTGCATCCTGGCTCTGTCCCTCATTTTGTAGATCATAGCGACGCTGTTGTCAAAATGGGGGTGTAGTTTCTCTCTGACGCGGTTCATCCAGGCGTTGAGTTTGGGTCTGCCTTTGGTGACGTCACGGCCTGAAGCCAGGCACTGGATCAGTTCATTGACCTGCCAATGGGAAGGGAGGACAGAGCATGCTGTTAGGGTTTCTAAAAGGTAAAGGTAGTCCCATAGCCTTTTGGGGGCTGTAGGGGCAGTGGGTTGTTATTGGAAGGTGGAGCCCATCTCTCTCCTGCCACCGCTTTTTACCTCCCCAACTGAAGCCAGGTACCCATTTACACCTGGGTGATGTGAGGAAAGTCGTGTAAAGGGTATTGAAGTAAAAAAGTGAATTACGCTGAATTTTACAATCAACTTATACAGTAAAGCCGACGCAATAATAATAAAATGTACAAACAACGTTCAATAATGTCGACGTAGTTAACAGTTGATGCATCATAATATAGTTGCAGACGAACACAATTAAAAGCAGCGTTTCTATTCGAAATGATCAAAAGCAAGGTTACTGTCCAGCACGAATAACAGATTGAGTTCAGTTTTGTAGTTCGACAAGGATTTGAGTCAGTTGTAATAACATAATATAAACATTCTGCCTTAGACCATCCTCCCAGCAGACCCGTTATGTTCGTTACCTCCCATAGCGGCCCTGCCCTTCCGAGCCCCTGAACACGCTTCTGGCGACGTCACCACCAAACAGCTTTCAGCCAACCAGAGGGTTTGCTAAAGCTCATTTTGAGCAAAGCCGCAAAGGGCGCTGGTAAGCTATCAGCCAATCAGCTTACGTCTTACATCGCTACTTAATTATTCATGAGCAGCCAACGACTGTTTGTACCAAAAAAGGCTAGCTCTAAATTATCAATGAGCAACTGTCAGTGACGCCCCCAGAACCCAAAATCTCCGTTCAAAAGATCAGGGCTGAGACCGGGAGGGTTTGCTGAACATTTCCCGAGCGCATTTCAGCGCTGATAAAGGAGGGTGCCTTAGACCAAAGTACTCACAGCCAGTAGGTCAGCAATAGTGATGCTGTCCCCACAGAGAAACGGTTGGTCCTTGAGGAACATGGTCTGGAGCATGTCCAGAGTATCGTCCATCTGAGACACAGCCTTGTCTAGCGTAGCTTTGTCCACCGGCTTGCCTGAAATCTGGGGCAACATAGCCTGCACAGCACGGGCAACAGAAATAAAAAAAGACTAAATGTAGTTTTGACTCTGGGTGCAGCTGCCTAGATATTATCGTGGGCTATAGGGTGAAAGTACTATAATTGTACCCTACCATACAGAATATTCTTCACATTCAAGTATCAGAAAAAGCAATAAAAGCTTTGTTATACTCTGATGTACTACTTTTGATAGAATAAGTAGGGTTAGCAATTACGTTTTGCTGACATTCTACTTGATTTGATGTTGTGCACCCAAATTTCTTTCTGTGCGCCTAAATTTTAGGTTAGGGGCAACAGTATAACTATTCCCCTATTCTCAAAAATGAATTTTGGATGAAGGACTTACCTCTTTCCAGAACAGCCCCGCTGCGTTAAAGCGTGTGTTCGTGTGCTGCCAAGCCATGTACTCATTTACACGAGCCCTCTGCTGGAGGTCTGAGGGATACCAGTGGTCGGGGACAACATATCTCATCGCCAGGTACTTCAGGATAGCAACACTTTACACAGAAAAAGAATATAATATTATAACATGGATTTACGTTAGACAGACTGACTCAGTAGCGGCCCTGACCCAACTGACAAATGGGGGCCAATTGTTTGTATCTGTGTTACAAGCCGGTGTACTGTAAATGCAGAAATGTTCATGGTGGTTCATGTTCATGGTTTTCACAGTGAACTCTTTACCGCGAACTTAAAACCACCGCAAAAAGCCATTCCATTGTGTAACTGTAGTGTTACTAGTAGTACCAGTAAGGCTACAGTCACACAATGTAGTACTACTGTTTCAAACGCGAACTCAAAACCACCGCGAACACTCTTTTTTCTCCCTACCGCGAGATTAAATTCCTGCGAACGTTTCTGTATTTACAGTATTACACCGAACCACCTGTCACACCTAACCTTTGCACATTGAGCTGCAAGCATTGTTTAAAGCTATCCACTGAGGATGACCCTACTGTCTTTAATGGCAATGAGTTCCAATCTATTATACTTCAAGGGAAAAATGCACTTTTGAACACATCAAATGATCAACCCCCTGGCACTTAACACAATTTTTTGTTTACGCAGTTGTAAATGTGTATCTGACTTTATTTGGTTTGGGGGGGGGGGCAAAAGATGGCAGAATGAGAGGGTTGGGTTCAGCCTTCCAATACCGTGCCCTAGACACAGTGGATAACAACCCACTGCCCCTACAGCCTCAAAAAGGCTATGGGAACCTTTACCAAAAAATTTCCATTACCTTTCTGTGAGAATAAAGCCGTTGTCGTTGATAGCTGGAACTTTTCCCATGGGATTAATCTTCAGGAACCAGTCAGACTTGTGTTCTCCTGTGTTGGAAAAGAAACTATAGGTCAAGAACATATTTGACAATCTAACTTCCTCAACCTGAATCTTATTTGATGACTGTCTATGTCTGTCTGCATGATGTAGACGTCTGAGCATTCTGTCTCTCACCATGTCCCATTAAAGTTCTCTGGAGCCAGCTGCCTCGGTTCGTGCCCTGGTCTGGACATGACTGGAAAAGAGTCCTTTTGTCAGGGGAAGCTAAGGGCCCTGTGTAGGAGGGAGCTTTAAGCGCTATCCTCAACCATTAAACCTCTGCATGTAAAAATACCCAACACATTTGTTGTGAAGAGTTGGGGGTGATGATGAGTGCTTGGCCAAAAACACGAGTTGTAGCAAAGCCACATTACACTACTTGAAAGAGCATCATGCTTCACCTCAATTGAGAATGCCAGCTTTACCTTTTTCTTTAATTTTTTTGTTAACATGGAATATATGCTTTACCAATACATTCTGGTAACTTCTTGAATAGGTTTTGCATCAAATTCAAGGAATCTACATAACATGATCGGATGTACATATAACGGTACTTCACACTTCAAAATTCTGTTCTGCTCTGAGCAAAACGTATAATGTTGGACTTTGATCAACACATGTAAATTGTAATCACTTCTCATATTAAAATGAAGAAATGAAAACTGTAGACATATATATGAGAAATATTATTTGTGCTTTGAATATATCAATAGTTGGTCAAGTTAATCTTCTTCTTAAACACGCAGTTATTCTGAGAAACGTACATTCATGGTTACGTAGTAACTAAAACTTTGTAAATATAGGACGCTGGCAACGTGGCAGCATTGTTATTTATTGATTTGTGATTCTATGCAACAAGACCAAGTTTTAAGGAATATTTATCGTGTTTATCGTTCTTCTTTTGCTTCATAAGGCAAATCTCGTCAAACCAAGAAAGCATAGTCGCAGGTGTCGTTATAAAACTTTGACGAACTCAACACATGCAAGGACATCCAAGTGCAATTTTAGCTGGAGTTCAAAAGTTCAATTTCTCGCCCCTCCCCCCTTTTTCAGCTCCCTTTTTTCTCACCTTTTCTGATCGCTATCGGATGGTCTTTGTACACTATGTTGTTCGCCTTGAGAAACTGGAAGATGGCCCGCGAGGGCTGCGACATTATGTCGTAATAATACGTTAACATGACTGCAAAGTTCGAGACAGATATTTGCAACCAGAAAAGAAAAACACACGAGCAAACTTCTGCTAAAGATGAAATCCGGGTCAAAGAGCAACGACCGCCAGGTCAACAGAAGACTGACCAATCGTAGGTGGTTTGAGAAATTGCAGCACGTGATTGGTCATCTTCTAACCAATCATGACACGGTAAAGTTTTGAAACGAGATTCAAGATGGCTGACGTCCTGAGAGGTCGCAACGTTGCCGAAGCTCAAAATAATGCCAGAAAACAAGGAAAATTGGTAACTTTGCTCGTTTTTAACAGCACAAGGAAACGTAGAAAGCATTGTAGAGTGTAAGCTGTGCTATTTGTGTATTTCTTTGCCTTGTGGCAACTGGCGTTTGACATATTTGTAGTGTTGGGGTGGGAGGGGGGTAGCATCGTTGAAATTTTCAGTCACAGGCCACATGATAACATATATGAACAACAAATTATTATTATGATATATCTTCCGTGTAAAAATGTAGTCTTGACGAAGAATTGTGTCTTTCTCATCAGAATGGCAGTACATCTATTGAAGACTCTGCCGCTGCTCTGAAGAAATATGAAAAGGTAAGGTGTATGTACCTGTGACAAGAATTTTTAGCTATAATCAAAAATTGCAACAAGACAAATTATACATAGTGGAGCGCCAGGTAGACAAGCTGATGTTGTGTACCACTCAACATTACATTGAAATACAACAATAACGCACATTTTTGCTAGTGCTTTTTTATAATCACAATTATTACAAATTGCACACTAAAAATTATCATACAGTTAGTACTTAATCATACCACACAGTCTGGCCAACCATGTATTTTATACAGAGATGTAGGTAAATTTGACAAGCAAAAATTATATTCAAACATGGCTGATTAGATGGTTTATAAAGACTTGATTGTTATACAGTAAATTATCCCGTTTCTAGGCTGCCCAATCGTAAAGTTTTAAACCACGAATATTGTGTGTAGTGTATTGTCTTGTCTTCTAATACTAGTACATGTAAAAATATGAAGTAGACGATAATGAGTTTTATAGTAAAAATATCATCCTCACTGTAGTGTGTCATGAAATGTCCAATGTTTCCCTCCCCACCCTGTGCAGGGCCTGGATGTGTGGATACAGGATGAGACTCTAGTCTGGGTCCAGGCCACAGTCGTGGGCACCATGAAAGATGGCAGGATCATCGTCAGAGTTGGGCCGGGCCAGGTAAAGTATGCCCAGTTCACAATTCCAAGTACGCTTGCGCAAGGTTTCTTCTGTTACTTACCACATCTGCTTCTGATTACTTGGAACCAGAAGGCCCGAGTTCAACTCCCGGGTAGGACACCTCTGGACAAGAGGCGCAATTAGTCATACCAAAGACTTTATATTAATTATAAAAATGGTACATTATGACTTATGAAACAGTATGGAAGTTAAACACACTCCACTGACAGTGGACTGCCCCCTGCTGCAGTGATTGCACCACAGTGTGGCCCAGGGCTATATGAAATGGGGATGGGCACTACCTATACACCTTATGGTGTGGGAGGATTTTAACTTTAACTAATGCACAAGGCCGGAGGCAAAGGCCCCTTACTTACATTGTTTCTTGTCTTGATCATACTTTATAAAACATGAACATGTCCAGACTTACTTCCAACACTAAGGTATTCACAGTTCAAATTTTCGACGACAACATTGCATTGGTCAATGTGGTTGTCTAAAATTTGATCCATGAATACCTTAGTCAGTAGTGTTGGAAGAAATTTAAGCATTGCATTATGATTATTACCAACACAGATGAGCTTTCAATATGTCCAGACTTCATTGGTCGATTTGCGTAACAATATTGGACATGTTTTGTTCATGTCTCACAGTCTCAGTTTCTTCACCTTTGAGAAGCTTAAGAGTAGTAGCCTGAGTGCCAGCCTTTTTAGCTTCCGTCTGCTACCCTAGCTCCGCCGCCGGCCAAAAATTTTGGCGAGGAGCGGAGCTTGGGTAGCGTACGGAAGCTAAAAAGGCTGGCACTCAGGCAATAAGAGTAGGGCTTCCATGGCTGAATTGGGCTCATGCCTTTTCGTCTGTCACTCGATGATCAATGACCCACAAATGTCTGATCCCTTCCAGGATTCTGTAGTGTGGGTGAAGGGAGACTACCCACAGATGTGTGGAGAGAACAACTTTGTGGACACAGAAGATCTAACCAGACTCAACCCACTAACAGAACCAGCAGGTAGGAGTTATTCCCAACCTTCAACATGTGGCATCGTGTGGCGTAACGGCTAGAACATTCGTCCTTCAAACAAGGGAACCTGAGTTCGATACCGGCTTGCCCCCAGACATGTCTGGACATGCGCCCGGACGTCGTGCCCTTGGGAAAGGCACTTAACACAAATTTCCTCACTCTACTCAGGTATGAATGAGGACCTAGCTTCGGTTAGGGACGTCCCTCGGATAGGACGTTAAATGGAGGTCCCGTGTTTGGGGAGAGCCGCACCACACCTTTTGAAAAGAGTAGGGGCATGCCCCGGTGTGCGATGGTCCAAACCTTACAGTCTGGTCTGGGTTGACATCTTGAAAAGGTGAAAGTTCACCTGTTATGTCAATCCTTCCACAAAATGTGGTAAATCTAAATAAATGAATAAATAACTAAATAAACATCAAGAATTCACCAACATTCTACAAACAGTCCTGATTTTGAAAAAAATATTATCCTTTTTTCAGTGGTGGAATGATATAGGGTTAATGACCTGCCCTAAGGTGTATATGCTGTCAAAAGGCATGGCCAGGTCCTATAAACCACCGAATGAACCCCTGAGTTCACGGCCATATTACAGGAAAATTTGGCGTGGAACGCAGGAACATAACGCCCCAATCCCAATACGTACACCCACGAAATAAAGTACCAAATTAATCAAGCTTTGCATTGTACTTGGCCATGAGTGTTTGATGAACCTTAAGTCAAGTTTTTCTATCTTGACATTGTAATGAAAATCACTCGTACAACACATAATTTTTGCAAGCGTTTTTGGATTCCAAGCCTCTTTTTGGTGATACATGAATAGTGTGTATAAACATACGGGTAAACTTTCCATCATATCACCTTGTTCTCCGTAGTGTTACACTGCATCCACGAGCGGTACAAGCAGGGTGAATACTACACCACAGCAGGCATCACCCTGGTGGCTGTCAACCCTTTCAGTACCGTCCCCAGCCTCTACAGCCAGGCCAAGATACACCTCTACAGCTCTGCACAGCCACAGGATATAAAGGTGACCACAGTTATCACTTTTAGTTAAGGTTAATGGTTGTCAGTGTTGGTTGCGTTGGTTGCGTTGATAAACATATAAAGAGTCTGTGGACTCAGAAATGGTGTCAAGGGATTATGTGAGCAGAATGGTTAGGCTTGTGGAAATCAAGAGGTTTCAATTCCAGATGTTCCTGGCTAGACGCTTTGTCCTTGGGAAAGGTATACTACATGTAGTATGACTTTCTTAACTCCACCCAGGTGTAAAAATGAGTACCTCGCTTTGGTAGGGGAGGGAAAAGCTGGTGAAAGGAGAGGGATGGGCTCTGCCTTCTAATGCAATGCTCTTATTAAGACACAGCAAATAACAACCCACTGCCCCTATGGCCTCATGATCAGAAATCCTATGGGACTACCTTTACCTTTTTATTACCAACTAAGAGATGAAGCTGCATTGAGACTATGTTTAGTGTTCAACTTGTTAACTATGTGCTTTGTTGTGTCCATATGTTAGGACCTACCACCCCACGTGTTTGCAGTGGCACAGCAGGCCTTCAGTAACCTGTCCAGAGGCCTGGGGAGCCAGGCTATCATCGTCAGCGGGGAGAGTGGAGCAGGAAAGGTCAGTCCTAATAGTTGTTATTCATTAGCTAGTTAACTATTCGAAGACTACATTCTCTTGGAAAGGATATGTGTGTTATAACATGCATCGAATGCTACTTTAACTCTTTGGTTATTAACTAATATCAAGTGTCTGTAATTCTTTCCTAATCTATTTAGTTACAATATGTATTTAGATAGAACAATATGACTGCTGAAGAAAATGGCCTTCTTCTCTATTGTATGTTTCAGACCTGGACGGCTCGATGCCTGATGAGATATCTGGCAACAACTTCAGCAGGAAAGAGACTACCTGGGTAAACACTTGTTCTCTTTTTGACAAGAAGACTCAACAAATAGTCCAAATGAACTAGTTTTCAATCTACTGTGGTTTTGTAGAGTCTCAGTCACTGTGGCTGTGGTTTTGTGTTGTAAATTTAAAGGTTTGAAAATTGCTGATTTTCTTCCCACTTTAATTCAGTCAGGGAAAAGCATCAGCATGTCAACAATAAAGAAGGCTGCTTCTTAAGATTAGAATCAACTTGTCTCATAGGTGTTTCTATTACTTTTTTTTCCTACATAGGCAAAGAACTCCAACCAGTATAGTGAAGATAGAAAAGAGAATACTTGACTCCAACCCAATACTAGAGGCCTTTGGTATGTACCATACCAGTAGTATTAATTTGTTAATTCGCTTTCAGTACAATGTTTGCTTGAATTTGAAGAAATATGATAGGACATTTTCCCTGTATTTAGCAGTTTTACAACAGAAAAAGTCCACAAAGCCAGATACCATGAGTTGTTATGTTTATACAGGAAATGCTGGAACAGTCAGAAACCACAACAGCAGTAGGTTTGGAAAGTTTATTCAGCTGCAGTTCAACAGGTAAGAGTCAGGGGGCACTGTAAACACCTTCTTGGTAGTTAACGGTTAGACCAATGAGAGAGTGACTGCATGTCCGTCAAATATTTGCATTTTCAAGTTTTTATTTTGGGCTTTTATTTTATTTTGTGAGAGGAGACTACGCTTCGATGGTCATTCCTGGAGGAGTAAGGAAGAGATTATCAGAGACGTCCTTTTGTGGGCACTAAAACATGGACTTGCAAGTGTAGGCAGACCTCACACAACCTACATACAGCAGCTGTGTGAGGATGCAGGCTGCAATTTAGAAGAACTACCGAGAGCAATGGAAGACAGGGAGGACTGGAGGAGGAGGGTGATGTTCATCTGTGACACTCTCACGACAAGATGATGATGATTTTGGGCTATGAAAGTATCGGATCAGTCTATTTATTGGCCAGAAAGATGATATTCTAGTTTGTATCTATGGTCAATGGTGACCAATATATATATATATATAGAATACAACACGGGGTATTCTGTATCACCCGAGGTACCAGCCCGACCGCGGGTCGGATCGCCCGACGGCCGTAGGCCGGAGGGCGATCCGACCCGCGGGAGGGCTGGGACCGAGGGTGATGCGGAATACAACGTGTTGTATTTTATTTATGTCATACCTTGGCCATACCCACCCGAGAAAACACACATTTCAATGCGGAATGCGCCAGAAGTTGAGGGAGTTTGGTGCCTCAAACAAGAAACTGTAGCAACATTGATTCCAATCTCCGAATCCGGTATTCGAATTTCCGACGGCCGCGCAACCGGCGTGTTCGAAATGCGTTCGAAATATTCTATGGAAGCCTGTGTGATAACCCTCCCGAACCCTATGTGATCCGGATAGTTATCACACGGTCCGGAACACCCGTATCAGGCCCAGGCATGACATAAAGAGACAATACACTACTTGTATTGTAACAAAATGACAAGGAAAAAAAATTGTTTGTCCCAGGTCTTGCCATCTAGTTGGTGCCTCCATCCAGACCTACCTGCTGGAGAAGACCAGAGTTGTACACCAGGCACAAGGAGAGAGGAACTACCACATCTTCTACCAGGTCAGGTCTGCAATACTAGAGTAGTAGTTTAAGGGCTATGTAGCAGGAGAACCACAGCGAATATGATTCAGGTACAGGTCCAACATACAGGAACATCAATGTACCAGTGTAACACCTGAACAGGTTTACACTCAACTATGTATTATCATATATGTATATAATTATGTAACTTTTTGACTTATTTTGTCACTAAAGTTCCTACCACAGATGTTGAATTGGCTCTAGAAAAGACTATTGAATCTTTACAACAAAGTACAAAAGGAAAATCAGATAATATAAGAGCTAAGTGCACTGTATTGCATTTTGTTACAGACAACATTGACTGATATATAACATGTATATTTTGTCCTGTAGCTGTACCATGGCATGAGTGATGAGGAGAGAGAGTTACTGGGACTGGGAGGGGAGGAGGAGGAGGGGGAGTACCAGTTTGAGTGGCTTCCTACTGACGAGTCACAGAACGACAGGGGTCAGTATAGATTTGCTACTAAGTTAAAATTCGTCCCACACCTTTCGATGCATAACTTATAAGGGTCGTACCTATCTCTATTTCTATTGCCCTTGCACCACGCAGACCACTACAGTTGGAGGCTAGTCCACCTGTGGTGGATACTGTTTTAGTGTTTATCTCTCATCCTCTTCCTCATAATTGCTGAGTGGCAAGCAGGGATTGAACCCTGTTAGGGATTTGAACCCATGGCCAGAACCTTCATAAATGCACCTTAACTTGTTTCAGATGACGACTGGTCATCATTTGCCATCACCCGACAGGCCATGACCAGTTTGGGCATCGGAAAGTGTCAGCAGCAAGAGATATTCATGGTAAGACCTGGGAATTTTTTTGAAATTCAGAAACTGTTCAAAAACTGTCATCATTAAGAATGATTGCAGTCAGACATACCGTAAAATCCCTATTTGCGTACGCACTTTTTAAACTTTTCAACTCGCAAGCAGGTGCTCCAGGCCGACACCAAAGTCGGGGTACGTACGTTAGGAGAGGTTCTTCCTCGTAAAAATCGCACATCAGCTTGAGAGTACGGTACATCTTCATGCAAATGAAGTGTGGAATGCTACCACACAATCAATCAGTAATAAAGAATAAATAATACGTATATTTAAATTGTTTGACATTTTCTACCCAGAAACATTTTCTCAGTAACCCTTTAAGTCCGACTCGGTAAACATCATCGGAAGGATGATCATGTCAACCTCTAACTATCCACCGAAATGCTGGAGAGGGGGTGTGTACGTTAGGAGGATTTTTCCCCTGAACGTTTCAACTCACTGAGTCAGGAACGCAATCGTCCCCAAATCGGGGGTGCGTACGTTAGGAGGGGTGCGTACGTAAATAGGAATTTTACGGTACTGTACAGTATTTACAGGTTCATTGTATACATACCAGAAAAATTCCCCAAGCTCTTTTCGACAAGCACAATGAACACTGGAGCACGGCGTAACATCCCGTCCTAAGGACTTCAACCCTTTTTAGTAGCATGCATGTCCTGTGAGCGACAATGGCGGTGACAATACTTCTTTGTCTTCGTGCTATGGAAACCAAACTCACTATGTGGCCTCAGAGACCCACTGATGGGTAATGATTTGTAGTGTGATGATTTTTGTCTTCACTTTTCAGCTTTTGAGTGCGATTCTGCACCTTGGAAACATCCTGTTCAACAGCGAGGCTCACGATGACGGCTGCCCCTGTACCATCGAGGAGGACAACCAAAGTAAGAATCATTCTCCTTATAATATAATTCATAATATACGATTTATAAAAATGATAATGCAGTCAATACATACAGAAGACAAATGTCCATGTTCAGACTCTGTTGTGCTTCAAAAAGCTTTCAGCAGAATTACAAGAGTTTAAGATGGGGGTTGATCAAGTCCAAAGCAGCACTCACTGTACTTTGAAATACCAAATGTATATATTATATGAAAGCTCAAACAAAGTCCCAGGGTTTACCACATGTAAATTGAGTCAAAACATACATGTACACTGTATTTCAGCTTTTCTATTACTTCAATCTCTATTTTCAAAGAGACCTTGCATAGCAGAGTTAGTTAGTTAAGATCTGGTGTAAAAGGTGTATAGGGCGGTGCCCATCTCCGTTTCATAGCACCGGGCCACACTGCGGTGCAATCACTGCAGCAGGGGGCTAGTCCACTGGCAGTGGAGTGTGTTTAACTTTCATACTGTTTCAGAAGTTGTACCATTTTTATAAAGTCTTTGGTATGACTCGATGCGCCTCTTGTCCAGAGGTGTCCTACCCGGGAGTTGAACCCGGGCCTCCTGGTCCAAGTAATTTGAACCAGATGTGGCTAGTAACAGAAGCGCAGACCACTACACCACAGCAGAGGCTTGCTGTTAAAGAATGTCATCATGATTTGTACAGTATATCCAGAAATCAATGTAATATTCGTCTCCCTTGTAGGATGCCAGCAATCCTTGCGTACCGTGTGTTCGTTGCTGGGTGTGAACGAGGATGCCTTGGGGAGATGTCTGACGTATAGACGCATCACCGCCGCGCCGGGCCGCAGGAAAAGCGTCTTCATGAAACCCTGCAAGCCCTCCGAGTGTGTCGCGAGACGGGACTGTCTCGCCAAACTACTCTACGCAAGGTGTATACATTGTAGTTAAAAATGAATTTTTATCACATCAGCAATATGGAACAATCTCAAGATTTTGTATTACGTATAAGGAAATCTTGAGATTTTAATATTTGGAAAAATCTTGAGAGATGTTTTTAATAGAAAGATTTTTTTACCATTTTGATTTTGCAGGGGATACCATCCATAAAATTTACTTGCTGTGGTCTAACATGTTTTGACCCAGTTATGTTGTTTCCTAAACTACAGGTTGTTTGACTGGCTTGTTGACATCATAAACAAGAACATCTGTGGGGAGCAGGTAGACTGGAAAACTTTCGTTGGTAAGTCTCCGCTTTTTGCAACATATAGACGCTTGAATTACATTATTGTAATGAATACCATCAACAGTATCTATGTACATTTGTACTAAGTGTGCCATTTGTTTCATCACTGAAGCTTATTATGAGATATGAAAACAGAAGTTCAGCAGGTGCAGTACTGTTGAAATCCACAAGGTGGTCGATAAACACCTACCTACATACCAAATGTCATAAAGATCCATCTGCAGCTTCTTGAGTTATGCTGTCCACAAACAAACAAACAAACACATGTCCCAAACCAACCAACCAACGAACCCATAAGCGGCACCAAAAATATAACCTTATCGAAGGTAATTACTAGTATTGTATGCACTTTACAACTGCAATGGCAAGACAGTCAATTGAGAGTCAAATTTTTTTGTCTATTGATGCTTCCAGGTTTGCTTGATGTTTATGGGTTTGAGAGTTTCCCTGAGAACAGCCTGGAGCAGCTTTGCATAAATTATGCTAATGAGAAGCTCCAGCAGCACTTTGTGCACCACTTCCTCAGAGCTCAACAGGTAACAAGTTAACACACTTATCAATGAGAGTAGACGTGTCCCGGTGTGCTTGGCCAAATCTTTGGGGACATGACAGAAAGATGGCTATCACTTTTTTGTTTGTTCGTTTTGCATGCCAGGAGAACTGCCTTTAGGCATTACACACCTGTCCAGTTTTCTACAGTAAATACATGTACAAGCTGCATAAGACCAGACTGATACAGTGATAGTTTTGATCCACTTGAATCCAGAACCTTTAGATCTTAAGTCAACAACCCTACTGACAATACCACCTTGCCATCATCTTCTGAAGTCAATCTGTACTTCAACCACAGGATTATATTGTTAAGTCTTAATGAAAATTTACATAATGTGATTACGTACATTTTGTATTGAAAACACAAATCATGCCTTTCCCCGCCCCCAGGAGGAGTATGAGGAGGAGATGATCCCGTGGAGCTACTGCCACTTTGTGGACAACAAGGACTGTCTGGAGCTCATCGAGGGGAAGATCAGCGTCTTTGCACTCGTCAATGAGGTTTGGGACAGGAAACATGCCTTCTTTTGAAATGGAAAATTAATACAGTATAATTTATATACCGTAATAGACAAACCCGTACAAGTGATCATCAACATAGGAACCACCTGGTCATTGCAACCACTTTTTGGTTGTCCCTAAGATATTTTTCCCTTCCTGTCTATGTCTATACTATTAGTTAAAAATGTACCACCTATCCACATAGACCAGATTTCTCTGTCCCTCAGTGTTTTTTTTGTGCAGTTTTGACTGTAATTAGGAAAATATGTACAGTCAACATGGCTCTCAGTACTAAAAGTTTGGTAGTCACATGCACACACACCGACTTGATTTAATGCAGAAGCAAGACTTTTACGTTGTATAGCTCTTTTCAATTCTGCATTGGATTTATTATACTGATTTTTCTGTTGTGTGACAGGGGTCTACATTGTAGACCCCTGTCACATAGCAGAAAAATCAGTTAGTTCACTAAATGACAGCCCATTGTTCTCTAAATCATCATGCAATGTTTAGAGATTGTTTGATGTCCACTGGTTCGAATTCCCCAGCACCAATGTGATGGGGTAGATTATAGGTGTGAAAAATACACTTGACCCTCTGGCAATTGAAATTCATAGCTATGTTCATAGACTATAAATTCATAGACTTTCCAGCGATCAACAAATAAAGCCGAAGTTCATCGGCATTATATGTATCATGCAACTGCAGTCCTGGTATCCAGAAAAAACATGCTGAATACATGATTTATTTGTGTTTTGACCACAGGAGTGTCGGCTGAACCGTCCCTCGGACAGCCTACAGCTTGCCGACAGGATCCACTCCACCCTAAGGGACAGCAGACACATCTCCCGCCCCAAGTCCATCGACGGTCAGGCCGCCTTCACGGTGTGCCACTACGCAGACAGGGTCACCTACCAGGTCGAGGGCATTATGGAGAAGAACAAGGTGCTACGCTCATAGTTTTCGTCATTTTCATCTTCTGTAATTCTTGATTTGTTAACATTAACTTGATTTTAGCTACTTTAACGGTCACTAGTCAACTTTCATCATGATGGCAAATATTTAATCACTAACATTTGGGACAGTGATGTTTGTTCCCAACGTTGAAATTAGATGCAATGAACTTTCCCCCATCTGCTAAAACTACCAACCGCAATACAGTATCATGTGACATCCTTATTATGCTAGTGTCTATACATATCTTGGCAAACAAAACGTAAAAATATTTGTCACAAGCATAATTTGTGTGTATTTCTTGATTGAATTGACTATTTCAACCAATCAGGTCAAGCTTGATAAATCTGTGCGTATTTTGAAAGGCGCTCTCTCATTGGCTGACCGATTAATTAGTCCAGCTGACCATAGGAATACAGATTATACACTTTTACTTTCATTCCCGCAAACAGCCCAGCCGAGCCCCAGTTTGGAAATATGAACCTAATATAAAATCATGATGCAATTTCACAAACAACAGCAAGACAAATATGAAAAATAATGAAATACTCAGTGTCAATATTGTAATAATAATTGATATTAGGACGCCGTGCCTGAGGAACTGGTGGAACTGATCACACAGAGTGGGAACAAGTTTGTCAGCAGCCTAGTGGGAGACATGGTCGGAACGGAAGGTGCCACTAGCAAGAAGGGGAGAACAGCTAGGACTGTAGTCTCCAAGTTCAAGGTTGTTCAAGCACCAATATGATGTTTATTTAGGGTTACCTAATCATGAAAATCCAAGAGCATTAAAAACAATGAAATATAGACTCTTTTATGATGAGTTTTTTCTTGCAACTTTGATCTGTAATGGTGGTCTGACTTTATCCTACAGAGTAGTATATTCATTTTAAATGTTTTCATAATGCAATTGCTTCTTCCATTATTATTCCATCTAGGAAACATGTCCAACACATATACAGATAAACCAAATTATTTGATGTGTTACTCATGTATTCTTTTCCAGGGTTCCCTTGACAAACTGATGCACACCCTTGAGTCCACCTCCCCACACTACATCCGCTGTATCAAACCCAACGTCCAGTCCAGGCCTGGTGTCTTTGACAGGAGACATGTGAGTTAGCCTTCTTTGCAGCCTCTGTGGCCAGCACCGGCATTTATTTTTTTGGGGGGGAGTGCTGATTTCTGATTTTCAACATATAGAGGCCACTGGCAGGTTCTTTTGCTGGAGAAATTTGCTGGCCCCGATATATGTTGAAAATCATGAATCAGCGATCCCCCCGAAAATGTATGCTGGCACCGACCAGAGAGCCTGCAAAAGAGGCTACGTAAGTCTGCTTCTTTGTTTTGTATGACCAGTAAACCAACTTTAGTGTAGCACTCCAGTTTTGTGCAGAAGGCAGAAGCTGACGGACTGTAAGGTGTGATCCACTCGCCCTGGTATGGAACCCTACTCTTTCTTTAACAATTGCTTTAGGTGCGGCTCCTCCTCAAATATGAGACCAACGGCTTTACGTCCCATCTAAGACTTGTGTAAGAGAATGTCCCTAGTCAGAGCTATATCCATTTTAACACCCTCCCGAACAGGCCTGCTGTCGCTCGGTTACGTTACCTCCCATAGGGGACCTGCCCTTGCAAGCCTGTAAAATCGCTTCTGAGTTTCTCACTTCACCACCAAAACAGCTTTTAGCTTAAGCTTATCTAGAGCAAAGCGCAAAGGACGCTGGGATGCTATCAATCAATCAGGTAACATCTTACATCGCTACTTTAGGTTCAGAGCAAAAGCAACGGCTGTTTGTTCCAAATAAGACTAGCTCATTAATCATTCATGAGCAACTGTCAATAACTTCCCCAGAAGCGATTTTACAGGCTTGAAAGGGCAGGGCCGCTATGGAAGGTAACCTTACTGAGCGATAGCGGGCCAGTTCGGGAGGGTGCATTTTCACTGAGTCGAGAGAGGAAATAAGGGTAAAGTGCCTTTTTCATTAGGGCACAACATTCTGAACCCAGAACCTTTACTTCTTAGATTTAAACTCAAAGTCAATAACCCTTAACCACAAGACCACCGTGCCCCCTTCTTTAGGTTCACCGCCAGCTGCAGGCGTGTGGAGTCCTGCAGACAGTGAACATCAGCAGGATGAGTTTCCCCACCCGCATGGCCTACCCAGCCTTCCTGGAGAGGTACGGCATCATCATGAGGACTGCTGCAGACCAGGTCAGACATCCCACTCACTCACTATCCTGTTAGTCTGTTGATAGACATGCTTGCACATAGATGTTGTGATTTGCTTCTTGATCAAGTTGATGGCAGACTGCCAGGTGTACATGTCTCTGTCTATATCTAGTGGGACTGCTGACATCTCCTATAGACATCTCATGCAAGTTTGAAGTAGAATTTACTGTTGATTGCTCTCAAATTCTAGCAGCAATTTTCTTGCTAATGTATGATACATTATGCTAGTAGAGGTATTCAAAGACTAGCTTGGAGTTTTCCTTCTCCCAGGCCTTGGGTTTGTGAGTCCTGTTGTTGCAGTATCCTTCAAGTTCAACATGACTACATGTACATAATGAATTAAGTGAAACTTTATAATTTATTAGCCTCTCTTTATCCAATCTGCTACTAGTACATACTTCAATGCTTACAGTTATTACATACTGTATTTTCCAGGCTACCAGCAGCAGGTCTAGTGTGTCCAGTTTGTCCTCCCTGTCCGATGAAAACCTGGACACAGAGAACATGGATCCTCAGGAGCTTCTCAGGAGGAAGAACCAGGTGGCAGCAGGTGGGACGCCTGGAACACCTGGCAGGAGGAGAAGGAGGAGGACAGCAAGAAGAACAGGTGAGAGTACAGAAGGTGTAAATGTAATGCATAATTATACAAAATCAACAAGAATCCACGATAATGAAAAAAAAACAAGAAATTCACAAAACATCTATATTATAAATATTTTACAGAGGTATGAGATCTTCCCACTTTTTTTTACTGTGAACTACACTTCACTTGTTACCCAGTACATGACCAGTTCTTGGTACATGTACCATTAAACTATCATGTTTTGGACAAGTCTCTTAAACTGAAAGTTAATTTTTTTTGTCCTGTCCCCAGCTGTAGGGATCGAGCACCATGCCCGGCAGTGTTGCCAGGCCATCCTCAGGGTGGTGTTTGGACCTAACCTCACACAGCAACAAGTACAGTATGGGAGGACAAAGCTGTTTCTCGGACATGGCATGGTGAGTTCTAGTCACTGTTGCTGAACCCTCAACTGTTGAGCAGAGTTTTCTGATCAAGAGTATATCAAGCTATGGGAAACTGAGTCGACTTTTGACTTGTGACTGGAAAACAAATTGTTTTCTATAGATAACAGAGCAGGGCTGTCTCCAGCTTTAAATTTTTTTCCGTCCCACTCATTGTCTGGGAGCTGATTTTTTTTATTTTGGCATTTGTTGAATCTGTCATTTCAAGCTCAAAAAATTTTCATCAGTTTTAGCTGATGACATTGACATTTTTGGGACAGAAAGGGTTGAATTTTTTTCCGTCCCAAGAAGAAAATTTCCATCCTGGGACGGAACAATGGGTCCAGGAGACAGCCCTGTCACTGAGACAAAGCTTAGTCTGACCATTGTACAGAAGCCAATTTGTTCGTTCGTTCGTTCAGACCCTTGTATTTTTGTAATGTAATGTGTCCTTGCTGTTTCAGTAGCAGGGTATATTTTTACAGGGAGAGATTGTTAGTCCATCCCCATTAACATGCCTGAGGCAACTCCTCAAACACAGGAACGAGTGACCCCCATTTATGTATGTCCCTTCCGAAAGACAGGTGCAGCCCCAACCGAGATGTCCTGACCCCGGATTGAACTGGGGTCTCCCAGTTAGCAACTACAAATGTAAGTGGAACCAGGAGCTGTGAGGCTGCTACCAGTTGAGCTATAGGGACATCCAATGAGAGAGAGATACAATGTACAATTTGATATTTGTAGACCGCATTTCAAGAATGATGAAAATCATATTTTTCGTTTCAGTTTGATGAACTGGAGTCTGCCCGTGCTCGCCTGCTATCCCAGAATGCCTTCGCCATCCAGTGCTGCTGGAGGAGGTACAAGAGGAGGAGGGTTGTCATGGCAACAGCTGCACTCACCATCCAGAAATGTACGGCACTGGTGCAAGATTATACTAATTTATAGACTTGTGTTTATGTAATTATGATGCGGTTCTGGTCTGAGATGCTTTTTTGTTGCAGCTGATTCCTGCATCTTTTTGATACTAGTCTAAGGCTACAACATGGGGTATCCACCCTCATTAAATCAGGACCCCTATCGCTCCACGTTACATCGCTTGCGAAAGGGGCCCTGATAAAAAACGCCGCCAGACATGGTTCTGGCGATGGGTCTGCTTCCCCTCATCGGAAGCAAACGCACAAAGAACGCTATCAACTAATCAGGTTACGTGTTACATCATTGCTTTGGTTACCCCAAACAAATGGGAGCCGATAGTTTTGCTTCAGCTGTGAAAGAGTTGTTTTGATAAGAGCGGCTTCGTCAGCATCAGCAGTCCACCCTACAGACACTGCTTGATGGCAGGGACGTATTTCTAAGTGTAAGGACAGGCGGAGGGAAGAGCCTCTGTTATATGGGCTTCCCAGCGGCAGCGAAAGCCGAGCAAACCCACTGACCTTGTCCGCGACTTCCGTCTGGAGATGAGTTCGTCAGTCCGCTCATTGCCAAATAAGCTCAGCTCATTAATTATTCATGAGCAAGTGTCGGCGACGTCTCCAAAACCATGTCTGGCGGCGGTTTTTATCAGGGCCCCTTTCGCGAGCGATGTAACGTGGAGCGATAGGGGTCCTGATTTAATGAGGGTGGGGGGTATCACTGAGGGGCCCAAATGACCTCTTCTGTCGATGCATGTACAATATGGCCTGGCTGCTATTTCTACTGTATATTTCTACGTGGAAAAAAAGAAAATCTAAAGCAGTCTCAAATATTCTGCAGAATTGGGAATTACAGAATGCGTAATGAACTCTCTTATAGAAATGAATGAAATGTTACTGTAGTATCTTCTCTCATAATTCCTGTCTGTTTTATTTCTGGAATATTCAGGCTTCCGAGGATGGAAGGCCAGATATTACATCAGAACCCTGCACCGGGCAGCTCGTATCATCCAGAGGGCGTTCCTGCAGCACATGCTGAGGAAGGTTCAGGACAGACTAGAGGAGGACTCAATCCTCGGGCTGCAGGAGGAGGTAAGTGTAATATCATTGTATTGGTTATGTTTAAGCTATTGCAAAACAAAATAAACTACTGTAACAGTAAAAACTGCCCATGAAGACCACTCAGGGAACCGGTAAAATCTGGTCAGGTGGTCGCGTATACGGTCTATAGACAGGATTCTTAATGCTTTGGTCAATGCCTCAATGGGAAAAATTATCCAAAGACCACCAAAAAGTGGTCACATTGGCCAGGATGTCCTTTTGCAGAGCCATATACAACAATGTAACGACAATGAAGTCAATAAAGATTAAGTATGATAAAGATTATTACAAAAACTATCACAAGAATACATAAGATCTTTGTGACAGTGTTTTCACATGATCAAATTTGAGCAAAGAGGAGCACATATAAACATTCTCTATCTTATGCTAGGTTTGTATTTCCAAAACTCTTGAGAATAATTTACATATATATCTTCATATATACACTTTTCATTCCAAGAAGCCTGCAAACAGCCCAACAGGGCCCCTGTTTGGAAATGGGACACTAGCATCAAGAGAAGCATAATATTTATTGTGAGAAACTAAATCATTAATTTCCCATGACCTCTATAGATGGAGCACACTCTGTCAGGCATTGACCTTGATGACCACCCTGCCGTCGATCACGAGGCCCCAGTTGCCATGGAGACAAGCCATAACAATACACTAGGCGACATGGTGGACACCCATGAGTTTGAAGCCCAGCTACAATGGAGAGTTGCCGACAGCAGTGGGAGGGAGTCGAGCCTGTACGAAGACTCTCTCACAATCAGAGAAATGGGAACGTACGACAGCAAGTTTTCTGTGGAGAGAAAACAGAGAAGGTGGCTGGACAGGAAAATCTTCCAGAGAGAAGGTGTTGCTTCCGTAAGACAAGTTCTCAAGGTATGTAACAAATCTTGAAATGAACTTCTTTGTCGGGAGTATGAAGATTTCACTTTGAATAGCATTAAAATTTGTTTTTGCCTTCAAAATGAGCTTCAGTGCTACTAAGAATTCATATAAAAGTGAAATGGACAGTACCCCCTTGTTGTTTTATTTCTGTGAAATCTGTATGTCATCGCTCTCTAAACTTGCCCCTTTGTAACACAATGTTTCTTTTCTTTTGTATTGTTTCCAGGGTCCCATTGTGCTGCATGTGCAGGCTTCTGTGCTCGCCTTCTCCAATACCTGTCCATGGATCGACACTTCCTACAGTCTCACTGACGTACTGAGGTTTTAAAGACTGTGCAAAGACACTTAATCTACCGACAGAAAGGTCTGGATATTCACGATCATCTTGCCATGTAAATGTTTGTACATGTGTAAAAAGCTGTACTTTCCTATGATGCCTTTATCAAGTTTATGCACAGCAATACTGCTGCTGACTGTAGAATGTACTCCGATTTCAAAGAGTATATTATTCAAGTGGAGAATGCAACTTTTCCTATCAGATTCATTTGAATTAAAGAACATTTGGTGTGGTATAAACTTATATAAAGTAAGAGTTATAAAGAAGTCACAATATGTACTTTGCCTTACCTTCACATAGCTTTTTAGAGGTAAGGTACAAATGGACCACAATCATTGCCACATCTGGCATTTACTTTTTTCCCTCTCATGTAAAAAATACCTCGGCATCTTACCGTTACATGCTTTGTCTGTGTTTCACGAAAACTTGTCAAAGTTCTTATTGTGGTGTAAGACTAGTAACTTCCTCACTTCTGCATGTTAAAGGTATACACGGGAGTATGTTGACAATGTGTGCTTTGAAAGCCATGTTTCACTTTTGTCAAGAATTCAGTGATGTTCAAGAAAAAATGAAATTTACATGTAAACTAAATCAGCCCAGAAAGAAGACCAGATTTATAATGACAACAAGCTACTGATCTAATAAAATGCACTATATTTTTCTCACTAGAACTCCCTTAGCAAAGATATTAAAGGGTATATGTGTATGAATGTACCCAAAAGGTAATGTACTATCATTTCCCTCACATTTGTGGTGTATTATATGTTATTGTTAGTCTAAATTGTATTCTAAACCAAGAGAGAGAAATTGTCAAAATACCTTATTTACTGCTGCTGTAACTGGAGATGACAGTTAATACTTAAAGTAAGAAATAAAAATGATTTCTGCAGTATCCTTGTGTTTGAATAAATTCATGTTCTCTCCATCAAATGGCACTCATTGGAAAAGTGACCCTGTCCCTGGTGCTGAATGATACTCTCTTGGACATTATGACTGTGCTACCACGGTTAGGGTATTGACAGCAAAACTGCTGCTGTCATCCCTGATCCTGAATGACATTTTCTTTTGAATTTATATAGCAAGGTAAAATCATTGATAGTTGCACTGTCTATGGCACTGAAAGAGTTGCACAGTGAAACTGATGCTTGTGTTACCAAGGAGTACCTTGGTGCTACTGACCCTATTTGCATCATGGGGAGGGGTATGGAGTGATGCATTTGCTCATAGATATTGTTTTTCTGGTTAACAGTAAAAACATTAGTCCCTATTTATAGAATCAATGGTTGTATACATAACATAGCTGCTTTAATTTGAAAGTCATGTCCCAATACATTCATGATGCAGATTACATATGCAGAGACCATTGCAACGTGGCAGATTTCGGGGCATCCATTGCAACAATCAATGACGTTATTACGTCCTAACATCACAAGTAATTGTATCAACAAAGAAGTGAACCCGTACCACAGTACTTTATGCTGCTGGCGGTGATACAGCTACACAATGTATAATCAAGGCGAATTATTTCAACTATGACCTTTATCACAATTTGGGTGAGTCTATTTGTCGAATGGGGAATGAACGTTTTCACTGACGTATGAATTCCCATTAAAAAAATGATTCAATATTCTTTCAACATTATAGAATTTAGTATTTTGATAAAATGCAACTTTTTATAATATCTTTAAAGGCATGAACCTTGATGTCTGGATCAAAATTAGAAGATAACTACCACCCCTTTGATAAAATGGTTGAGCCCGTCCGAACGCGGAAGCCGGTTAAAAACACATGAAACGACATCATCTGATGACTCTGAGTCAGCGCTCCCAAGCTTTAGTTTCAGTTCTGCCTCATTTGACAGCAGTATTACAGTAAGGGTACCATAATCTACCTACGAACCAAGTTGCAACAACGGCCGATTTTTAATCTGCAGAAAAATGGGCGCAACTCCGTCCAAGAAGAAAGTGGTGTCAAACGGGTCCAAGCCGGAGGAACACGCCCAAGGAACAAAACAGGGGGAAACTGAGATCGACCAACTTTCATACGAAGGTTTCGACATCGCTTTAGCCCCCGAGGAAGTGCTGGTTCTTGTCTTGTCGTTTCTTCCCGCAAAAGAGCTAGTCCTGACCGCACGGCTTGTCTGTAAGGACTGGAAAGACACCGTGGATCGCCCGACGATATGGAGAAAGAAATGCCTGCGGGAGGGAAGGTTTGTGGCTAGGTTGATGGGCCCTCAGCCTACGGACTGGAGAACGTTCTACTTCAAGAACCCTTACAGAAGAAACCTGGTCAAGAACCCGTCTGGAGAAGGTTGGAAATATTTAGTTTCGACAGAAAAGGCGGGATAGCAGCATGACTTTGGTTGGCATGTGATTTCTTATCAGATCCAGATGATACTAATCTCCAAGCAGATGTTAGGAAGGAAACCTGTCACGCCCATCTATTAAGATGAGGACGTTATAAAAAGAGGACGTTATAAAAAGAGAACGTTATAAGAAGAGAACGTTATAAAAAGAGGACGTTATAAAAAGAGAACGTTATAAAAAGAGGACATTATAAAAACGTTATAGAGGACGTTATAAAAAGCTGACTGTCCAGGAGAGACTGTGTAAATATTGTACAATGTGTACATGTAATGTCAAAATGTGTAAATGTATAAATATGTTAATGTGTAAATATTGTACAATGGATACGGTGGAAGATGAAATACATTTCGTTTGTAACTGCCCTCATTATGAGGATGGAAGAAACAAGCTTTTCGAAACAGCAAAACAATATTCCCGAGCTTTCACCATCTAGAATACCTCCAAAAAACAACATTTCTACTAAAATCACAAAACTTGTATATACCAGACAGCAAGTAAAAGTAAGCCCTGCAACAGTCGCCACGGCTTTTACAGCACTAGTGGTTTGGTAAAAGTGTCTTGCATATAACACCTGTTGTATGTCCTTATGATCTAGAGGGGATGCGTCACTGGGAGGTGCTGGAAAACGGAGGACAAGGCTGGAAGGTGGAAAAGTTTGTAGGCTGTAAGGCGTTTCCCAATCCCGCTGTCAGCAACAATTTCGTCACGTCCTACGGCTGGTGTGCCCGTCAGCAGGAGATTGACCTCCTGGCCGAGGGGTGCCTGGAAAAGTGTCTCGACGAAACGCGACCAAATATCGAGGTGTCCGAATGGTGAGTGAAATGTGTCAGCAAAGTAACTGGGCCCCTACAATGCAGGACCAACTACAGTTATAACTGTGGAAACTTTCACAGCAGCTTTATTGTCGCAGTTTTTAGGATGACCTCTCGATCGCAAATTCATGACACTGCAAATATGCGTTTCTTAAAGGGCATAAGACACCAATGACATCAATCAACATTAAGAATTTCCAGAAATTACATAAAACATAATACTATTGTTTGTTTCTGATGGTTCAATCTTAGATAACATCAGAAGGGTGTGTATTTGTTTTAAATGTTTATATTCCTTGAATGATACTATTCCTATTTCAGATAATAAGAAAATGTTGCATTTTGGTGTCTCATGCCCTTTAAGCGTTACAACTTTACATAATATTATATAACAGAACTGTTTACGTATACAGAAGTGTGATTCAACCAGGCTATCTTTCACACAAGCATAAGGACCTTTAATTTGTGTTTCTGACAGGTATGCCCCTAGATGGGACTGTGGGAGTCAGTATGAGCTGGAAGTTCAACTGCTGGATAAAGATAAGAAGGTTGTGGACACCTTCAGCTACGGGCCAGCCATCACACCGCAGTGGAATGACTCACAGTGGAAGCAAGTAAGATAACCAGTGTTGCTGTAATAGTATGGATATTAGCACTTATATACTTATCAACCACAATACTTACCATGCCTGCAAAGTCTAGAATGATGATATGTCTGTAATATTGCAATTTTTGCTTGACTTTTGAGTCTTTATGGTCATGTATTTAATACAGACTGAGTTTATATTGTTTTGTTTGATTTTAAATTTTTATGTTTTAGTTCAATTTCAGTTTGTTTAATTTTAATTTTATTTCATTTCAATAATACCATTGACCAATACCATCTTGTTCCTTCTTCCTTCTGGACAGTGTGAACTTAAACGTTCTTCTTTCACTTCAGGCGATGCACATTTTCAGTGGTTACGGACCCGGGGTGCGATATGTGCTGTTTAAAGACAAGGGGTCAGATACACAGTTCTGGGCAGGGCACTACGGCAGTAAGATGACCTGTGCAAGTGTAAATTTGATATTTCAGTAGCCACACTTGAAGCCAGACTATATTACACTCTTCAACTTTGTTGTGTGACTCAGAAAAACATTATATTGTAAATAGGTGAGCTGGCTATAGAGGTACCGGTACTGTATTATATCAAGTTAATATGTTTTTACTAGTGGTGAAGGTTTGTCATCATTGTTTTCAAGAACGTATGAGAAAAAAGTCTACAGCTTTTATGCCATCTGTAGTTGACATAGAAATGATTAAGGAAATGAATCATTAGGAATGTTGGGGACTTGTGTGAAGCTGGAAATAGAAAGATGCATGAAGAGTTTTGAAAGTGAAAGAATGTGCTGTATTACGGAATCGAAATCAGACATAAATGCTTAGACATGCATCATAAGCCTGTGAAATTTGGTGTGTATTCAGCATATGCAAATTAGCCATTTGATTGACAATGTTAGAAGGACAAGTACCTACACGATAAGCTGTTTATCAGTATCAATTCCAGCCAGAAACTAGTGCCCATTGCAGCCCTCATTGGACTAACTATGTGCAGTTTTCTTATAGCTACTATAGGTTTATGGCGGCTTTTTGAAATCTGTTCACTGTCTGTCCAAGAAAAAATGTCTGCCAGGCTGCAATGGAGGCTAGCCAGCACCATTATCTATCAATCATGTTGGAAACTATTCAAACGTGAACATGATCAATGCTTGAAGTTTATTAACTGTTGCTCTGTTTTATTCTTACTTCCTACTTGGCTGCCAAGAGGACTCTCAATTCTGTTTACAAGTATGGGAAAATACTTTGATGATATTGTCAAGATACCTGGTGTATCTACGATATAAGTTCACCCAATATTTGTCAGGGTTCTGCTTCTGAGAACGACATGGACCAAGAGAAGGAATCTGGCATTTTATATATGTATGGTTTGTTGACTGTCAGTCACAGACAAAGTAGAAGGTATAGTAGTAATATAATGCACAGGTAACAACTTGTAAGGCTGCACCAATTTTATTTGTTGATTCTCAGATTTTTTCATTAAAAAAATTGGAGCGACAGGGCGAAAAAAACCTACATTTTTTGCAAATAGTCTGGGGTTAAGATAAGGGTTTACATATTAGCATGAAAAATAAGAGGATTATTCAAGTTTCGGCTTTGTATGGCTTGTTTCAATGCAATGCACCCCTTTCTTTGATCAAGTACACTTTTAGTAACAAAATTACCTTTTGCCATGTAATATATGGATTGATATTGAGAAAGTTTTAATAAATGAAAAACTTAGACTTATGATCAATGTGACCGCACTTTTTAGGTATGAACTGGCCTTTATAATCTATTTTGGTGGCAATTGAGTTTTACATCTGAACAGATAGTAAAATTGGGAGTTAAAATTTGTGAATGGGAATAGCGACCCATTTTTTTTGTTTAACTGAAACGAAGAATATGTCAAATTTTGGTATAGACTGGTAGTCCACAGGTCGCACATTCCGAATCAAACGCGTCCGACATCAAACTCTTCACTACTTCGCCGTAAAGGCCCCTTAAGCAGCACAATGCTCCCCAAATGTGTAAAAGAATGCATTCTGACACAGTCCAAAGCGCAACCTGGAGCATATCATCAGAGCTAGAAGCGGGCAGTTTAAATAAGTTTGGTCGGGATGTGTAGCGCGCCTAGTAGGCTGTCACTTCACACCATCAAAAGAAGAAAAGATCGCGACGTTAAGGAGCGATGAACCAAAAGTCAGAAAACCAAGTTTCGCCTTAAGAAGGCTTAAAGCACTTAGATTTTAGCTCAATTCACCCATTTAAGTCATCATAAAGGCGGGGCATCGCGAAAATCATACCGAAGGTCAAGTTGAGACATGGGCTTCCATCGAATGACGTAGTCAGTGAATTCCTTCTAAAAACGGTTTGGCGGCCAGAAATGATTAAAGATGGCCGTATTGGAGGTTGGGGGGGGGGGGGGGGGTGTCACATGGGGGAGGGGGGCGCCAAGCACCTGTCCATGGATATATCGAATTTAAAAGAGAAAAAAGGGCAAACTTCTTCGCAGAATGGACATGTATCTGTTTCCGACACATCTATCTTCTTTAGGATAATATTGTGGGTAATATTCTATGAATTATCTTGAATTGAAAATATTGTTATCTTACATTCTTAATGTAGGTAAAGGGTAGTAGATACGCCTTCTTCAACTTATCTTGGTGTTCTAAGCAACTTATGACTTCACTTTCACATGTTGGAGGTTCAAACATATTCTGAAGAAATAAGTCATACAGTTGTTTACAACTGAACGTTGGCTGACTGCACTGACCATTTCTCAGATTATCTTTCCGCACCTGGGGAATTGCTGATTTTAGACTACAATATCTCAGTATGTCCACCGGAGATAAATTTATGTTATAGTTTTGAGCTAGTTCACGTAACGTCAGAAAGCTACCATCGCTTGACACAATATCATTTAATGTCACAATCCCAGCTTGATACCAACGGATGTACCATACATATTGCCCCCCTATTGATTAAAATCTATTGTTCCAAATAATTTTGTGTACAAATTTCTTCTTTGGACTCAGGGTTGGATTGTACAGCCGACTGCCAAGCCTGTAATACTTGAATATAAAACTTAGACAAGTGAGATAGTTGTAGACAAGATATGTCAAAATTACAATCAAATAACAATTTTCCTCCCCAAGTCCTAAATATTTCATCACTACATGCGTTATTCTCAAGTTTTTTAATCCACGATGCCTTAGGGGCTTTGCATTTAACCGAAAAATCCACCATCGTTAGACCCCCTTGATCTTTTCTTCCTATTATCTTCTTCATCTTTACCTTTGGTTTCTAAATCTAAAAATATAGCCACTCACTTTCTCTGCAAAACCAGACGGGACTGGAGGCACTGTACAGTTATAAATGAGCTTTGTTATACCCACTGTTTTAACAAGGGTGATTCTACCTATGGGAGTTAAGTCTCTCGCCTTCCATATATTTAACAACGTCTTCATTGTTTTCAAGCAATGTTCGAAATTTAACTCATCACATTCCTCCGGGTTATACGAAAAGTAAGTACCTAATGCATATATAGGTCCGTCAGGCCATTGTACCTTTAAAGGTTTATCGATCCTGTGTCTATTGGATCCCAGCCACATTGCTTTCGTTTTCTTTATGCTGACTTCAAGGCCGCTACAGAATTTGAAATGATCGAGGATGTCAAGTAATTTTTTTGCAGAAATTTCATCATTTACAAAGGCAGTTAAATCGTCCGCATACATCGATTATTTCCTTTTTGCGCCATGAATCGACAAACCTTTAATGTTAGGATCGGCCCTTACTCTACATGCTAATATCTCAATAATTAAATTAAACAGAAAAGCTGAGAGAGGAGTATTGTGCATGTCATGACAACTGGATAAGCTGGAAACAAGGTGTGGTTAAAGAAAAATACCTCTCCATAAAACCTTATTTGAATGTTCCGAACTACATTCAGCCTTTTTATCTCCATGAAAAATGGAGATATTGTTTTGGGTGTGTCTGTCTGTTTGTCTGTTTGTCTGTCTGTTTGTCTGTTTGTCTGTTTGTGTTTCCGGACTACTGTAGTCAGCATAACTCAAGAACCTCTTGATGGATTACGATGATATTTGGTATGTGGGCAGGTGCTATGAAGCCAAAATTCAAGGTCGGTTTTGCGCCCCCTGGTATGTGACCTTGGTACTGCAGCAGAAATTCCATTTTTGTATCTCTTGACCTGGACGTGCTATGGTCTTGATTTTTTTGGTGGCAGATAGCTTGTGGTGTAATGAAGACGTGGTGTGAGTATGGGCCCCCTAGCAGCTTGCTCTGGAACTGCAGGGGCGTTATCGTGAGAATCTTCTAATGATAATAACTGAACAAAGGAACGACAGATTTCCATGATATTTAGTATACAGGTAGCTTAGACAGAGATGTACACACTGAAGTGCAAATTATGTTAATAAGGACTTAATTTGCATAGCTAATGAGGAAAATCTATATTTGCAGTGTTTTCCATTATCAGACTTAAGAGTCATTGCACGAGAAAACCAGGCAAAACCAGGCAGAGGTGGGAAGATGGGGGTCGGCCAAATCGGCTCATACTTTGTATGTGTGATAGGTATGTTGAACTATGAACAGCCATATAATTAAAACCCTCCAGCTATTTTACATTATGGAGTTCTGGGACCCCCCTCCCAGACCCTCGAAAATCCAACAATTTAAGGCTGAAAATTACTGAAATTGCAATGACTACCCTGGTAATTCTGATAAAGATACAAACATAAGTTTTGTATTTACGTATAGAATGGGTTCCCTAGTTTTACCTGCCAAAAGTTGAAGGTGAAGCATTGAACTCGAGAGGGTGTACTAGGGGGTTAACAGAACCAATGAAAACAGAATTTTCATCTCTTTGAATTTTAGTCATTTTTAAGGGGAATTATCTGCCCTGGGCAGTGGCTTTGGAGAATGGTTTTACTGTTGCTGGAGAGAGGAACATCTACATGTACTGATTCAAAAACAAGCGTCGTAAATTTGGGACACTCATAACGCGAGCCGTGAATGGGGGCTCTTTATGGGGATTTTTCGGGTTTGGGGCTATAATAAATCAGGTAATGACATCTCACTGAGGGGTAGGTTACGGCACTTTTTTCTTTTGCTGGGTGAAAACCATGCATTATTATCATTTAGTGCTGAAATGAATGTAAAATGTTGATTTGGGCTCTACATGGGGGATATAAGGATACTTAAAACGTGAATTAAGCTTGTTTTACCCTTTTTACAGTTGCTTTCTAAGACCTTGAGTAGTAAGTTACTTACTAAATAATAATGTGCAATTATGGAATGCTCAATAGTGAAAGGCTATGTTTGGGGGTTATCAGGACTCCGCATATGTGATATGACTAGTACACGCAGGCACATGGGTGCAGAGCTACATGTACTTCATATGGAAAATCAAGAAACAAGGCAGACAACGTAACAAGTTTCCAGAAACAGTTTTCAGCTCAATATGTATGCATAATTGTTATAGCATGCTAACACGAATTAGAAATGTTTATTTGGGCTGTACATGGGGATATACGGATACTTGAAATGCGAATTAAGCTTGTTATACACATTTTACCGTTGCTCTTTAAGACTTCAATAAGTACGTTTCTCACTAAATGATCGAAATGGTACATAATGAAAAAAAGGCTGTGCATGGGCTCCACATTATACACACGCCGGTGCACATGGGTGCAGAGCTACATGTACTTTATATGGACAATCAAGAAACTAGACTGTAACACATATCAAGAAAATGAGACGATTTTAGCTAAATATATTTAGTTCTGATGGTCAATCAGGATCAGTGCAGGTATCATAATGAACTAGAGTTCCACGAACACATTATCTTCGCCAAATAATCAAGGCTTATTATGGAGAGTGATTGATATTTACATGCTTATCACCCCCTACAGATTTGATCATGCACCATACCATTTGGACGTTATGATGGGACGAATGAGTCCAGTCTAGATAGGGTTAAAATCATTTGGTGGTACAGGACAAGTATATGTGTAGAGTGTGCTGATATATGTTATAACTGGTCATGAAAAAATAAGAGTATGTTGATATTATATGGGCCACAAAGGTTCGATATTGCAGTGTTGTAAGTTGAAAGTGATGATGAAATGGTACAGTCAATATATATGAATAGAATAAATCTTTATTCCATATCATACACATTTTGAAAGACATAGTACATGTACATGTGACTTTTCCGCACCTAGCAGTGGTGCAGTTTTGGTGCAGTGTACTCTCCAAGCTGAGGAGTGGGTCTGGCTGGTTTTTGACGTGTTTTAGGTGTTTTTATCAGGCTTTCTATTTTGTCCCCTTTTCGTTATGTCGCCAACCGTGTTGAACAAAAATGCCTAAACTGAACGCGTTAAAAACCAGCAGGACCCACACCTCTGCTTGGAGAATAGTTTATTTATTTGACCTACATGTACATTTATGCAAGGCCATCTGTGACCTGACACTGTCCCATGTCTCATGAAATGCAGTGGGTTAACAAACTTTCCTTACTAATTATGCAAATTACCTCCTGATTTGCATAATTAGTCATTGATTATGTAAAGCACCATCTGAGCTCTCTACATACCAAACATCACGACGATCTGTCGACCCCTTCTCACGTTATTCATGTCCGAATGTCAAAACAAAAACACCCACTGCAGTTCTTAACAAGCTGCTAGGGGGCCCAAATTTACAGAACTTACTTTCAGTGGCATGAACTATCTACCACACAAAAATCATGACCATAGCACTTTCAGAAAATATGCCCCTAAATTTTGAAGCTCCGCTGCAGTACCTTAGGTACCCGCTAGAAGGCCCATTATCGAACTTGACCTTCCTTTCTGTAAACCCTACCCATCCACTAAATATCATACAGATCCATCAACAGCTTCTTGAGTTATCCTGGCGACATACAAATACACATCCACACAAAGCCCGCTGCAGTACCGACGGAAAATACCAGGGGAACCATTTCTGAAATTGACCTCCGTTTTCACAACATCTACACACCTGCAAAAAATCATGAAGATCCATCAACGTTTCCGTCACTTTTTTTGCCTACATACAAACACAAAAAAATGCAAAGTCCGCTGCAGTACTGTTGAAAAACGCAAGGTGAACCATTTTCGGACTTGACCTTCCTTTCAACAACCACTGCACACCTACCAAAAATCATAAAGATTCATTGAAGCTTTCTTGAGTTATGCTCCTGACATACATTCAGACCCACCCAACAGTTTTTTCAACCGAAAACATAATCTTCTCCGAGTACAAGTACTCGGCGAAGATAATAAAGCAAACTGCAGCACGCAGATTAAAATTTTGATGCTATCTAAGAAATGCATGCAATTCTGAAAACCATACCATAGGTCCATAGAAACAGACATATGCGTGGGACAGATAACTATAATTATGACGAAATTGAAGTCCAACATCATGTATATCAACGTGTTCTGCACTGACTCTCAAGAAGGTGATTAAGGAGGATGTAGGTCTACAGGATAATGATCTTTATTCTGTCATGCTTGCCAGAGACTTGTAAAGAAACTTGTGTCACCTCACAATTAAAGGATGAAAGTAATAATACAAAAATATCAACTATTGCAATCACATATCCTTTGATTCCTTGTGAGAAATGAACATCTGCAAACGTGCCAAATATAAAGGGCTGAATTCCTTGAAGCTGACAGGACTGATGATGACGCATCAAGTTTCCACTTGCCACTTTCCAGAACACGACCAGTATTTGGGAAAGTCTCTTACATCTGCCCAGAGGCGACCATATTTTTGCGCAGCTGCACGTGCTTGGGTTGATGATTATCTGTTCTGGGCGTATGTCTGTTTCTATAGACTTTTCTATGTTATGAACCATTGACTTGTAATGCACTATTATATTATTTGTATTACGGCAATAATACATACAAAGAATTTCAGTGATGCCCTTAACGTTTTTCAACATTTGAGATTTCAATTCTCATAAGATAATTACAAACTCTAACCACCTATAGCAAATGTATGTTTTGGTGCCTTTTTAATTAAATGCTGTTAGTTTTTATACAGGCCGGGCTGGGTTCTTGGGACCGGGGGATTTAGTAGTATTACAGAGAAAACGTCAGACCAGGGATCTTGTGTGGACACAACGCTACCTAGCGATATAGACAAGTATTGTTGCTCCCCGTGACTACTAAGGAGATTAGGGTATAATCCACACCAGGCTGTGAGTCAATTAACCCTGCCTACTTGACGCAATTAGCCTGTTAGGCATTTCCCGGTTGGTCCAGATCGTAATGACATGCTATCGTCATCACATCATCTGTTACAGTAGGTGACGCAAGTGTCCAGAATGCCCTTGAAGCAAAAATAGAAAGGGATCGGGAGGAATCCTTAAGGCGCAGGTCCATTAACAACTTGGACTGTCACACACTTGTGAATGACACCTTTACAACAACATCCAGTCCCATTCCACAAGATGCCCAAGCACTGCTGCAAGACACCCCACCAACACCACCGAACGGAAGAAAAATCTGTGCAAGTAGGTTAAAACCCGCCCATCGTCGTCAGTCGGAAGACCAAACCCTGAAGAGCACTTTAGGTCCTTTACAGATCTAGAACAGGGAGACTGGGTTGAACTTGTTGAACTCGAACAGTCTGACACACAATGGAGAAGGTCTCTGTGCAACAACCTTCGAGCCCTTTCGACTTAAAAAGATTACAAAACATTTATCAAACAGTGTAAACTTGTCCAAATTAGAGCATGCGAAAGAAAGAAAAAACGAATTTTGGTCCTCATTAGATTTTGTAGAAAACGAAGTTAATGGGAGATCACACAAAAATACTACAGACCCCGATATATCACAACCACGAATGGACAAAACACTCCAAAGGATTGAATAATCCTATAAAACACAAAGAGTTTAACACAGATTTCGAAAACACGATTACTGGACGGTTAGAACAATTAGATAAACATTCCCATAATTAGCTAGATTTTTCTTTTACTGCAAAAAAAGTTTTAGACGGCATAAAACAATTCAATCTGGTTTGGGCTTCTCGCTCGAGATTAAGTCAACAATACAAGGACAGGTACAAATGGTAGACTCTGCTGGACTTTTGAGGGGTTTTCTGTGCGACATCGCACTACGAGAAACAAGTGTCATCAGGAGAGGCGAAAACGATCAGGAAGGTTACCAATAGCCACTGCCGTGTCATTGTGGTCAATTACAACAACTTCACTTCATCACGTACCGTCCTACCCTGTCCGCTCCGTTTCTAGGCTTTGCTATATACACTGGAATGAAAGATTTTGAATTTGATATATGTGCTGGATTAAAGCTTTTCAATACGATCACGCGTTACGACACCTCTTTTCCAAGGAAATGCGCGAATTTGAATCGCATTGCTTCTTATCTTACGATTCTAGGCTTTCCTGTGCTTATCAGATTAGTGACATTGTGCGATTGATCTTTGTTGATATGAATGATCTACTTGCTTGACCTAATTCTCTTCGCCCTTCTAAGGTTATAGCAAAGGCGTTCCGGAGCATATATGAGCTAACACTTGGAGTCCAGGGTGAAAATGGACATAAGCCGGCCATACGTATTTCAAAACATCTTCAATTTGCAGAGAACTTAGATTAGATGTATATCGTTGTTTCAAAGTAACCTTTTTATTGTAAAATATGTTACAACTATTTGTTTACTTTCTCAAAACTAATAATACAATTTTTAAGGTAAAAAAATAGTGTAAGGACAATCCCTAGAGTTTCAAAACTCGTAGTTTATTTTTGTGTACAGCTGCTAACGTTACCTGTGAACAGAAACTAGTGACTTAACTTATATGTCACGATTCCGATCGCCTCACAAATTAGACGGATGTCTACAAATCCTTAACGACCTCCCTCATTGGCTCTCATATTTACTCCTTACTTGTTCCTTATGCCCTGCCTCATTCGTCACTGCTATATCGTATGGTGGGTGACGTGCGCACGACTACCCAATGCCGTTTCTATCCAGTTTGTGAATAGACAGAAAACTTAAGTTCTCTTCGGAGTTTACCTCACTCACTCACTCACTCACTCTCTCCCATACCATATATAGCAAAGCTTAGTCAGCCGTCGGGGCAGCATGGCTCTCAGTGAGATCTCTCCACTGCTGGCGGTCTTCCGCCAGTCTGGTCATCTGGTTGGCTGAATGACCGCTCAACTCCTTTAAGCCCCTGTCACACTTGTGCGTATAAGCCATTCCGCGTGAGTTCCGTGTTGAATTTTGACAACACGCAGTTGTACGCTCAAAATATCAATTTTTTCCAGTTATGCGCGGCGCACATATAGCGTGTGAATAACGACTTCAACGCATCCAATGCGTTTGAGACACGTGTTATGTGCATATGAAGTGCGCAATACTCTTATCCTTGCAGCGAATAGCTGCGCATCAGGTGCGTGTGCTGAGCGCATTCCGAATGCCCACAACGACTGCCGGCCGCATGCCTGGCGCACTTCCAACGACTGCTAATCGAATTACGAGCGTACCCCAGGTATGAGATGTGTTGAAACGGCAGCTGCTGCCTGCTTTTCCTTTTATTACAAGTTCAGACTCGACTACAAGAACAACATGGGGCGCCGGCTGAAACGTGGCTCTTCCACCCACGCTAGCCATGGCCGTGGCCGTGGCTCGTCTAATTCTGGACCACCCGTTGAGGCGTCTAACACCCCTGATGCTGTAGGTGATCGTGATGGTTGTGTTGGCCATGGTACTGAAGACAGCCCCCCGGCCCCATCAGGCGAAGCTGTCCAGTCTCACTCCCCTGGTCACGAACCTGCAAACGAGGGTGGTGAGAAGGAGCAGACCTCCGGATCACCATTACCTCAGGCCTCGTCTGCTACCCCCCAAAAGCCACGAGCAAAGAAGACCAGCTACACCCTAGATGCTGAGGTAGAAAAGGCTTTGGTGGAATGGATCAAGGAGAACGATATCCTCCGGAACAGTAAGCTGATCCGCTACAAACGTATAGATTTAAAAGAAGCTCTATGGAACGAAAAGGCGAAAGAGCTAGAGAAGACAGCCACCTGTACTTGAAAGGCTGGTGGAGGTCCATTAAGGACATATTCACAAGGCTACACAAGAGGAAGAGCGGAGATGGGCCCAAGGTGCGTATTGGGCGCACGCCGGCGTATGACAAAAATGTTAACGCGCAACTCACACGCTCATGTTATACGCACAAGTGTGACAGGGCCTTTAGGTATGTGATCCACAACCGACGGGGACGTCCCCGCGGCCGCGCACCCTCCGCTTTTTCCTGAAGAATTGTATGTGAAAGTGTGCCTTTCGCCCTAGACACATGTCCGAACCACTGCAGTTTTTTAACTAAGGACAGGAAACTGTCAAGTGGGCCTTGCAGAGTATGGATGCGTTTCTTGACTTCTTTGTTTGTGGTGTGTGATGTCCAGTGCACTCGTAGCAGTCTGCCATAACAGTTCATTTCAAACGCGTTGATTCTCTTCACTATTTCTGCATTTAGTGTCCACGACTCAGCGCCATACATGAATATTGATAACACAAGGCAACGTAGTAGACGGATCTTGGTTGACATGGAGATATTACGACTGGACCAAATGTGTTTGAGTTTTGACAGTGCAAGGGTTGACTTAACAATCCTGACTTTCACCTCTTTCTTAAAAAATCGAAATTCATCCATATCATTGATTATTTCTTATAGGGCATTTCTTTAATGATCGGTTTATATCAAACCTTCGAAATCATTTTACTAGACTTTCGTGAGTCTTAGGTGTAGAACAGGACATGGCCGATAATCTAATGTTATTTTTACCCTTCCTTTGTCTACCAACATCCACCAAAACTAACAAGAGAAGATAATAGTAAATGAAATTTAAAAAAAACACAATTTAATTGACAAAAGTTTAAGAATGCTACTTCTTAACCATTGAAGTGCCACCTGAACTTGCGCACATGATAGATATAGCTAGTTGACAGCACGTCGGCAGAACGTACTGCGTATACGGTAATTAGCCTTCTATTTGAACCTAGTATAGCTTCCAAGTCCCTTTTGTTCTCTTTGGTCAATTTTGCATCGTTGCATGAGAAATGTCTTTGTACACAACTATATGAACCTATAAACGAGATTTCAACCATGAATACGCAAACACCACCTTAAACACTTACGTTTGTTTGTTATCTCCATGAAAAATGGAGATATTGTTTTGGGTGTGTCTGTCTGTGTGTGTGTATGTTTGTGTTTCCGCTCCACTCCAGTCAGCATAACTCAAGAGCCACTAGATGGATTACAATGATATTTGGTATGTGGGCGGGTGTTGTGAAGCCGAAATTCAAGGTAGATTTTGGGCCCCCTGGCATGTGACCTTGGTACTGCAGCAGAACTTCAATTTTTGTATCTTTTGACCGTGCTGTGGTCTTGATTTTTGAGTGGCAGATAGCCTGTGAGGTAATAAAGAAGTGGTGTAGGTTTGGGCCCCCTAGCAGCTTCTTCTGGAACTGCAGAGGTGTTTTTGTGAAAATGATCGCAGGAGAATAACTGAGCAAAGGAACAACGGATTTCCATGATATTTAGTATGCAGGTAGCTTAGATAGAGATATACATAATGAAGTGCAAATTATGCTAATTGGGACTTAATTTGCATAGCTAATGAGGGAAATCTATGTTTGCAGTGTTTTCCATTATCTGACTCAAATACATGTAACGTCTGTAGTTTATGGAAAATGGATCATCAATAGATACCAATTATGCAAATTAATCCCTTATTTGCATAATGAATGCAAAACAGCATATTTCATCTAATTGGAAAATTATAGGACTGTCAATATGATACTTAGTATGCAGGTTGCTTAGACAAAGATATACACAATGAAGTACAAATTATACTAATTGGGACTTAATTTGCATAACTAATGAGGAAAATCTATGTTTGCAGTGTTTTCCATTATCAGACTCAAATACATGTAACATATGTAGTTTATGGAAAGTGGAGCATCAACAGATACCAATTCTGCAAATAAATCCCTAATTTGCATAATTAATGCAAAACAGCATGATTCATCTAATTGGACAATTTTAGGACTGTCAATATTGCAACATGTAAGTTAGATAAAGGTGTTTATGACGAAGCATATATTATGCAAATGTGTAAGTTATTTGCATGAATAGAATTGTTCATGGAGATATGAGGTCGTGGAACTCTTGTTTTATTCAGATTCCTATAGTGTATGCAATCCTACAGTATTCTTCCTGGAGTCCATTTACATTATATACAATTAAATCAATTACAAAAACAAAACTTACACAATTGTTAAACGGTTAATTAAAAATGAAATGTTATAAACTCAACTTTAAGTGCGAGAGGTCAGCGGTCAACTGAAATAACGGAAAACATAATTTGGCTATTATTTCATATTTCCTGCCGACGTGCTCTAACTGACCCATATTGTACAAGGTGACCATGGAAGTCACCCATCACGTGTTTACGTCTTAGTTTACATGGTACTTTCAATTGAAAATTTGTTGACCACCGCTGTTGAGGATGAAAAGGCAACGGAAGCTTGAATGTAATAATCCCCACAGTGCAAAAAAAAGGGAAATATTTAAACGAATTTATTGCTTTATCATTAGAAAAAATACAGAAACTAGTGATTAGCCCCACTCGATTATAAAACTGTATCAAAAACGTTTACTAGCCCTTATTGTATTGCATTAGTAATTAGGATGTTAACTTTTATTTTATACTTGGATTTTGTTTAACAATTCTTGTCATACGTTTTACCACGTACAATCATCGTGCAATAAAGTTCTTCTTTTCAAAGGCATACATGATATAATTATGTTTTTACAAGCCTTGGACCGATGTTCCAAAGGTGATGAAGTGTGTGATACGGACAAGAATACGAGAACTTCAAAGCCACAGACATCATTGATTTTGTATACATTTATTACAATTACAAGCAAACATACAACTATCAGTTGATGCAACGCTGGTAACTCATTACAACATCAATATCAACTATGTAACACTTGTCACTGATCACAGCATCAATATCATTTATGTAATTCTTGTCACTGATTACAATTTCACTTGTCACTGATAACAATATCAATGCTATTTATCTAACACTTGTCACTGATTACCATATCAATATCAATTATGTGATACTTGTCACTGATTACAACATCAAGATCATTTATGTAACACTTCTCACTGATTACAACATCAATATAGACCATGTATCACTTTTTCCTAATAACATCAATATCATTCATTTAACACTTGTCACTGATTACAATATCACTTGTCACTGATTACGATATCAATATCATATATGTGATACTTGTCCCTGATTACAACATCAAGATCATTTATGTAACACTTCTCATTGATTACAACATCAATATAGACCATGTATCACTTTTTACTAATAACATCAATATCATTTATGTAACACTTGTCACTAATTATAATAGCAACATCATTTATGTAACACTTGTCACTGATTACAACATCAATATCATTCATTTAACACTTGTCACTGATTACAATATCACTTGTCACTGATTACAATATCACTTGTCACTGATTACAATGTCACTTGTCACTGAATACAATATCAATACCATTTATGTGATACTTGTCACTGATTACCATATCAATATCATTTACGTGATACTTGTCACTGATTACAACATCAAGATCATATATGTAACAGTTTTACTGATTACAACATCAATATCGTCCATGTAACACTTTTCACTGATTAGAACATCAAGATCATTTTTGTAACAATTGTCACCGATAACAACATCAATATTATTCATGTAACACTCGTCACTGATTACAACATTAATATCAGTTGTTGAGTATCCTAAACAATACCCAAAAGTAAGTAAAGGAACAATTTTCCATTCTCCTGGTTCCATCTCAGTATATCTGCCCTCTGGTTGAAAATGGGTTAGAACCTAGACTGGTACAGCTTAGATACAAATAAAGATCCATTTGAAATCCTAGGCCTTGCTGATTTGATTATATGGCATATGGATCGCACTCCTCTAACAACTTATTCGAGCGTGCGGCTATTTTTCTCTGTCTCAATTTTTTATCAGGTGTGGATTTTAGTGTTTGCATGACATTCTTTACACTTGATCCCTTATTTGGACTTTTGCGCTTGTTAAGTACCAAAGTAAAATGTTTTTCTGACTCGATCTCTTTTCCGATTCGGACCTTATCGTTGTCTATTAAATGACTGGTTCTGAAATATGGATTCCTGTCAACGGAATGAACACATCGAATTTGAGACTTAGCCCTCTCAGAAACTAGGTCATGATGTGCACCATGTGTTTTTGATCATGTCCTTTAAAAGAGGTCTCTTTACATTTTGACCACTGGACATGATTATGATAATCAGCATGAATGATGAATCAGACTCATAATTTTGCTAATTATATTTTTTACTTCCCTGATAATTATTTCTAAAGTGCAACCTATATCATGACTTCCAGAATATCATAGTCGACTATATAGTATGCAATGTAGATAGTAGTTTGGTTATAACCAATGGATTTAATGTTGTACATGTGTGTATTGGCTTTTAGATGTAACAGTATCTTAAAACGACAATGTTGAATAGATGGTTTTGTGACAATAAGTGCAATATTTTTTTGAATAAATACGATTCGTACGATGTATGTCACAATAGACGCAATTCAGTCTGCTAATGTAGTACTCCAAGTTCTGTTGATAAATAAAACCATTTCATTGATTGATTGATTGATTGATTGATTGGTTGATTGATTGATTGATTGATTGAGTGATTGACAGAGTTGTTTGGTAGGGGCATATGTTGTTGAAGTAAAGCCTTCCGTCCACTCTCTGCCATGATGGGTCCTTGTGAAATTATTTTACCGGGTTGCGGAGCTCACATCCCAGGTTCATCTTATGATTATAGTATTATTATGATTATAGTATTTCAATTAAAGATAGAACTGCTGTATGCTTTGAAAGTTGCATTTTCTATGCTCATCTGCTTACGATTAATAAGAAGCCCGCCTTTAGAACAATTCAAGATTTGCAACATATGACCTACTTAACGGAACAGCCACACAGCAATGAAACAAGAAGCCAGGTCCACACCTGATAAAGTGTTTTCATGAGGTCAAAGACTGCCGAATTTGGTGATAGCAAAATAATGTCAATTTTCTTTAGAAAACCATACAACATAAAAATTAAGAAAAAAAACTACTGGAGGTATTGATATCAATTTCGATAGATATAATGTGCAATGTACACGTATGGTTTTAAAAGCCCACTACTTAAGAGGTTCTGTCTGTAAAAACCAAGCGTAAGGTGGCCAAAGTTAAAAAAAATGAATTTTGTGTGGTGGCAGGGCCTAATTGGCTCAATATCTCATTAAAGAGCGCAAATTTAATGATTTTTGGCACATCTCTAGCTGATACTATTTTTAAATATGATTCTAAAGAAGAAAGGGTTCTCGATAGGGCGGGCCACAGTGACCAAAAGACTTAGCTATTGTTCCCATTGTAGCAGAATTGCAACTACAGAATTGTAGGTGAAATAAACATATGTAACTTGGTTATTGAGATAAAAACGACTTTTCTATTAACTTTTCTATTCTACCAGAAACCTGTCCTGCACTTACAAAAGTAGTTTGTAACAGTTGACTACTGGTTGCCATGGCAATGGCCATCTTTGTTATTAATGTTGGAATTTTACATTGTTGTAGAAGGAAAACATCCATAGCTTGGCTGTATATGTAAAGAAAATGATACCTGTAGTTTTTTTATGTTATTTTTCTGTAAACGAGGCAAAAGCTCGCATGCTTATGATGTACGAGCCGCTTACCTTCGTGGAATCGATGACAACACCAGGCTGTCGAATTGATTTAAAAAAAACAAAAAAAAAAACGGTGGCGAATCGTAGAGGAACGGGCCAGTTTTGGGACTGTATAAGCGGGATTACGATGTTTGTTTCGCCCGGGATCAAATTGCGCCTGAATATGGTTACCGCCAACTGTTCTGTGTCGGCTGCAGTATGATGACCTCCGCCGGGGGTCAAATCAAAAATGAACAGGCAAACTTAAGCTCTTTTTCACATATTTTGCATATTGTATCCTAAAGTCAAACATATTCAATTCTCGTAATTTCCTTGTGCACCCTGCTACAAATGTTCAGGCGTTGAACCTGCTCACTTCAAGGTCCTTCACCATTTAAATCCCCATAGGCGAAAAACTGTGTTCTGCTGCCTTAATGACGCGATCTTCAACGATCGGTCCCCATTTGCAAAGATCAAACTTCAGTAGAGTAGTTTTCATGTAGTTCACGGTTCCAGGTTTCTTGTGATGATTTCCGCTTGGTCATGGCAAACTCTGTATCCGACTGTGAATGTAGAACAGCATGGTGTTAAGATTGAAGAGTTAAAATAAAGACTTTCTCGTGAAGATTTTAAGATATCCAACATCACTCTGTGTCTGTCTCTCTCTCTCTCTCTCTCTCTCTCTCTCTCTCTCTCTCTCTCTCTCTATATATATATATATATAGAGAGAGAGAGATAGATAGATAGATAGAGAGAGAGAGAGATAGATAGATAGATAAAGGTAGATATATAGAATGAGAGAGGGAGAGAGAGATAGAGAGAGAGACAGAGAGAGAAAGGGAAAGAATATATCAAGTAATCTGACTACAAGCACCGTTTCTACAAACTACAGCAAACCATTGCATCCAGGTCCTTAGGGATATTCTATTCTCCAATATTCTATATGCTACTCTACTCAGTATTTCAACCACATTCGACTCAGACAAATACTATACTTTGCTTTCATTGGTTAATTTTGGCGTCTTTTACCTCACAGAAGCACGACGTAGGCCCACAAACACGAGCCCCCTGCATGCCCACAGAGAACGTGTTGTGGTAATCTGGGAGCCCAGGGGCAGAGAACGGATCGTGGTCGCCGGGGATCCCAGGGGCACTGGACTGGCAGGCATCACCCATCTGGCAAAAAAAAACATGCAACATTCTGGCTTGACAGGCATGCTTTATGAATCATTACCTTCGCCGAGAAGGTTATGCAGAGGGTAGCGTTTGTGTGTGTGTGTGTGTAATGTACAGCATAACTCGAGAAGGCTTGGATGGATTGTCTTGATATTTGGTAGGTAGGTAGGTCTTGATGAGACTAGGAAATGATTAGATTTTGGGTCCCCTAGCGGCTTGTTACGGTACTGCAGCGCAACTTCCTGTTCTGATATCTCGTGTTCTGGACATGCTATGAAACTGATTTTTGAGTGGTAGATAGCTCTATGGGCAGAGAGTAAGTGGTATGGGGTTGGGCCCCCTAGCGGCTTTTTTGGAACTGCAGGAGCAGGTTTTGGTTAAGACTTTGAAAGGGAATAACTCAAGAAGGGCTTGATGGATGGTCATGAATTTTGGTAAGTAGATAGCTTGAGTGATGACGTACATGATTAGATACTTATTATGTAAATCATTATCTAATTTGCATAATTAATGAGGAAAGTTTATACAGCCGCCAAATTCCATGGTAGGACTCTCAAACATGTGACATATGTAACTGAAGAAGAGAGAAATATTAATAGATATCAATTATGCAAATGAAGACCTCATTTGCATAATTAATGAGAAAATACTATAACTCAAGATGGGCTAAATGGATGTTAATGATTTCTGGTATGTAGATAGCTTACGTGATGCTTTGTCTGATTGGACGAGAATTATGCAAATCAGATTCTAATTTGCATAATTAATGAGACAATTTTAAAACCCGCTTTGTTCCATGATATGACTATTGAAATATGTGACATTTGTTACTATGGACTTTTGATAGATAAAAGATATGCAAATGTAGGCCTAATTTGCATAATTAATAAGAAACTACTATAGTTCCATACAGGTAAATGATGCCAATTTCATACTTGTGTCATTTGGAAGTTATGTGAATGTGAACATCGTTGAATCAAATTATGCTAATAAGGACCTCATTTGCATAATTCATGTTACTTTGTTAGCATAACCTTCTTTGTTAAGCTCATACTTTTGTTTTTTGGGTGAAGAAGATCAACTGGTATGATTTATAATTGATGAGAAACACTCCTGATACGTCAGTCAAAAAGGTTAAAATCATTTGGCGAAGGTATGAGGTCGTGGAACTCTAGTTGACATTGCAACACAAAGAAACTCTCAGTGAAAAGACGCAGCTGCACTACATTAAATTTAACGCGTGCAGATGCAGAAATCATATAGCATATCACGAGTTCGATCCTGTGTGCAATGTAGATATCAAACTATGTTTTTTCTTTCTCGATCTCCCCAATTCTACACAATGCTTGAAAACAACTCATAGTGAAGCGCCTGGCACACATTCAGGACCATTACTCGACTTTGCTTCCGACCACTTCCGACCAAATACAAAAAACGGAAGTAGCCTAGAATCTATCTCATTCTAGCCCCAGTTTACTCATTTGGTCGCATTCAAACAGAACATGCATGGCTTTCCTGACTTTTCAACAACCATAGCCGGCTAGCGCAGACAAATTTTAAAGGTCACATGGCTTGCAGGAAACCTCGCCCCCAAGGTCCAACCACAGATGACCCTACTCACAACTAACTACCATTCATTGTCTGAAGGAGGTCGGTGGACATGGTCGGCTATGTGTGACTGAGCCTTGATGTTTTAGATACTAGCAGTTAAAGGCATGATAAACTGGTTTAGTATGATATGTCGAATATGGTCAAAATAATCCACAGAGTAAGCAAAACGTTGTTCAATTTATAACCAAAATGAATTATTTTCTATTAACCTTACGAGAGTTTGCGGCAATGCGTGCGTCATAAGACCAAAACAAACAAAGAAAGTAAAGTTTTTGCACCGTCTGTGTCTTTCGCTTGCAGCAGTGCATCCAAATGACCTCAATCGCCACATAGATGATCGGTAGCACTAATCCAGCGCCAATGATGATGAAGATTCCGTAAAAGCTGTCCAGTCCCAGTTGATCCGCATCCGTTCGTTCTATATCCCCCCCGTCCAACGCGCAGCCAACTGTCGGCCACCAGACGTTACGAAATTTGTCTATCTTCCCCTCTTCTTTGAGCGTCAGGATACTGAAGATTACAAGGAGAACAACATCAATATAATGTGAAATTATTCATTTATTATTTAGGCCATATATTGATTTGTTTAATGGATTACATCCTCTGGACACCCCTAAACTGTTGCGAACGTGCAAAGAAAATCAAGCTGGGCAATAAAAAGGGCTGCCTGAACAAATGATTGAACATAATGATTTTTTGTTTTTGTTTTTTTAGGATCTTTCTTTTTGACTTTGTCATTGACTTTGACATTGACTTTGACATTCTATGACATTTGTATCCGTTTTTTATATTTTTTCCATTTTTCGGCATATATTTACACATTTCACTTTTTGAAATATTAACAGTATGGTCACAAATAATTTTTTTCAAATCTAACGGACGGGAATACATTCGAGGGCGAATTTCATCAAGAAACCGATTCAGCGTAGCCTTACGTGTGTCAAAACTAGTGAGATAACTTCATTTTCCGTACGCCAATTTGATAGGTGATACACAATCACTCCTCGAACACCACAATTTCAGTGTTATACTCTATGTTACTAATAAGTGACTGTAGATAGCTTACACTAATGATAGCTTATGTGACAGCTTGTTCCCGTGCTTGGTTGCTAACCCATATCCAAGTTGGCGGAAAGGCTTGCCGACCATCGTCAGTTCACAGTTCTCGTCTGTCATGGTGAGGTACTCCAACATTGGCGTATCATACATGAAGGCAAATTCACCCTGCCAACGGAGAAAAAATACATATTGCCATGAATCTAAGTGAAGCATGGTAATACTATAACATTTGGCTCGCATCTGAGGCGTCGCAAAAACAACTGAAAGAAATAAGTGCATAATACGTATACGTGTGCGCAGGCTACCTCTACAACACAGCATCAATAGTACATACATATCAACAACGTTTATTCGATACTTTTTGATGTAGGACTATTTCAGCCATAGGCAGTGATAATACACGAGTTCTCTGACCCGTCTGAACAACAGTTGGACATGCATTCTTGTTTTGTTCTGCTCACCTTCTTAACTTGCTTTATCCCTTCCGCGACTTTGCTAACCATCGTTTTCCTTGTGTTCATGTAGTTCCACATCTGTCCATAGACTGTACCTGTGGCTGAATACACAACACAACATTTTTTTTGTCAGTCTGCGCTTCTGCGGCCCATACCATTATACTGCGTTGCCTTCCTGCTTCTCTATACTGTAGCCATTATGACGGACACACAGGCAAACACACATTTAAACAGACACACAGAAATCAAAACCTCCGTAGTAGATGATAACTTACTTTGTTGATCATGGAAGAAGGCGTAGGTGCTACCGCCCTTCGGGATGCCATATTGGATTTTTGTTTGCACGACCAGATCGTCCACGGCTCTTATCGGCTGCTCCAGTCTCCCGACCGTGAGGAAGGCCGTGAGGTTGGCGGAGTAGGTTGATATGACGATGAAGCCGAACAGCCACCAGGCGCCTGCTAAAATACGGTTCGGGGTTGACCTCGGCTGAGGCTCTACACCTGTAGGATATATCGATATGATCACCTTTATTGTACATCATTGCGCTTTTAGACTAGGTACAGAAAACAACCACAAAGATGTAGAGCATAAAGCCCCTGTCACACTTGTGCGTATAAGCCATTCCGTGTGAGTTCCGTGTTGAATTTTGACAACACGCAGTTGTACGCTCAAAATATCCATTTTTTTCCAGTTATGCGCGGCGCACATATAGCGTGTGAATAACGACTTTAACGCATCCAATACGTTTGAGACACGTGTAATTTGCATATGAAGTGCGCAATACTCTTATCCTTGCAGCGAATAGCTGCCCATCAGGTGCGTGTGCTGAGCGCATTCCGAATGCCCACAACGACTGCCGGCCGCATGCCTGGCGCACTTCCGACGACTGCTAATCGAATTACGAGCGTACCCCAGGTTTGAGATGTGGTGAAACGACAGCTGCTACCTGCTTTTCCTTTTATTACAAGTTCAGACTCGACTACAAGAACAACATTGGGCGCCGGCTGAAACGTGGCTCTTCCACCCAGGCTAGCCGTGGCCGTGGCCGTGGCTCGTCTGATTTTGGACCACCCGTTGAGGCGTCTAACACCCCTGATGCTGTAGGTGACCGTGATGGTGGTGTTGGCCATGTTACTGACAGTAAAGACAGTCCCCCGGCCCCATCAGGCGAAGCTGTCCAGTCTCACTCCCCTGGTCACAAACCTGCAAACGAGGGTGGTGAGAAGGAGCATACCTCCGTGTCACCATCAACTCAGGCCTCGTCTACTACCCCCCAAAAGCCACGAGCAAAGAAGACCAGCTACTCCCTAGATGCTGAGGTAGAAAAGGCTTTGGTGGAATGGATCACGGATGTTCGTCGAGCACGCTATGTGAACGATATCCGTTAGCTATCTGTGCGTTTGTCAGACGCTACTGGTACGTGCAATGCGCTGCCCGATCGCAGGACGTATATTCTTATTCGCTATACGGTCGATCATCATGCGTTGTATCTGCGCTGCAAGTGCGCGATGTGGTCGCTGCGCAGAGATCGTGCCGCAAGAGAAGCGTATTACGGCGATTGGAGCGCAAACACAAAGCGCGCTCGTACCTTACTCGACCGATGTCGGACGTGTGAACTGCGTTCTTATAACGTCTGAGCTGCGTCCCAGCGTTCGCACGAAAGTTTTCGGTAGTTACAAAAATATCAGGCGTACTGGGCCGTGACTTGCGTGTGCCTGCGTGCCTAAAACTATCACAAAACGATTGAGAAACGAATTAGGCGCGTATTGGGCGCACGCCGGCGTATGACAAAAATGTTAACACGCAACTCACACGCTCATGTTATACGCACAAGTGTGACAGGGCCTTAAATAATGTCAGGACTTTAGATACTCAATATAAAACTTTTGGTTCTAAAACTACAAAGGTTCTGCTTCTCCTCGTCTCTTGGCGATGTTGAATGTATAGGATGGAATGGGTTTACATGTATTTAAAACAGGATCTGCAAAAGCATATGAAACATATATTTTTGAGTAATAGCTTTAACCCAAACTAGACTGGGGGGGGGGGCTAAAAGTGCCCGCGCCAACTTTGACATCGCATACCTGCCGAAATACGTATACTAGGAGTACAAAATTTGGTGAATTTTCCTGACATTTAGTTGGCAACAATATTATGATAATAGTATAAGTTTACCTTATTTCGTGTTGCCATGGCAATGGGTTTCTGACAGGCATTTAATGCAAAAATCACTATTTTTTTTTAACAATGATATTTCTTATGTTTTCTTGCTCAACCACACTAGTTTTCTTCCATGTATAGCATCATATGTAATCAGATGTGACTTTCATGATTCAATATTCATAAACTATGCTAATTTGATGACGTCATCGGTCAAAATCCAAGATGGCGGACCATTACACTATTTTAGGTGTGAACAGGCTTTTTCGCCTTCAAAATCGTCACTGCCTGGTATTTTCTTTACCAGAAACATTTAGATAAACGTTTCTAGTCTACTTTTAGTGTTTTGTTGGGTCATAAATGGAATAAAAGTATTTTTGAAAATTTCAAAATGGCCGATCCAAGATGGCGGATCTCAATGGGTCGCTAACAACACGTAACGTAATTTTACGATGTCATTTAGACGTCAACGTAGCTGCCACTAACCTAATATGTCTTGGTTTACCTTAAAATCAATAATGCACACTTTGTTTAATACCTTGAGATATTGCGGGAATTCCCTATTTAACCAATAAAATCACATTAATGACGTCATAATTACGTCATATTACGTCATAACATCACCAAAATTCCAGGAATTATAAAACTTGACCTGAACATCACTCCCTACAAAATTGGTGATCATACATCATACCGTTCGGAAGTTATGAGGGGTAGGCCAAATGAGCAACTAATTGCCAACTAGCTGCGAACTAGTTTCCAATATTGTCCCCCTATTAGTCATTAGTCTCTAATAGGTCTCCATCAGTCGCCAAAAAGTGTCATTTATTTTGTAAAAAGGCAGTTTCAAGGTTTGTTTGCCCTAATAAATCTATAAACATATCATCACACATACATGATACAAAACACATAATCAAGTTAAAATGGTATATCGTTCGTGTCAGTTCGTTTAAAGAAGTCTAACGTTATGCTTATATTTCATAATATGTTTATCATGTTATGCCAAGTATCATAAGTCAATATCCTTTTAACACCGTTTATCTTTTTGGCGAAGCTTTAGGAGCGAGCTTAATAGTATATTTTACACCCGTTTTGCAAGAATTCCAAGAATTGTACAGGAACACGTCCGCGCAAACTCCGTGTACGCCCGCCTGTCACTCTATACCTTGTTAGTACGGTCTGACATCCCGACACGCAGGTCGATGACAGATGACTTACTTACGTACGTGGTGTCCGATTCCGTACTAGTATGCACTGTGGTGGGAGCGTGCCAGGGAGTTCTCGAGGCACCGAATCTAGTATTCTAGCTTTGAAAAGGGTTTTCAACCCACCCCAGTTGATCTATTATCACAAGGACTTGCTGAACTCCATGCCTCCCTAAAAAAACCTCTGTGGACACCAAAACATGAAGAGCTCCAAGCATATATAGCATGGCAAAGTTTTTTTTATAACGGATCGATAAAGAACTTGGTTACCGCACGGGCAGTCTACAGTGAACGCTAGCGCTTGACGTGGAGGAGTGCGGTGCCGGAAAAACAACAGTAACACCTCAAAAACACATCGTACAGAGCCAAAACCATCCTAGAAGCCACAGGAAAACAAATTTCTAAACGTCTGGCCTAGATTCTCACTCCACCCATCCAAAAACGGCAGAGAAAGGACACTACACAGGGAGTGTGCTCCGGCCTTTCGATATCTGTCGAGTAACTTATGGTGCCTTTCTCTATCTACTTTGCAGACGCCTTACTGATTTCTAAGTGCTTTTTGAACAAATATCATGGCAGAACTTAGAGTGTTAAGTTGGTTATTTCTTTATAGTGAAGTTAAATCAACCCAGACACCTTCGCCATGGCAATGATTTTTAATTGCCACACTTATTTGATGTGTTTTAGTCCTTTTACATTGCATTGATTTTTGATTCAGTTCAAACACTGCGGTCTCAGCAGGGCTTCATTTGCAAATGCGTCGCATTCAGTCTGCCAAGTCGTCGCCACTTTAAGTCGCCAACTAGTTCCATTCAAATGAGAGGGGGTCTTAAGATCGCATGATCGTTGGAACAATTGAACTAGGGAATGCCAAAATTACTCTCATTAAAATGTGATACTGCAAAAGATGTTGAAGATTATTTTGCATCATTGGTGGAAAGATGATAGGCATTTTAAGTTACCTAATTGGCATTTCAATTTATAGCCTCAGAATCTAGCGGCGTTTTCCAACTGAAGACCTTTTTTAGGTCAACATGACCCATTGCATTGACACGTTATTAGCCATCGAAAAAATGTTGTCTTTCCGGTTTTAGTCATGACAACAACAAAAAGGTTTTTTTTCATTTCGGTCGAAAAATACCTACCGAATAATCAAAATACCGAGGTAACAAGATGCTTGTTTACTAACCCTTTCTCACAAGTGACGCGTATGAAAACCAAGTGCTGTTTCTCAGGTCAAAATCGGCATCATTTTCGCGCCGTGATTGATCCACGAGATTCAACTTGACTCTGACGCGACTTAGGAGATTCAGCTCAACCGCTACCACGACGATGGAGGCCACGACACCGATCCAAACCGTCATTTTGAACGGTAGGATGAACGCAAGCAGCTCTCGCATGCCTTCCTTGGGCCTGGAAGAGAAAAAAAAAGAAGAACAAATATAGCGATAGTTATAGTAATAGTCATACTTGGGTAGCACCGTATATTGTGTAACAGTGGCTGTGTACATATAGAATCGTTGTATTCCGTATAGCCCAAGGTCGCGGCCCTCCCGCGGGTTGGATAGCCGCACGGCCGAAGGCCGGTGGGCGATGCGACCCGCGAAAGTGCCAGGACCGAGGGTAATGTGGAATACGCCGTGTTGTATTTCATCTATGTCATACCCACCCCCCAAAAACACATTTTAATGCGAAATGCGCCTGAAGTTCAGAGAGTTTTGTACCCTCAAAAAAAATTGTAACAACATCGATTCCAACCTCCGAATCCGGTATTCAAATTTTAGACAGCGGGCAATCGGCGCACTCGAAATACATTCTGAATATTCTATGGAAAATTAAAGATGGCGGACCCAAAATGATGGATATCTAAAAGATATATGACTTCATTTATGAAGTCATTTTGACCTCAGTGCTGTTGATATTGACAACAAAAGTCTTAGCAGACAGTGATATACTGTTTACCATTTCCTCTAAGAAATAAGCTACAGAACCTCCCAGTCGGTCACTCTGACCGCCTCATGTCTCTTCGGCATTTCCGTAAAGAATTACTGCATGCAGGGATCTGAAGGTGAGGGCCTCAAAAGTGCCCCCCCCCCCGCCTCGTCCCAGGATGACCAAAAAGCCCGGTACGAATCGCGTTAAGGCGTGCATAAACATTGAATTTCAGTTATATAAAGCTGTTTTCTTTAATGCTGTTGTTTAAACAATTGTCAGCGGCCTAAACTTACACTTTATCCCTCATCCGACCGTATGGGATCCGTTTGGACCCAAGGCGTATATTTGTATGTGCCATGTCAACATTTTTAATCGGAGAAAAAATATTTCCATTACTTTGTTTGTCTACATTTCTTGCAACTTTTAAGACTGAGATTATCCCATTTGTAGTATGAGTTATCCTCTAAAGTTTGTGTGTGATCCGGTGGGGTCCAAATTGACCCCCTGATGATATTGCATTGTATATTACAGAATATCAAAAAAGAATTCCGATCCAAAAGCAGACATTTCTCACACTTAAACGAAGTCAGAATTTACCAGTGGATTAATAGAAAAAACAGCAATCACAAAAAAGGAAACGTTCTATGTGAAGAAAATTAACAATCGTATACAATGTCATTTAGGTGGCAGACTATGACACATGATTTAATAATAAATAAAAATGTTTTCAGTTATATATTCTAACTTTCTTAACATGTTCATGCTATAAGTATGGTTTTATAATCGTTTCTATTGTTTCGTAAAGTAATAAAACACCTATACTGTTATACTGTTGAAATAAGGGGAGTAACATTGATTTGTAGAGGAAAATGCGGGTTCTTCTCAATGTTTGCATAAATTATGATAATGAGCTATTGTTATTGACACCAGAACTTGTCATAATTCCCATAATGGATTATTGAAACAGTATATGCATACTGATTATAAAAAGAACCACCAGAAATATGTTTTTTTAGCAAAAGAGAACGGGGTTCGGTTGGACCCGATGCGGCCAGATTCGTCACAAAATGTATCGGTCGGATTATAGATTATGTTAGTGAATATAGTTTTTTTTTTCATTGGTCGACTACATCGACTTTACGACATTTGTGCAATGTGTAGGTTTCAGAAAGTATACAACAACTGGCATGCCTTTGAGGTGAAGGAAAAATTCATATCATTTTACATTTTGATGTACTAAATTTTGTCTCATTTAGAAAGGGATATTGCTCACTTTTTCATTATCAAGCCAGTCCCATAGTCCATGTACTGGGATGTAAAGTCGACAACTTTCTCCCGTTTGGAACTGATGGTCATTGCAGCTAGAGCGATGTCAGCGCGCTGTCAGGTGAAGAGAAAAGCGTAGTCAGGAAATCTGTCAGCTGTAAATAATATTAAAACTGACCAAAAAACTACATCGTGGCTAACATAACATCGGAACAGCACTGGACAAGCAAGGAACTCTACGCTGGTCTCCCAAAAGTGTCAGACAAGAAACAGGTCAGATGTTTAAAGTTTGCCGGACACAACCTTAGAAACAGCAAGGAAATAGTCTCCGACTTAGTGCTATGTTCTCCAGCAAAATGGGAGAAGAAGACAAGGAAGACCACCCCAAACATACTTAGATGTACTAAAAAGAGAGACTAGTCGTAGTATACAGGCTGATGGCATTGGGAAGGCTATGAAGGACAAAAACGTCTGGGCGGCCATGGTGGTTCGGGTGACAAATGGAGAATGGCTAACTTCATAATACCCATTTATAACAGAAAAAGTTTGACAGTTTGCCTTGCACTGTTTCCAAAGAAGAAATCAAACCCCAAAGGGCTAGTTTGTATTCCGCCGTAGTTCTTATAGAATAGTCGCTGCACTGGCATGGGTTCTGAACTGGCTGCTATGTTCACGGTGACGTCATCGGCAGTCATAATTGTATTATCTTGCAACAAAAACATATATTCTAAAAAATGATTTTTTTAAGGTGTGATGTTCGGTAACAATCAATCGGTGTTTGTTTGGCGCGTACTTTCATACGGAGTAAGAATACTATTAGTTGTTAAACATTATCAGAAAATGCTGTAGTATTTTAGGTGACATAAAACTTTAATTCAACTCAAGATAATACAGCGTTGGAGCGTCGTGTTGTCGTAACGGACAGGGTATTTTGCCCTGAGGTCTTGGGTTCGAATGTCTAACATGCCACTGATGACTTGTGACTTTGTAAAATTTTCCTTACATGACTTTCCTCACTTCACCAAGGTGTAAACGTGGGTACGTAACTTCGGTTGGAAAGGTAATAATTGAAAAAAATTCAATTTGTTTCGTTTCAATGCATCCTCATACAAGGGGCCACCGGCTATACGTCACCGTCTGAAATGACGAATGCAGTCCCTTATAACATGTCCAAGCTTGAGTCGACCCCAATGATCAAACCCGGGCCCTAGGATCCACGGAATTTGATCCAGATGGCGAATCAGCGGGGTTGCGTTCAGGCTTGCGCCACGGAACATGAAACCTTTACTTCAAATTTATAATACGAAATGTCAAAAGTAGATCTCTTACCCCGGAGACGAGCTCCCCCACCATACCGGACCACGTCCCGTCATCTTTCTCCGCTCCGTACTGGCCGTCCTCCGGCTCGTACAGTTCATAGGTAAAGTCTAGTTGTTCCGCTAGGGCGTTGATAAGATCAATACAGAACCCTACGTACCGATAACCCCCTGACTCGCTCTTCTCTTTCATTGTGAAAGGAGCCTCCTGCAGTAGAGAGAATTGAAGAAAGACTGATTGCAGCTGCGGAGTATGGAGACCACTGTGGCAGCAGAACACAGTGGACATCGTTCTCATTTAAAGCCATCGGTATCTTACCCAGGGCAAGTCGTAAAGGAAGTGTTCCTACTGTGACTTGTCCAGCGGCTTGAATGGTGGATTGACCCCATAACCACATAAATTCATAAAAAACAGCTATCCCAGAACAATGGGCAAGGACAGATTACCATAATACTGGTAAAGAAATTCAAAAACCTGTACTGGTTTTAGGAACATTATCAAACCATGCAGAATGGCTCAGGTAACTGTAAGAAAGTTACATAATCCAAGGAGGTTTCAATCAGATAAGATCCTTTGGATAATCCAGATAATACAGATTAATTCTACAACTTTCAGGTTTTGGAAAATCAACCTTGTTCAAATTTTCAAATCAACCCTGACAATGTACTGTCAGAGTATCTAACTGTATCTACATTTCCAACTTGAAAATGTCTTTCCCACATTGACTTTAGTAATTGTGTGTCTAGAAATATGACTTGTAATTTTGCCGTCTACTAGTAGTCTAAGAAACCAGTATAGACTAGGGCTCTGTAGAACTGTACACAAAACTGCCAGTCACTGTCTCAAACTAAATCACAAGCCATTGTTGTCATTACTTTATTTCTGGGCTAAGTGTCCTTGATGTGTAGCCAAACTTTAATTTCTTTTATCTGTTGTTATTTCAAACATAAGTTGAATAATAAGTTGTATTTGGTAAACTGTCTCAGGCAGGACTCCACTGATGTGCGCTGCACGGTTGCCAGTAGCATACTGAAGCCTATAGTTTACATTATCCAGCCTTTATATCTGGGGTCTTTAAATGTACACATTTTTAAAATTTCCGTTACCGTTTGATGTAAGACGTTCCTGACATTAAGATTTGCCACATATAAGATGCCAAACTGTCGTTTCTATGACGACTTAAAACTTTTATAGCTTTTAACAAAGACAGTTTATTACCTTATATGTGGCATATTTTAATGTCAAAGAACGTCTCACTTCAAACGGTAACAGAATTCGAAGTTACATAATGGGTACATTTAAGTGAGAACGAGCGTGGATCGGACTAGTACTAATAGTCCTGCAGGGCGATGATCAAGGTAATAAACTAATTCAACATCATCTGTTCTTTCATAAATATTCACATGTACATAGAAACTACACTTTACAATACTGATACTGAAGCTTCTGATGTTGATATCATTAAAAAAAGGTTTGTTTTCAAAAACACAAATTGGAGTTAGATAATTTTACCTACCAGTACAGTCACAACTCGGAAATGTTCCTTGCCACCTAGGTCAAATGACGTATTCGATCCAAATTTGGAAGAGGTTTGCCCTTCCATTCGCGATGTCACTGGAAGCGCTGTTGTGGCTTGCGGGGAAAAAGAAAGAAAGATACAACAGTAAGTTTATAAAGGTTAGACATATACAGGTATTACAGCATTTGAGTAAAATTCAATCTCTACAAAGGGATAAGATTAGGAGATAACTTCCGGGCGTTTTTAGTATCCATCACTCTTCTTCAGCGTCACTAGAATAAAATAACGAATCAATACTGGTACAAGTTTGCTATGGTGTTGTCTTACCATAGAAACGATACCTACATGATTTACATTTAAATGACATTTGCATACGATCCCTAGGAGTTAGTGACTTTTACATATTCAAACAAGTTAGATGCACTAGTATTGATTCGTTCTGCCAGTTAATTCAAGTGACACTGAAGAAGAGTGATGGATGTCACTCGAAACGTCCTGAAGTAATATTCAGATCTTATCCAGTTGTAGAGATTTAATTTCATCGAATAAACAGCAGCGTCGTCGGTGCAACAGCAGCGTCGTCGGTGCAGAACATGCTGCCACTAGCTTACAGCTTAAGAATAAGTAAAAGATTATGTTTCCAGAATGAATATCTGGATTTGCGCTTATGTATTGTACAATATGGCTAATAGAAACTTTGTGAGCCCTGCAGTACGAATAACACTTTAAACGCCGCCACTGTTACACCCATTGCGCAAAATGCCCAATTGTAATCAACGTACCCTAATTAGCGGAAATGGGTGATAAGTGTCAAACCTGTGTTTACTGTATGATCGACATGCTTAGTCGTTATCATCTTTAACATCCATGCAGTAAAGAATTGTATATGTAGGGATGTGATGTAACTGATGTCAATTTGTATCTATTGTGAAAATTGGTGCGTCAGAACTAGAACGGCATAAGTTGCAAATGACGGAAGAGCCCTGAACTATGGCGGACGTATCTAAAACAAGAGAGGACTTGAATTTGGGGTATATTAAAAAAATATAGAAGACTTTTTAATTTTAAGTTCAGCCTCCTTTAATTGTTCAATACAAACCGCATCTTGTCCTTGTTTTCTCCTTTTATTAGAGAACGTTTCCAGGCCAGAAACAATCAATTTTGTCTGTTTTGGATTACGGCATGTCCAGACATTCCAACACCGGTATCAATTAAGTCACTGTATAAAGAAGAAGAGTATTTATCCATTAGCAACATCAAACACAGAGTTGCTACTACTAAACTCCGGGTTAGCTGTCATAGATTACATGTCGAAACAGGAAGGCACAACCGCACGCCTCTACAACATAGACTTTGTCAACATTGTAATTTAAATCGAGTAGAAGATGAGCAACATTACGTCCTAGATTGTAAATTATACGATAGCGAAAGAAGTGTACTTTTTAACTTTATCAAAGAAAAATTCCCATATTTCGAACATCTTAATGCAACAGACGAATTCATATTTTTATTACGCCTGGATAATCCTTGTATAAGAAATATTGTCTGTACATACATTTACAAATGTACAAAGAAGCGAGAAAAAGTCAACGCAACTGGACTAGCTTAGTGTAATAATACGTTTGTCTACTCTGTATGTTTACAGCTTGTATTGTTGTATTTATGTCCTTGTATGTTCCATGTGTTAAGTTAGACGACCTGTACCTAGCCCCTCGAGGCATGAATGCACAATAAAGGCCTTTCATTCATTCATTCATTCATTCATTCATTCATTAATAGTTGCATACATTATCCTGTTTTACTATCAAGTGTTAATGACCCGCCCCGATGTATATGTGGTGTCATAACGCCTGGTCATGTGCTATAACCACCTCATAAAACCACCGAGTGAGCTTTATTGATTCGATTATTGAACTCTAAATACATGTCAACGTCCTCAGCATAGCTTAATTGCGCACTTTAGAAATGTGTAGTACATATAACAAAATCTCACTTAAAGCAACTAGTACTATACAATTACAATGGGAAAGAAAAAGTCGTGTACAATTACAACACTTATCTTACAGAATTACATCCTACGTATGTGTATAACTACACCAGAAATACAGTCTGATAGATGAAATAAGAGATACAAGATAAAAACTTATCATACAAGGAATTAAAGAAACGAAATACAGGAATTCTCACCGTACAAGCAATTAGAGAAGAAACACGGTTTATCAACATGCTGTAAACTAGGTGAGTCGACATTGGAAGATGAATGTATCTCATTGATGAGTTAAGTATGGAACGGGGCTGTTTTTATGGCGGTTTATTTTTGCCAATGGATTACAAGTTGGTGGGCACCTTTTAGATTTCTAGCGTGAATTTCCCAACGGTTGGGGGTAATCAACTCCTGAAAGTAGGATTACTAAGTAGAGATTTTGCGAAACGATGGCTTAGGTTTTTCCTCCTGTTCTCTAAGGTGGGGAGGCATGAATTTGTTAAAACATTTATGCCAAGTTTCATGATTTCACCATAATTTGAACAATTTTTGCACCAATCGCCTAGGCTATAGGGCTTTGTTATACCACGTGTATTTTGGGGCCGAGAATAATCGTTAGGGCACGTGCACGTTTTTCTATTCGCTCGATCTTCATGGAATGTTGCGCCGTGATACTCGGGCTCTAGACTGGTACAGCATACTCTAAAGTGGGCCGTATGTAGCCTTGGTAAAATTCACGGAGGTCTAAGATTGGTAGTCCAAACCGTTTTAATTCTTCTTGCAAAAAAAGTCGTGAGTTTGCCTTTTGTGTAATGATGTCAACATGTTTATCCCAACTCAGGTCACGGGAGTGCCATAGGCCACGTATGCGTGCTGTTTCGGTGTATTCTAGGGGCGTATTCTTAAGTGAACTTGCTGCGGTGGGTGGCAGTCTTTCATAACCGAAATCAATAATTACCTGCATTTTTGACCGTTTAGCTCATTCATTGGAGAGAAAAGACGTAGAGAAAAAAGCAATTTATTTGCCCTGGAGTAGTCACCTCTAAGTCGCGAACAATTGCCGTCGTTTAATGATGCTGTGTTACCATACCTAAAGAAATTGAAAGTACGAATACAAAGTTGTACAAGTCATTGTAACCATGGGCGCCTTCCGGTGCGTAATCAAATATAGGTTTGATCTGTAAACATCGGGAAAATATTCAACATATACACAATTTACATAGGAATATTTTGTCAAATCACATGACTTTAGATCTTGTGTAAGTGCAAATCACATCAATTTTACATGTCAAAATTTGTGAGGTGATGTCAATTTTTTCATATTTTGTATTTTCGTGAACATTACACAAACTTTATATTTATCGGCATGTCGGCTGTCTTCACAATTTTTTTTTTACATTTTGTAGCCGAACGCATTTCACATAACTCTAAAATGAAGTTTAGTTTATAAGTTTATAAGATTTGATTCAATTTAACATTATTTCACATTTTCATTGAAAACATGCTTTACATAAAAATCACATAGGTATAGTTGGTGAAAAAAATGCACGGGCAGTCACATAATTTCACATTATCGGTCAACGTACAGCCAGCGTCACATTTAGATAACATGTTTTTATATTTCAAATTTGGTTCTTCTGTACCATTTAAGAAAAATGTGATGATAAAACTAAACAAAGCATAAAGCTCAGGTAGTTGCAGTATTACGCTTCAGAAATGTGACATGGATGTTATGATTATTTTAAGTCATTATCTGTCAACTTATGTGATAAAATATAATGCGTTAGGATCTCAAATGTTTCACAACTCAACTCAGCTCAACATTATATCACATTTCCCTCGTCATTATTTCTATATTTATGCACCTGATTTTAAAATGGGGTGGTTAAAAGTAAATGAAAGGACCAGAAACAGATTTTTAGAGAATAACACGAAAGCGAATCGGACAACTGCAAACCTTCGTAATAGTAACAAAGTGCACATTTAGTTGTTGCCTGGAAAGCTAAGATTGCGGTCAAATGTTCCTACATAACGCCACCAACCCAGTCTTACATTGACGTCTGAACTATCTGCCATATGTTGTGGACTAAAATTGTACTTGTTGTTTGTTTGTATTGCATACCAGGTAAACCGCCACATGCTGTAACACACCAGATCTATTCGATCCAGTCATACTGGGATGGACCCCTACTCTTCATGATAATGGTGGTGTGTCTGTCCTAAAACATAAGCTCCCCGTTTATAGTCTTCAACTTCTGAAATAGCTTAAAAACTACATCTTGTCTGGATACTTTGTCATTATGATAAAACGCTTACACCATATCTTTGGTTTTCACTTGAGATAAATTTGTATCTGTATCTGTATAGCCGGTATAACCGCCCTTCGGCGTAACACGCCAGCTTCGCAATTGTGCTATGTATTTGTTTTTATTCAATTGGTATGAGCTAATTACATATCGTTCAATTCCATTTTCATTGATACATGAATGGAGAGATGGAAGCATCGATAACTTAATTTTTTCGAGTATTTTACTAACATGTCATTTCACGCCACTGGATTTTAAAACCACTCTCACCTACATGCTATTTTTAATCTTAGAGGCACCATTCAGTTATAATGAAATACATTTTATCTGTGAATGTCCCAATTTGAAGCCGAAAGAAACAGATTATTCACGAAAGTATCTAAAATCTCTGAAAGCTTTCCTATATTAAGAAATACTCATATTCCTTTTGAAATCATCCAACCCACTCATAATCGAAAGTGTTGAGCATTTTATTTTCCACAGCTTTCAAAGAAGAAATCAAACCCCGCATCAGTACCGTACATATAGAAACTCATTATAGACTAGCAATATAGTATGATCTTGTATCACATTGATGCCTTATACTAGTATTTTACTTTGTGTTTGTACCTCGACATTGTTGTCAACATTAGCCTACGGGCATGAATTTGCAATAAACTTACTATAATGGCGGTAGACCATTTTATATTGATGTGTGTCAACTTAGTTAATGCTTAGGAGCTTGGATTTGTCAGGAAGTTGAATTTTATTAAGCAGGTATTATTGGTCTATTGTACCGAGGTCCCCGAGGCATGATGTTATTCATCACGAAGCGTTTCAGAAGTACATACTTGTGTACATCGCAATGTGGACAGTTATATTACAACGACAACAGTCTCAGACGCCATTGCGTAACAAGGCGCTCTGCCCTAGCACACAGAATAATTATCACTTTACTGTGCGCATAGTTATCCCCTACCTTCACCGCCCATAGCACTAGTTCAAACCTACCCACATATTGATGTTCTTTTCAAATGTATCAAGGAAAAATTATTATACTTTGATTATGAGAGCAAAGTATAAATTCATATTTTTGTTGCTTCTAGACCACCCTTGTGTAAGAAACATGATCTGATCATACATCTACACATGTACAAAGAAGCGAGAAGATGTTGACTCCACTCGATTAGCTTAGCTTATCACTTTCGTCTACCCTGTAGTATATATATATTTTACGGGGTATGTATGTCACTTAATGTTAGTTAGGCTTATGTTAGACGACCTGTATCTAGCCCCTCGGGGCACAAATGTATAATAAAGGTCTTCATTCTATAATTTATTATATTTTAGGCTTATCAAGCCAACCTAAAAAGAACGCAATAACTGGATGCACAAATGGTGTATAACATCGACGATCAACTTTTTATGTAGCCGAAGCGGCCACCATGAAATGATTCTTGTCGGCTATTCCTCCCCTTTGTATCAGGCTGTTCCACAAATATGACATAACATGAATTATTTTCCATACAACCCACTTATGCCATCACACATAAACACACGAACACACACACACACAATCTTACCTGCCCAGACAGACCAACACGTCCAGATCCCTATAGCTAGTAGAACCCACTTGTTGTACCAGCGCATCTTGTAGTAGTAACGGACTGCTAAACGAAGTCTATCTCCGCCAAAAAGTTGTCCTCAATATCACGTTTCGCTGATTTGGTGCCGAGCTTGGAACTTTTGATACGTTACGTTCTGCAATTACGACGATATATAGCGAAGGAAAGCAGCGTTGTACCAACACCGAGCATTCTCCCTCTGCTTGAAAATCCAATCATTCGTAATCGTTGACCCACCAATCGTCTACCTGCTTACATCGTGTTTGCATCGCATTAGCCTTTGTGTACCGGGATGATGGTGCTATTTCCAGCCCACTACATGCCCAGATTATGCCCCGGCAATATAATATTATAATGACATTAAAATGACCAAAGTTCCTAAATATGAGAAAGTAGGGCGATGATTGCTGTAGCTTCACCGCCCACAGACCCTCCTGCTATTATGCAATCATTTGCGCTAATAAAAGAGGAAAAAAGGAAAGTGATCCCGAACCAGTTCAGCTCAAATGAACTCAATGAACAGATGAGCTAATCTTCCACCGGTCGTGACAGGAAGACAGACGCTTTATACAGTATTTACAGGTTCATTGTACCGGGGAAATTCCCCTAGCTCTTTTCGACAAGCACAATGAACGGTGGACCACGGCTTAGCGTCCCGTCCTAAGGACTACGACCCTTTCCGGTAGCGTGCATGTCGGGTGAATGACGAAGCCGGGATCGAACCCTGGTTTTCTAGTTCCAGAGACAAGATGGCTAACCACTGGACTACGCACGCTTACCTAATATGATACCATCCAGCGTGCGTCTCTCTCTCTCTCTCTCTCTCTCTCTCTCTCTCTCTCTCTCTCTCTCAAAAGCTGCATGTCAGGAACGAAAATGTGGCGACTTACGAATTTTCTAGACTAGACAAAGGCAAATCAGATAAAGAACTAATAAACTCTACTACGTTTGATAAACGACATCTTTTTCTTTCCATTGGTTAGATAAAGCACATGGTCATCACAACCTTTACCCGGGTATTTATACAAATCACGAACATAATCCGTGTTTTTTGTGTAAATGGAGCATTAGGTAATCATTTGCTGTTCAGTTTTGGTAAGAAAACACGAAGAATATGTCAATAAATCAAGGGATCTTGTGCCACAGCCAGGGCTTGGTCTTGTCCCGGTAGAACAGATTTATCTCTCATCCTGCTGTCATCGCGACAGCTGTTACAGTAGGTGACGCAAGGGTCCAGAATGCCCTGGACGTAGCGTACGTACGCGATGAGGTTTAACCTTATTGTTGTACTTCTTCATAAGGCCACAGCAAGTAAATGTAATGGATGACATCTGCGCGCGCATTGATTTTTACCTGATTTTGAAACGAACAAAACAAGATTTTTTCTTTTACCTCGGCAATGGCCAATATACCGAAGATGTGGAAATATGACGCAAACGTCTCTCGGTTCTATTACAAAAACATTACCGATGCCGTGATAAGACGTTTGTACATGTGGAAATTGCTGTATTACGATTGCTCCTCGTCACCAACTAACAGGAAGACACAGTTCAGCACTCATACCAAACTTGTAATTGGAATTGTAGTCTGTAATATCTGTGCTATCATTATCAACAACGTGTAATCTGATGTGTTATCTGAATCCCACTGCCTTTTTGTATTTAGACGTATCGGTCTGATAAGGGGGTGGGTTTCAGAAAATGGCAAGGTTTCCCGTTCCAAGCTCAAGGGACGTTCAAGAAAAAACATCATTGTTTGACCGAGGCCAAACCTCATAGGTGTAGTGCTATAAATACAGTGTACAACACGTATTCCGTATCGCCCGAGGTACCGGCCCGACCGCGGGTCGTATCGCGGGAGGGCTGGGACCGAGGGAGATGCGGAATGTACCGTGTTGTATTTTATTTATGTCATACCAACCCGATAAAACACACATTTCAATGCAAAATGCGCCTGAAGTTGAAAGAGTTTTGTGTCATCGAACAAAGAAATTGTAACAACATTGATTCCAACCTCCGAATCCGGCGTTCGAATTTTCGACAGCTGCTCAACAGGCGCACTCGAAAGGCATTCTAAATATTCTATGGAAGCTCGTGTGATACAACTTAGAACCCTCTGTGATACGGAAAATTATCCGGAACTTAAATAGGCAACGTACTGTCAAAAGAAATGTGATGTTTCGATATGAATTTTTGATGTGAATCGGTTATATACATGGTCTCTCTTGTAGACAATTAATGAGTAATAGATGTAGACTGGTTTATGTCCATTGTATATGTAAGGATTCTAATGGATAAAGACGAGCTGAAAGTTCCAAAAAGGTACTTACAAAGTGGTTTATACAACGCTAAAGATGTCTGTATTGCGTGCGTAGCAAATATCTGTTGAGAATAAAGAAAGCAGAATCTAATCAAAAGAATACATATGTAAAATATTTCAAGTTAAAAGTTACACCGCATTAAAACAACAAACATCATTAGTTTGTTAATCGATCGTATCTTTTAGTCGTATCTTTGTCAGTATTCTCAAAACAAATCGCATTGGAAAGAAAAGTGACCCTTGCTCTACCCGCCCGATACTCGTCCGTCTGAAAAAACACAATGATAAGCTTGACATAATAAAAAAATCGCACATATTAAGAAATCAAAACATATTGGTAGACCAGCCAAAAATATCGTATGAAGTTCCTGAATTAGAACAAGTTCTCCTAAACTACTACAAAATTTTACTCCGTGTTCCCAGAAGTTCAACTAACGCCGCCGTAAGAGGAGAACTAGGTGCGTTCCCTTTATACATTGACACCCAAACCCACCTTATCAAATATTGGCTCAGACTTAACAACTTGCCTAATGACAGAATCGTGAAAAAAGCTTATGATGTAGCCGTTGAAGAAGATCAAGATTGGGCTGTTCATTTCCAAGATATGTTATCTAGACATGGTTTCCGAAATATCTGGCTCAATCCTAATGTTGATGCCAAATATTTCGGAAACTTATTCAAGGAACGCATGAAGGACACATTCCTCTCTGATTGGAGACAAAAAATAAACAGTAATAATAAACTTAAAGTGTACTCTAAAATCAAAACTCAATTTAGTATAGAAAACTACCTATTGTCTATCCAAAACAAAAATTTTGTGACCAACATAACCAAACTGAGAATAAGTGCACATTGCCTGGAAATTGAAAAAGGTCGCCATCGCAATATATCGGCAGACCAGAGACGTTGTCCTTCATGCCAAGATAGTATTGAAGACGAGTACCACTTTCTTATAACATGTCCTACATATAATGCTGAAAGACAAGTGCTTATGCAATCAATTACATGTAAGTCAAATATTACCCTACCTTACACAGATAGCGATACATCTAATGTACTTATGTCATGTCCAGATTCCATATCTATCCACCTAGGCCAATATATCTACCACGCTATGCAAAAACGAAACTGTACCATTCCTGAATGAGAATTGACAAATGTAAAGTCGCAAATTAGACTAGAAACACGCAACACAATGTTTGTAATTTAGATATAGCTCCACGTTGTAATTAAAGTAGATTGCATTTGATGTAGCGTTATAGTAATTAGAAATTTCCTTAGATTAAAATTAGCCTAGGAAAACAACCCTTAGTCTGTATTAGTTCCGTGTTGCAATGGCCATAGATCACACTAGATATAGTATTATAGTAAGTAGTATATTCTTATACATGTGTAGAACTAGATTGTTACCTATGTTGTCTGTAATTTGCCATACATTGTCACTAATGCAATAGTTGTGCAATAAATCATTCATTCATTCATTCATTCATGCACAGAAAAGAAAGTGTTCTGGTTCTGCTGATAATATTTATCTAAATACAAGAACATAATTGTATTGGCAACTTGACCTTGAATCTGGGCTTGGCAGCAGTAAGATTATACAGCATTAATATTCTGATAACCCCCAAGTACCCTTCGCTGTTTAAGGGCTAATAAAATACTAGTATCTTATAGTTTAGCAGTTGTATATTGTCTATATTTCTTTACTTATACTTTGGCATTGTACACGTAATCAGCTTTGGCGAGGTAGCATAATGATGGTGAGTTCCGCGCGAACAGTGATTGATTGCAAGTTGTTAGCGTATTGGTGACTTCTCATGAGTTAGGCCGCGGAATGCCCATCGATTTCAAGTTCATAATTTGACCTCATTTTAGTGTCATAAGAGACCAAGGAGGTTAAAGAGAGACTAAGCTCCACATTTGTTTAGTTTGCTCTGTTATTGGTTCCGCTTTAGCTCTATACTTTTTTTTCAATTATTAAACGACGCGGTTTATGGGAGACAAGACGGCAAATCGCTGCCATTGGGCTGGGCCCTTAATTACCTTTTGAATGTGTAATTGGTTTGCTGCCTCACCGTCCTCAAAATCCCATATATTATCAAACCCGTGCTCCTGTGATATGATGTGTAGACGCTCGACATAATTTTCCTAAACTTTAAGCAAATCGCTCAGTCCTTTCTGGTAGCATGTTACATACCACAATTATTTCATCATTTGATGCCGTTTTCATTTTAAAAAGAAATGTGTATGGTCCTTTCAGTTGTCATTTGAATCTACTTGACAAACAAGTGTAGCTTGTAAATAGTTAGTGTTAATAAAAATCAAATATTTTGGTCGCTCAGCGGCTACTCAACGGCCGTCTTCCGTGGAAATAAGCAGGGCGTTTTTCAAATTAAAGAAACTAGCTACCCGTATGCTTTATGCCTTGATTGATGTGTTCACACGTCACAGACTTGAGTGGCTTCAGCACATAGTAACAGTGACTATCTTGACCCATCATTCACAAGGTGACCCTGAAAGTCATCCATTAATTACGTCGTACCTACATGGTGCTTTCAATTGAAAACATGTTCACCACCGCTGTTGAGGATGAAAAGCAACGGAAGCTCGGACGGATATCTGAGTCAACGAGGGAGATAAATGTACCCAGTGATCCAGCCATTTGTCAGTTAGACGCACCTGCCTCTGTGATCAATAACTAAGAATACTAAGAAAGATCGGTCCGTCCGTAACAGCTATCCGCATTAACACCTTACAGTACAGTAGCCAGATGCAGAAAAGAATGATTTAGCTGCATCCATCTGAAAGACCTTATTTTGTGGCAGAGGGGTCTCTGCTCTATCCCCCAACATGATTTTATGCTCTAATTATGGTATCACATTTCTACTACCGACGCATAATGGTAGAACACGTATTCTGCACAAGTTAGAAATAATTCTGCCTTTGTCAAAAAACCTGGGAGTTAAAAGATGCTAAAGTAATTTTGGTAAAAATAATTGTTTATAATTATTAGTTAAGTTGCTTTCTCTCTTACGACATCATTATTCATTGACAGTCGTTTAACGATCATTTATCACCCCCGTATGAATATGGTTAAAACAGTAATCTGGCCCTGTACTAGATTATGCATTTTAAAATTTATATTTTATTTTAATGTTCTGTTCTATTCCTCTGATAACGGCAGATACTTAGCAGATATCAATATATGAAAACGTACGTTTGTAGCTTTGATTATTATTCCCTTGAAAAATAATGTTTCATTGCTGCCGTATGTGCCAACGTGCTGTATTTTCTTTTTAAAAATATAATATTAGGGCAATGACATTTAATGACGCCATCCATATTGTCAAAAAATTATATCATTTCATGCCCTGCTATCAACTGCAGTTCTTTCTTAATTCATTAATGAGAAAACAATGGGCATGCAGTAAAATTCAATTTAAGAAAGGGTAGAAACCTTAAATCAAAATATCTAATCGATGAAACCAAGGGTTCAGCGATTGCCCTCCACTGTTCACAGGGCCTGTTCAAAGGGATACATATGGCTGTCATAAACTAAATGTAGAAACGGGGAGATCCTAAGAACTTCCTATCGACAAGAGGGTTTGTCCATCTTGTCCAGAGCTAATTGAATACGAATATCACTTTTTGATTGTATGTCCCAAATATTTGCATTTACGTAATTCACTATACTCAATGCTATCGTCGTATTTACCAGGATTTATCTCTATGGACTTGAATAGCAAATATAAGTACATAATGACTTGTGACAACCCTTGCATGGTATACATAGGAAAATATATCAAAGAATGTCTAGACGTTAGGAACTCCTCCAATGATTGTAAAATCCCATACTACTACACCATATTGTAAAAGATAGATTGATTAGCCTAATAGAACTTTATCCAGGTACCAATGGATGCCATAATTTGTACCTTGTACAATTGTTTTGCAATTAAGTAATTATTATCATATTATTATCATTATATTCTAATGTTCCATTCAACTGTATTATTTCACAAATCTGTTAATCATGCGCAAATTCAACGTGGATAATGACAGAGGAATTGCCATTTCAAGTTGTCCTCCAATGCTTGTCTTGGGCTGATGATCTTTTTTATTCTTTGTCTCCAGTTGTTTGGCATGTATAGTTGTACAAGACATAATGTGATCCGTCAAGTCTTTGGTCGCTCAGCAGTCGCACCTCGGTCGCAGCCACTAGGCGGTGCAAATTGAATAGAGAGTACAATGATAAGCGGGGTTACGTTGTTGGAAGATTGCTTTGGTTACATGTTAACAGTTGAGGTAGAGTGAGTCTCTTGAAGACAAATGATATTGTATAGTTTATCTCTAAGCCAAGTAGAAATACCCCTACGTTAGATAAAACTAGAGTTCCACGACCTCATATTTTCGCCAAAACCTTTATGACGGACGTATTAGGAGTGTTTCTCATGAATTATAAATCATACCAGTTGATCGTCTTCACCCAAATAACAGATGTTGTCCAAAGTATGAGTTTAACAACGAAGGTTGTGCTAACATTTGTCATCAATTATGCAAATGAGGTCATTTTTAGCATAATCTTATTCAACGATGTTCACATTCACATAACTTCCAAATGCATCAGAACTTGCAGGCAACAGACTTTTTCCTGTTGTTTCAACAGTCAATAATAATAATAGTCTTTATTGCATATTAATGCCCAGAAGGACTAAATGCACAGAAGACCACACGTGGTCTGTAAGGAACATAATGTAAAACATAAATTGATAAAATGCTACATTCTAATGCTAAAAACTAAAGAAAAACAAAAAAACATACAAACTGTGGGATATTGCTAAACTAAATGATGATCACCTAGTAGTTTCTTCTCTCTTTTTGAAACATTTGGAAATATGACTACATACTTTGTCTATTATATATTCGTTCTTACATGACATCAGGTATATAAAAGTATCCTGTTTTGACATTTTTGTACATTTCTTGTCTAATTCTATTATCTTAAACAACGATTGCCGCTCATCTTTATATAAGGAACAATCAATTAAAAAGTGGCTTTCATCTTCAACATATAAATCGTCACAGAATTCGCATGTTCTATTATTTGGAGGGGTACGGTTTTGCCTGCCAGATTCTATGTGTGGGGAGTGGTCACTGATGCGAAGTTTACACATCGCTCTGCGATGTTCGAAGTTTGCAATGTTTAAATATGCTTCTCTTTCATATATTTTTTCGAAAGTTTTGTATGTTCTTAATTTGTTGCCTTGGTTTTCTCTTCGTCCTTTAGCGTGTAATTCTGAATTAAATTTTTGGATGTAAATATCCTTTAATCTTTGTTTTAGGTCATTTGAATGCGAATGTGTGTTTGAGGGACCGTTTATGTATAGGAAGGCAAAACCAGACTCCTCTAACATTTTTCTTACATTAGATAACCAGCAGGATGTTTTTCGTCGATCTAGATCTTGTTGTACCATATAAGCTTCGTATTGAAGACTATCTGTATGTACTTCGTTAACCAATCTAACATAGTAACTGTACATTCTGCTTTGAGCCTCTATTTGTAACGGAAAACGACCCAGTTCCGATCTACATGCAAAGTTACTGGCGTTCCTCCGAACACCAAGGACATATTTACAGAATTTTAAATGTACAGTTTCTATCGGAGATTTGTCATTCATATTACTGTTGCACCAGACTTCAGATCCATACAATAATATCGGTACAATACATGTGTCAAACAGTTTACAATGCAGAGATACAGAAGATCTAGTCTCCCCAAGCGTACATCTGATGTTATACATTGCTCTTAAGGCTCTCTTTTGTAGATTTTTCGTGGCAGCGCTAAATGTTCATCCTGCTGTAAACATAATTCCTAGGTAGCAATATGATGAAACTATCTCTATCTCTTTATTACATAGCGAAAAACTAAGATTATTGAATAAAAGGCCTCTTTTGTTAAATACTATAATTTTTGTTTTCGCCAGGTTGACAGTCAGCTTCCATTGTTGGCAATACCGGCCAAGAGTATTAATTGCGTTCTGTAGTCCCTCCTTACTTTCCGATAGTAAAACAATATCATCTGCATAAAATAGGCTATTAACTTTTGAGAGTTGCAACAGGGGGGCGTCTAGGTGTTTTGCATTTAGTTCCTCTATAAGGTCACTAATGTACAGGTTGAATAAGGTGGGGCTTAGAACGCAACCTTGACGTACACCAATTTCAACAGGAAAATTTTCAGTCAAGCCCGTCTTAGTTTTGACACTAGCTTCGGACTGGTTGTATAAATCCTTGATTATATCAAAGACTTTTCCTGAAATGCCATTGGAAAGAAGTTTGTACAATAGCCCCTCGTGCCAAATGGAGTCAAAGTCTTTTGACAAATCTACAAAGCAAGCAAATAAGCGTTTTCCAGATTGTGTGTATTTAGATATAAGGGTTTTCAGTATGAAGATGTTATCAGATGTCCTGTAATTTTTTTCGGAATCCTGTTTGGTTTGGTTTTATGATTTCTTTTTCTTCAAGAAAGGTTGACAATCTTCTGTTAAGTATTGAAGAGAACAGTTTTCCTAAACAGCTTGAAATGGCGATTCCCCGATAATTGCTGGGGTCATCTTTTCACCCTGCTTTGAAGATGGGGACAATATAACTTTGGGACCATGTTTTGGGGAAAGTTCCTTTCGAAAATGTGCTGTTAAATAGTCTTAATAAAGGGGACAATAGGATTATTTTTCCTGCTTTTAGCATTTCATTGATGATCATGTCGTTCCCGCTGGCTTTTTTGTTCTTGAGGGCTTTTATTGCATCGTTGATTTCTGATGCAGTAATTGGATTATCTAAGAGTCCTGGACTTGAATCACATTTTTGTAGTGTCTGGAATTTGTGAAGAATTTCCTTTTCAAAATTAAGATCAAAAATAAAATTGCCGCCATTCACCAGTATGGAATTATAGTAGTTTCTCATTAATTATGCCAATTAGAGCTACATTTCATATTTTATATCTATTACAATTCCTCTCTTCCTCAGTTAGAAATGTCACATATTTGAATAGCGGGTTTTTGAAACTGTCCCATTCATTATGCGAATTAGAATATGATTTGCATAATTGTAGTCTTTCCATACAAATATTCACGTAAGCTATCTACATACCTAAATTCATGACCATACGTCAAGCCCATCTTGAGTAACAGTATTTTCTTAATAATAAAGCAAATTTGGTCTTCATTTTCATAGTTGATATCTATTAGTATTCCTCTCGTCCTCAGTTACATATGTTGCATGTTTAAGAGTCCTATCATGGAGTTTGGCGGATGTATAAACTGTCCTCATTTTAATGCAAATTAGATACTGATTTGCATAATAAGTATCTAATCATGTACATCATCTATTAAGCTATTCACTTACCAAAAATCATGACCATCCATCAAGCCCTTCTTGAGTTATTCCCTTTCAGAGTCTGAAGCAAAACCTGCTCCTACAGTTCCAAAAAAGTAACTTACACTTGTATCGTCCATTAGGCACATGATCACGATAACCACTTTAGATTGCTTTTTCAGAGGCACGAGTGCCTGTTATGATACCAGTTAAACCACACTGACTTAATTATCTGGATGACATCCACGCGCGCATTGATTTTCGTATTTTCCACACACACAAAAAACGTGAGTGAAGTCTTCGAAAGTCAAACAACATGATGTGAAAGAAGTAAAGAACGTATTGTTCGGTCATTCGTCGAACTTTCCTGACCACTTCATTTGGTGATGAAGGTGTCGGTATATCTTCAGGAATGATGCTTACTTCTACTACCACCACTACTACTACTACTACTACTACTACTACTACACAACTACTACTACTGATGCTACTGCTACTAATTCTATTAGTAATTCTACTACTACAACTACTACTTTTACTACTACCTTACTTGCCCATCACAATTGAGAAGCAAAGTTTTATAACAAAATTCAAACCAGAAACATCATGCCTTCGTCAGAGTTTGCGGAAATTGGTTGATATATCGCATGTTGTTGAACTGCATTATGGAACATTAATGAAAGAAGCTGTGATAAACTAGGATGAGTTTCGCCGAAAAAAGTTAGCAATTGACAGGCAACTAGATAAAATTTTGAAAGAGTCAGACGTTTCAGACTGCATCTGCTATCTTTCGTCAGTAACTAAAGAAATATCTTGCAGAACTAGGTTTTATACCAAAACTCTGAATGGATATGTTAATGAAATTTTCATCGAGTAAATCAACTAATAAATACTTGTTTTTTTGTTTGTCGCAAAACTACCTAAACATTTAAGGCCCAACTTTGACAAATTAAAGGACGACCTTTGAAAATCAATGTACATTTTGGTAATTCCCATGAAAGGTTGTAACTGCCCACCAGTTGTGATTGAAAAACATTATATTGGTGTATTGAAATTCCTTGCCCTTCCCCTTTGCCCCTTTGGAAATCCAAATATAGTTTATTTCACCTGTGCAGAATAAGTGTTCTACCTTTATGCATTGGTAGCAAACAAGTGATACCATAACAAAGACATAAAAAACATGTTCGGCGATAGAGAAAATACCCCTCTACCAAAAAGCTTTTCTTTCAGATGGATGCAACGAAATAATTTTTTCAGGACCTGGCTCCTGTACTATAAGGTGTGAATGCGGAAAGCTGTGACTGACGGACCGATGTTTTAGTTTTCTTAGTTCTTTGATCACTGAGGCAGGTGTGTCTAACTGACAAATGGCTGGATTACGGGGTACATTCATCTCCATCGGTGACGCAGGTTTTCCGCCCAAGCTTCCGTTGCTTCATTCCCAACCGCGATGGTGAACAAGTTTTCAATTGAAAGTACCATGTAGATCCGGAACTACAACGTCAACACGTAATGGGTGACTTCCATGGTCACCTTGTAAAATATGGGTCAGCTAGAGCACGTCGGCAGGACGTAAGCGTTCATATTTATGGGTAATATTTCGTTTATATACTATTAGGTTCATATAGTTGTGTCCAAGGACATATCTTATGGAACGGCTTTAACTCCGATGCAACGTTGACCAAAAAGAAAAAAAAAGGATTCGGAAGCTATAATTGGTTTAAAAAGAAGGCTAATTACCGTATACGCAGTACATTCTGCCGACATGATTAGGAACAAGTAAGGGGTGAATGCGAGAGCCAATGAGGGATGTCGTTAAGGATTTGGGAAGTACGTCTAATTTGTGAGCCGATCGGAAACGTAACATATGACTTAAGTTCAAAGGTTGATGTTAGCAGCTTTACACACAAAAACAAACTACGAGTTTTGAAACTGCAGGGATTGTCCTTACACTACATTTTTGCCTAAAAAATGGTATTATTATTTTGTATAAAGAAACAAATGGTTGTAACATATTTTGAACTATAAATGTTACTTTGAAGCAACGATCATATACATCAAATCTAACTTCCCTACAAATTGGAGACGGTTTGTCATATGTATTGCCAGCTTATGTCCATTTTCACCATGGACAAACAAGTGGTAGCTCATTTATGCCCCGGGGTACCTGTTTTATCTATTATTATTTTTAAGGAAAAATGGAGAAACAGTTTTATTTGGGGGGTGTCTGTGTGTGTTTGTGTTTCCGGACTATTGTAGTCAGCATAACTCAAAAACCTCTGGATGTATTATGATGCCATTTTGTATATGGTTAAGTGTTGGAAAGACGAAAGTTATGGTAGATTTTGGGCCCCATCGTATTTATTTTCCATATTATGTATAATGTACTTTCTTGTTGTGCAAATAAAATGAACAAATAAACCATGTGTATCACACCAGGTCCAACAAACCGTCACCCTGGGGAACGGCCGGGTTCCATCCGGCGCCGCGCGGCTGGAGCAAAACGGAGGAAGAGACGATCGGGGAGGAGCAGCTTCAGGGAAAACCGTCACCGAGACGATCCGAACCGTCACCACCGACGGGCAGGTCAAGTCCGAAACAATCATTTACTGACGAGGCTGCACTAGCACAACGTCTGTGTTCTACACTAGGGACAATCAAGCCGCGGCTTCTGTATATCAAAGTACCTTAGGATATATTATATATATATATATGATATCAACCTACTCATTCAGAACAATCAGTTCTTTGTAGTTTTTTTTTGTTCTGATGTGGGTTAAAAGTTCGCTTCTGGTAAGGATTATTATACAGCAATGAATATAGGTTATATGAGAACTGTAAAAAGTGACCTGAAGCTCACGTGAAGATTACACGCAACTGTATTATTCAAGAACAAACATGACTGTCGGTTGCACAACCAAAGCCACTGAACCGCGTCGTGTGGCGCAAGTGGTAGAGCGCGCGGCTGTCAAACAATGGGACCCGGGATCTAATCCCGGTTTGTGCCCAGAGACTGCGCCACGACGTTGTGCCCTTAGGAAATGCACTTAACACGACTTTCCTCACTTCCTTCAGGCGTAAATGAGTACCTAGCTCATCTAGGGAGGTCCCTCGGATAGGACGTTAAATGGCGGTCCCGTGTTTGGGGAGAGTCACACCCCGCGCACGTAAAAGAACCCACCACACCTTTCGAAAAAGAGTAGGGGCATGCTCCGGTGTGCGATGGTCCAAACCGTCAGTCTGGTCTGGGATGACATCTTGAAAAGGTGATAGTTCACCTGTTATGTCAATCCTTCCACAAATGTAGTAAATCTGAATAAATAAATAAACTGCAACTACAAAAACAATTTGAAACTTCTAGCCTGACATATAAACTGCTGTAGGCAGGTCTGTGTTGTTTGCTTTGCCTACAAGTTAGATGGGAAAAGGCTGGTGCAGTAAAGCCCAAACGCACCTGAAGTCCAGGCTATGAGAGATCCGTGTAGTGTCTTGTACATCTAGCATCTTTAGCTGCTGTCTGGCACAGGAGTTTTGAACAGGGGCATCTTGGAGTTGATTTTCTTGTACTTAAAAAGACATAAACCCGCTCAAAGCTGCAAGAACCTGTGAGTGCTTTTCAACTATTGGTACAAAAAAACTAGACATTGTGGGTGTCATATAGACCTGTCTGAAAATCCTGAATTAGAGGATTTTTCTCTTAGATTTGCTTAGTCAACAATACAGAAGGGTCAATGAATTATTGTTTAGATCGTCAAAGGGGGCAAACCCTGGAACCAACACATTAATTTAATGCAGTTCTACATAGTCTCCAAGCAGAACCAACGGTTGCAAAGACCGTATCCAACTGGCAGGAGGAGTTTTTATAGCAACCAGGTGCAATACAATGTTCTTTCTGCCAGTTGGATACGGTCTTCGCAACCTATAGATCTGCTTGGAGATCAGTTTTACTGTCAAACAGCAACAAGAGATGCTAAGATGTACGCTGAACAAACTTCTCGCTTTCGTGCCAAGTGGATAAGATAAAATTTCCTAGAACTTCTCATAGCTCGACTCTACTCTATATTGTACAGCACTTATAGTTGATATAGACCCATTCATGTTTTACGTGTATTATCATTCTGTAAAATTTATACCATAGTCTCATTAAAATATTTAAGGATTTGATTTAAGATTGGCGGAGAAACTTAGTGTCTTGCCATCAGCTGTTGTGAGCTACTTAAAATATTTTGTTTAAGAATTTGTTTAAGGGTAGAAGTCGCCAAGAAGACTCCTTAGTGCCAACCTACTATGCTGTAAAGTCCTTCTTAAGTATTTCTGGCTTCTCATCACTAAAGAGTATGATTGTGTGTGTTGTTCGTCCATGAAATAATATTAGACTTATTTTCAGACAACAGGTAAAAAATGCTGTAATATATAGAACGCTGTGCAAGTGCGCCTCCTAGCAGTTTTTAATAGCAACGCAACTGCCGATAGAACAGTAGGAGGTAGACACCTTTTTCACTGTGAAGGAAAACGACATATCAGAAGTATGTAACAACAGCGTTTCTACATGTATGTGGAGTACCGGTAGAGGAGTGGTCGTGTGTGTCGTCTAAGGATCAGAGAATGTTTAGGGAGAAGTTAGAAGTATAGTGAAATAGGATGAGGATTGTTAAAGGGTGGTGAGATTTGGTCCTTTGCAGTGTGACGTTGGTGAAAACTGTAAACTGGTTGTGAGAACCGCAAGTGTGCAAGCTGGAGCAGTACCGTGCCAAACTGACAGTGTTCAGGATCACTAAGGAGATGACACCAACTCATCGCCAGGACCTCCTGACTGATGCCCTCCTACACTACGCAAAGCGGAAGTCAACTGACATAGGTTAATTTCCTTACATCCTAGACTTTTCAACAATGTACTGGGCTTTGTGTGCAGGTAACAGTAATCTTACCAAATGATGTATTCTTTCATACACCCAATGCATTGTTTATACTGCAAGCTGTGTTCGTGTGTATTTCAGAAATGAGCATATGCCTAAAGATGGAGAAAGCAGAGAAAACATTTACTCTAGCAGATGAAGACTTGAAACAGATCATTGCACAAGCACCAGGTAAATGCAGATAATGAGTTGTTTTTTATGCACAGTTTCTTATCATTAACTTGTTACCTGCTTTTTTCTAGATTTAACTTTTAATTGATTCTTGACAGTAAAGATATATTGACAGCACTTCCATTCTGGATTATAGACATTGTTGCAATACAGGCAATGAAAGCATTGCACCTTAAAGTTTATGTTATCTCTTGTAACTTTGATTGCATTTGATGTAAATAACTTTTGTTTGGGGTAACTCCCCCCAGAAAATCGCCAGTTGGCAATCACAAACAAACAAGCAAACAAACATATGACAGTTGTCCTGGATCCTTGTAACATAAGAAGTCTTTGCTGTGTCAGTATCATTGTGTGTAATGATATTTGTTGTTTTCTTGTTCTTGTTGATGAGATCTGTCAAACCTTCTTAGTTCCAGTGTCAGAAGAAGACATCCTCAAGTGGGAGAGAGAGGAAAAAGAGACTATAAGAGTGCAAAGAGTACACCAACATATACAGGTATGTGCATGCTAAAAAGTTTTTCATTTGAGAACTAGAAATGTGCGCCTCAAAATAGATTTGGTATATTCTACAGTGACTTAAAGCATAATGTAGCACACGTCAGAAATTGAGGTAATGACAGATTTTGTCTTAGAGATAGCGTATCATACAGAGATCTACAGTTGTTTTGGTCATATGTCATGACATAGCTTCAACATGTATTAGCCATGGTGTATTAGCAACATGCATATGGTGATAGATTTAAGATTGGAAGTACCAAGACTTAATTCAATTCTACAAAGTACATGTATGTTAGGAGTCAACATAGTGAGTTAAGTAACAAGAAGAGATTTTAACTTGTTATTGATTTATTTCTAGCTGGTATTCCTCGGTGGCAAAAGGAGTATGTCATGAAGCTCACAGAGTTCCATGCATTGCGGTGGGTGCAATTCTGTTGTTGATTGCTTTGGACCATTATGCCGGATCAGAACAATCCAAAATTGAATGTGTAGAATATTGTGATAGCTTAAATCCACCTTTTCACATTACTAGCTGATAATATGATATTCACCCAGTACACTTTAATGCAACATAGTTGTGCCTTAAGGAAGTGTTGAAAACCTAGGATTTGTTCTGGCACTTGTTGAGGCATACTCTAAGGAAGGCAGGGTTACTAACTACATTCTAGCTCTGGTCCTAAGTTGTACATTTATGTTCACGTTTATATTTCAAGGTCAAAGACGGGAATATTTCGAGATTTACACTGTTACAGTTCATGAATATCACATGAACATTATAAAGCATGTCATGACAAACATTTTGACCAAGTCATCTAATGTTCACTTCCACATGTCTAATTTCAGGCAGGAAATTGCAGATACTGAGGATGGAAGTGACCTCGCTGCTTCCCATTCAATACTCAGAGGGTAATTTTTGCCATTTTTTGAATACTGTAAACCACTTGAATATAGCGGCAGGAAAATATAGTGGCTGGCCGGAAGATCATGTGGGGAAAATGGAGTAGGCCACGGCACTTAATTTCAACGGTGGAAACAAACAAACAACACTGTCTCAAATGTTGATAATCAAATATTTGCCAAGATGACATGTTATTGGTTGACTAGTGACCGTTTAAGTAGCTAGAATTAAGTTAACGCTAACAAATCAAGAATTACACTATAGACTTAGAAAGGGATGCAATTGTTAGTCAGTATTTCCTTTTATTTTGATGTAAATCACTGAAAGTGAAGATTCATTGACCAGCTAAAAGTTTAAGTTGAATGTAGCTTTGGGTTCTTGGCTACTGATCCATTTCTTCCAAAGTACCCAGCACTGAACTTCATTATATGGTATGCAAGATCAAGATCATATTTTTCTTTACTTGTAGAATCAGAGAAAAGCTGAGTACTATTGAAAGGAAACATGGTGTCAGTCGGAGATGGAAGTCCTCAGATGGGGGCTTTCAGAGAATCCTGAAGAAAGTTGACGAGGAAGAAAGGACCAAAATCCTCAGCAAGGCTAGAACTCAAGCATGGGAACTTTCACATTTTCTTAGGATGAAAGCAAAATTCCCAGGTATGTATAGTTCATTGTATGTGTTATATGCTCTGCACACACACACACAACTCCTGTAAATACATCATACATTAGTCATTACATTATGAGTATTTATCTGAAAGATGTTTGATGTGTTTCTGAGGAAGAATCAAGTTTCTAAAAGCTTGCTATGGAATCTTATTTTAAACCTGAGAATACAATTGGTCCCGAGTAAAAAAGAATTGTTTTACCAGAAGTGGGAAACAGGTAACATATAACCCCTACCAGTGCATCACTCTGCTTGCTTTGTTATTTTCAGTAAATGATACGTCTTACTTGTATGATGTATTTTCTGCAGTTTGCTGGGTTTTATACTGTTTATTCTGTAATAGAAAAAGTGAAGAGTAATAGATGCAAATGGCTACTTAATTCAGCATGCAGGAATTGTTTGTTTGAAAGCATGTTATCTATAAATGCAAGGGTATTAAACAATTTGGAGAATCAAATAAGTATTGTTCATGGTGACAAATGAGAAGTATTTCATGACCTTAATGTCTTTCTGATTTCCTTAACAGAGGGACAGAAAACTGGTAACAAAGTCTCAGGGCAACTCAAAACCATGAGTGGCAAGCTAGAAAAATCTTGCGCTGATTACAATGCTATCCGATGGGACCCACTGCAGACTAAGTTCCCCAGGACCATCAACCCCAAAGAAGCAAGACAGCCACACTGGGAGGTGTACACCAGTCTGGATCTAATATTCATGGTATGTTTTTCACAATATCATCATCATAAGACATTGGAATCAATCTCCATGAAACGTCAAACTTTAATATCATACAATTGGAATGGTAATTGAGCATTGAACTAAGTCTGTATGTTTTCAAAGCCAAAGTGGGTTATTGTTATAATGTAAGAAGACTAGTGAGTTTGTGATCAAGTATCTGAGGTGCTATGATAGTCTCAGACACTGAGTATACCATTTTGACAAATTTGGAATCATACACACATTTAACTTTTCACTCCTACTCTGGGGACAAGAAGGAATACCACATAGCATACAGAGGGATGCTATCGACATTCTTAGCAAAAAGGTACGTTCAAAGGAAGAGCAACAGATGTTACAGGAGGAGATGAAGATGGTGATGAAGTATCTACTCCAGGAGCACTCCAAAGCAGAACAAGCCTTACAGGGAAGCTGCAAGTTGGGAGAACAGTCTGTGCTCATTGGACACCTAGTAAACCTGGAAAAAAGGATGAAATTTGCAGGGTACCTTTTTGCAAAATACCATCCAGAACTGCCAGATCTCCCTGTTGACTACTTGACACGAATCTACACGCCACCCAGCTTTCAGCCTTCAGAAGTACAGCTGGAATTGGATGAAGCACTGTCTGAGGAGGAACCCATGTCTGAAGATGACAACTACTAGTGTCTCTGGTGCTGATGTCACCACGAGAAGGGGGCTTAGCCAGTTCCTGAAGACTTGATTTTAGTTTTGGCACTGATCTTTTTTATGAACTGCTTTGAAATCCTTGAGCATTTTTTCCTGTAATTTTAGAGCATTTTGCACTTGTATATGTGAAGGCATTGTCAATGTTGGTTTTATGTGATAGACTCATATATGAGTCCTGCTATGCAATTCTGACTCGAAATATTTCTTTTCATAGTAACAGATAACATGATGTAATAAGTTAATTGCAAATTCCTGTCGTGTCTGAAGGCTAATTACGAGCAACATGGAAAGAAAGGACTGTAGAGACAAAGTGGGAGAATATCACTTGACATTTCGACTTGTTTTTCTAAGGCAGTGTTAAAAAAGCATCCCACTTTTTCTGGAATGTTTTGGGTTTCGCTGTGTTAGGAGGATAGTAGTTTTCTTTTTGTCTGTATACATGGTAAAATTAGGATGGAATAGTGCTGTAACATACACCCCGGCCTGATGTGGACCTCACATTTAGGTTCAAGTCCAAAAAAACCTAAATGTCTGGAAACAAGTCAGGAATTGAATAAAAAACTCTCACTTATAATCTTCTTTTTGTTATAAACCATCTTAAAGTTAAACCCTCCGGGGATAGTGAAATTCACACTGGAAAAAATATGAAAACATTGCTGTTTTTGTGTCAATTTATAACTGAACTTATTTGTTTACTACTGACTGTATATAATTTCACATATAGTTTTCAAATTGTATGTGTAATATATGCCAGTATGCAATTTTACATGTAACAGGAAAAAAATATTTCTAGCAGACATATGCCATGGGTTCAGGTCCAGACTTATAAGTCTAAAACTTATAGGTCTGAACCTCTGGATCTAAATCTGGACCTGAACCTAAACATGGGTTTAGGTACACAGCACTAAATGAAAACATGTGATAATTGTTATATTTCCCTCCATGTCTGGAAGGGAAATACACATAGAAGAGCAAGATACAGTATAACAGAAATATGCTATGATTTTGACACATTGCCCTGCAAGTGAATTAATTTTGACTGTATTGTATGAAGAGGACAAGACTACAATACTAAAGATTTGAGAATGCAAATTTTTCTTTAGTATTACACATTCCATGTCAACCATGTTTTTCAGGTGTGGAACAAAAGGCGGACCCAGAGACCTTACGAAAGAAAGTGAGGGAAATGATGAACAGAAAGTGGAGTAAGTTGAATCAAGATCTAATTACTTGAATCTTGGATTCATCTGGGCATGATATGGCAAAAAATGGAGTCCTGCATTTCCAGAAGCTAAGCATAGAAATGTGTTCCCAATGTCAATAACAAAAAGACTAAATATAATGTTTTCCTGTGTGTACCACTGTATAACTATGAAGTACTGACTGAAATAGAATATGAGAACAATCCCTGCATAGTAAGTATTCTAAAAGTCAGTCTGGGTCGATAACATTACTTTAATTACAAGTCAGTCTGGAAGCCTCCTTCGCAGACTTTCTCTAACGGCGGCGTATATATTGGGGGGGGGGCAAGGTTCTCTAATGCCAGCAAGGGAGTTGTGTAGCTGAGGGACGACCGCCTTTATAGCGGTCGTCCCTCGGCTACACAACTCCCTTGGCTACACAACTCCCTTGCCGGCATTAGAGAACCTTGACGACCCAGCACCCCCAATATATACGCCGCCGTTATAGGAAGTCTGCAAAGGAGGCTAACAGTCTGGGTTGATAACATTACTTTGATTACAAGTCAGTCTGGGTTGATAACATTACTTTGATTACTGGTATATGATTTTGGGAGGTTTTCCAAAGTTTTAATGCACAAGATGTTATTCTTTTGTCTTCTAACTGTAAAAAACACATCAAATCAAAATTGAAAGTGACAATTCACTGAAGCCAATTCATCTGTTATAGATGCGGCTGGAGGAAAGAGAGCTTTTTCCTACGCAGCGCTGAAGAATAGGAAGGTGATTGTTGAAGGGATACCGGTTGGGGTTACCCTAAAAAACCCATGTGGCCTAGGACCTGGACACCTGAAGATCATCCTCCAACATCGGGATGACATAGTTGTCAAATGTGAGTAGCCACTAAAGCTACATGACGTTATTACAGGAGACAGTTTTAGATCTAACTATCAAAGAGTATGTGCTTAATGCTAAAACCAATCTTTGAAGATCAAAATGATCATGATAGGATCCACCAGTACTGATATGTATTTGATATCATGATGTTTTTCCTTTAGTTCCTGAGGGCACAACAGCTGAGGTCATAGAGGGCACATCAGCTGAGGTCGAAGGGGGTGCATCAGCTGAGGTCGAAGGGGGTGCATCAGCTGAGGTCGAAGGGGGTGCACCAGCTGAGGTCGAAGGGGGTGCACCAGCTGAGGTCGAAGGGGGTGCATCAGCTGAGGTCGAAGGGGGTGCATCAGGTAAACCCTTAATTATATGCATTACCCCAACAATGTTGTATTATCTGTACTATCTTTCCCAGGATTTTTCAATACTGTGTTCGTTGATGTTTCTTCTCCTACTCAAATGTTCAAGTCGGTTCATCTGTCATTTTGGGAACAGATACCAGCAAACTGCTGAAAAAGTCCATTTTTGACTTAAAGGGAAAGTAGTTAATTCAATTTTGGACTGGGATGATAATGCATAAGTTTTTGTGAAACCCTTCATTGAGGAAGCTATCAATTATCATACAGGGTTAGAGTTGAAGAAATACATGTATATTACATACAGTCTGTATTAGACAATTAGCAATTTTATGAGGAAAATTATATTGAAAGATCTATTGTTTTAATCCAACGATGACAGTAGGAAAAATCAAATAATGATGATTGCCATATAAGATATACACAAGACAATAAAATCAGTAATAATGATTGCAGTGGACATTGTGGGCTAAAGCTATAATGTTGTGTTCTCCTGACAGTGGCACAGATGCTGTCAGGTGTTGTCCAGGGCCTGCAACAGGCTGCCATGGAGAACACGGGTGAAGTCTCTCTACAGCTGGACAAAAGAGGAGGGGATGTGGAGACAAGTAGGAAGGGGATAAGAGGAAGGGCAGACAAAGGAAATAGAAAGAAAAAGGGAAATAAGAATCTGCCCTCAAAGGTAAACAAGAAGAAGCCAAAGGGAAAGAAGAAGTATAAGCTGCCATCAAACCACTTTGATGCAGAGGACGACCTACCTTTGAACTCACTGGCTGAGTAATCAGTCTGATTGTGACTGTAATAAAGGAGGTTCGTTACAGACAACATTTAAACTTTTATGCCAACTGACCTGTTCAAAATGTGCCTTAATACAATTTGTTTGTAGAGTTTAGGAGATAAGGTAAAGGCAATGTAGTAGACAAGTGTAAAACTTGAAACATATTCTGGTAATAAGAAACTGATGTTTATTTTGTTAATTGTGGTTGCAATATGATCTACAGGATATGTACACTGCTAGTAGACTAAACAGATTCATTGACACTTTGATCCATTATTCAACATGAATACAAACAATCTCATCCATAAAGAGATATGGCTATTGTTGCTATTGTTACTTTCAATGTCTGACATATATGATCTACAGGATATGTACACTGCTAGTAGACTTAAAAGATTCAATGACACTTTGATTCATTATTCAATCAATCAATACAAACATGTCATACAATAAAAAGATTTGGCTATTGTTACATTCACAGTGTGACATTTATGGGGGTTTGGGCAGGTGGTTTTTCAAATAATACTTATATCGTACTAGTATAATGATACTTTTATTGTGTTTGGTTTGGATAAAGAAAATGTTGTTGTTTTGTTGTCCACTTAGCTTTCAATTGATAATGCTTATTAAAAAGCAATTACTTCACCACTTTATATGAAAGACTAACGAGGATGAAGATCTCATGTTTCATTTTAACAACTTGGTCATTAACATATGGGTGGAAAAATAACAAATATGCTAAAACATAGCTATAGTCTTAGAATACTTGTGTACCCTTACATATCTGATTCCAGGCTGGACTGCTCAGGTCTTCCTGACATGCTTGGCTGCAGATTTGCTGTATTTGGGGAAACAAATAAACAAAATTTATAGTGATTTTACTTTATCATGTCAGTTCTTTTCAATGCTTCTTCCACATAAGTGGTTTAAGTAGAACGTAAATACTACATATTGATTAGAGTATTGACATAGTGTCACATACTATGAACAAGTCTTAATTAGCATAATTGGCACTTCATCAAGTACAACTCTGTCTAAGCTACCTGCATACTAAATATCATTAAAATCCAACTTTCCTTTGATAAGTTATTCTCCTTAGAACATTTTTACAATAATGTCCCTGCAGCTCCAGAGCAAGCTGCTAGTATGCCTAAGTGAATGTGTGCAAAAAAACATTATTTACATGTACCCAGAAGTACTAATTCTACTAGTATTTAACTCACAGAAGAAATCATAACCTTTCTGCCAGAATAGATGCAACAATTTTAGGTTTTCTTGTCGCAATTGAAATCAGACTAGTATGGGGTGGGTGAGTAGCAAGAACACATCGAAATTAAAATCACTGTTTGTTGTTTCTAAGCCACTAGGACTGCAAGGTACACCAGCTGAAAGGGTTGGGAAAACGTCCATTCTAGTACTTTCTATTAGCCTGACTAAATCAAGATTCTAACAGTCCCTCCACTGGTGAGGAGGCCCAATAAGCCCATGACAGTGACAGATTTTGAAATTCTTGTATTGAACTTTGAAGCTACAGTAAGAGTTAACTGATCAAACAGATCACAGCCACTAATTATTAATCAGATCTGCACTCAAATGGATTGCAATCATGAGTATGGCCTTTGCCATGTTCACACATGGCAAAACTACATGAGTCAATCCACATCAATTTTTTTATTGTGAATAGCTATCAAATCACACCTGCAGTTAAAACCTACTCTTGCGCCAACACTCAAGGTTGAAAACGTAGTATTTATCCCGTCACCCCCGTCATCTACAAGGTGGGTTCATGAAGTAGTATGGCCAAAATTAGAAGTTGCATGTGAGAGAAATCCAAGTTGAAACTCAGTGCTGTGTGGTGTAGGAATATGTTGCCTTTGAGACTGTATAAGTTGGATTGTGAATGTTATGACGTCAGAGCTTCTCATTCTGCCAAATTGGGCGTTCACATCTGCAGGACGCTGCTGGTCAATTTGATCCAATCCACCCTAATGCACCTGAGAGGTGGATTCGATAAATTTGAATCAATCCAGAATTGGGCCATTCACCTCCAGGAAAATCTATTTGGAATTTAGCCCATAACTTAACTGCTTCACCAAGATTTCCTGGGGTGGGAACATGCTGTGAAAGAAAAACGGTTGGCTGGGAAAAAATTTAACCTGCAAATAATTTACCAGATACCATAGTATAGGGCGTATTCACGTGACGTCATCACCCTTGCCCTCCGTGGGCGGCCATTTTGGGGTCCATCCCTGCAGCGAGTGTCCGGCGGTCTCTAAATTTCTAAGCAATGCGAAGTCGTCTGATCGCTGTTTTATTATATATATATATATATATATGTAAAGGGGGATGTATATGATAGATGCACCGTTGTCTTTCAGTGCAGATAACTGAAGATGTTCTTTCTTTGTAGCAGTAATACTAGACGGCACTGTTGAGTGAACGATGTAATGTTATCCGTTAGTAGTGCACCTCTCTCTGTGAATGCACCCCGGCAACCATGTTACCTCGTGTGACCTCGGTAACTTGTCACAAGTGGCACGTACAGTAGCTAGTTTTTACACTTTCCGCAGGTCTGACAGGTAATTAGCAGTAGCGAGCGTAGTGTGTTCCTGGTTTACGTGAGAGGTTATTAAGGGTCAAGGGAACTGTCACATTGTATCTAAAGCCTTGCGGTGTAGATCCCCGGGAAGTCCCTATGTTTCCCCTTGTTTGTTATCCTGTCAACTGGTTGCCAAAGATTGTTTGTGTTTAAACTATGTTGACCAATATTATTGATTATTGAAAAGGGCTGAATTGGGGAAGTCCCGGCACCCAAATTTGCTGTTGACAAAGGACACGAACCCGTCTCAGTTTTCCTGCTGTTTGAGCTCAGTCACCCCAATATTGCAAGTTTTATGAGACAGGAAACGTCTTACTCACGATCTTCCCTCCCAAAAGTCTATCAAATTCAGAGAGGAAATCCCAGATTGATAAATGGAAAATGCTAAAACTTCTTTTCGTTGACCAATTGCTGTTTGAATCTTATATCTCCTCGGACCAAATTTGGTCAGAGGCGGACACGGAAAAATGGGAAATAAAAGAATGGAAACTGTTAGAGAAGCAGAGATTTGGGCCTTGGTGACTGCTCACGATACAGAAGGAAGATTGGAGAGCGACTTCCCATCTTAGTCGTTCTCTGGGACTTAGAATTTCTGACTTCCCCAGTCGCCCTAGGCCGAGTTGGGTTCTACCACACCGCAAGTGCCGCGCCAGTTCTTGTGAATAGAGACTTTGCCGAATAAACGACATCGACATGAATCGTCGGGGCTCCTAGCCTTTCCCTCGGACATCGCAGCAGGTAGGCGGTTTGGAGACTCTGTCAACAAACCGTCGTGAGGTTTGTCAGAAGGAAAACATAACTTCTGGCTACCTTACATCTGGCGCACGCCTCGCAGGATTCGGCCTGGTACCACAGCACTTGGAAGAGACAAGACTGGCAGGCAGATGGAGAGACCGCGGTGGTGAAAGAAGACAAAGCAGGTGGGTGGACTTTGTTGTGGGGTGGCAGAGTGCCGTACGGCCTCGGCCCGGTCCAATAGAAATTGTAGCGTGACGTTAAAGTAGGGAAATTGCAATAGTAAATGACGTTGGTTCCGCGAGGTGCTTTGTTGGTGCCGTTAGAACAAATTCAGATAGCAGAAAGAGTAATAGAGGAGACCGTTGCTTTCAAGGGATTCCGCGTCACTAGACAAATTGAGATCGTGCACTTGGCTAGCAACACGCCAGTGTACAAGACGTTTTGGTTCTCCTTTCCGGACGAATTGAGGTACGTGTGGGAGGAATTACTTGGAAAGAGGGTGCACTGTGTGGTTTTAGCCGAGACCGGGAGCAGGATTGCATCGGTCCCGGCGACGGCACACGCCCGGGCACCGGTTGTTATAGTAACCCAAGAGACGGCCCGATGTCGACACCACCCAGTGGGGCACTACTAATTCCGATCACAGAGGGACAGGAAAGCCACGTAGATTGGGCGTGTGGTTTCGCTTCAGTATTCGGCTATCAACACCAAAGACAGGGGGAAGCTGTTCAGTTTAACGGATGGCGGTATGGGGTTGTTTGGTTTGGCCACCCGTATGAGCTGCAGACGACACACCGTCGGTTGTGGGAAATGGGAGTGAATGCTTTAATGATATTGAGGATAGGGCTCGTAGCACTGCCCCCGGGCGAGGTCGCACTGACAGAGGCCGCGCGAACCGTAACAATGCCGCCCTCCATGAGTGTTACGAGGGTGACCGAGTCACGGTCCGCGGATTAGGTGGATGAGACAGACGTAATTCCGTGTAGCAATAGTAATTCGCAGTACCGAGTTGAGTAGCGTATTAACTAGGGCGTTTCTTTGTTTTTCCGTTCTTTTTCTTTTTTCCCGTGTACGACTATAGGTTGTAGGGACGCGTATATTATTATTAGGCAGAGGATATATTTGTCAGAACCGAAGATGTTACGTAAGACAGAGCAGGACAGGGATAGCGTAACTCGCACCGTAGGGGATGGGACGACGCCTGTGACTCGGCCGAAACCGGTCATGACGACAATGCCAACGGAGTCCCCGTTTTTAACGAGTGCCGAACGACAGGCTATAGCTAGTCGAGCAGGGTTGACCGCAGCGACGACTGGGTCGATAGTTACCCCCACGATAACGTTTCCGCGGTTTTCGCTCGATCCACGGTCGCCGTCGCCAGTGAGTTCAGAGGGTAGTCAGACCACGTTAAGTCAGGTGAGTGGCCGGGCGACGGGCTCTCCGTCCACTGTCACGTCTTCCAGCAGTGGGTCGGTGCGCTCGTCCACGTCACTCTCGTTGTTAACGGACCCGCCGCGGGGTGCGACTGGGGTGACACGGGCCAGTACGCCACAGACGACCGTCAGTACGCAGATAGCTCCCCCAGGGGTCAGTCCTATTTCCTCGCAGGCAAATACCGTGCAGCGAACGCCCGCCATTGTGGTGGACGAGGGGCCATACGAGCGACAGGCGGCTCCGCCGTCAACGCCCGCGCAGCCCACGCTCTCTGTCACGCAACCGACCTTCGTTATGCCGTGGGATCGGAAGCTGGCTAAGTTCTCCGGTAGTGACCCGTCAGTACGTTTCGAAGACTGGTGGGAAGATGCGCAAGGCGCGTTTAACACGTGGAACACGCCACCGGAACAACAAGCGCACTTGGTATGGAGCCACCTACAGGGCGATGCCAAGCGCGAGGTGGCCTGCCTCACGTCAAGAGAGAGGGAGGACGTGAACGCCATCGTCCGCGTTTTGCGGCGTGCGTTCCGGGACACGTCGGCAAGCACGACGTTGTTAACCCAGTTTTATCGGCGAGAACAGAAGCCGGACGAGTCGTATCGTACATACGCCCTGGAATTGCAAGACCTGGTGAAACGCGCAAATTACCGATGTGAAGGTAGTGTCCCACAGACAGAAAAGACTCTTCGCGACCGGTTTATTGTTGGGTTGCGAGACAGGTCCTTGATCCCGCAATTGAAGGCACATGTAAGACACCACCCAGAGAGTACCTTTATGGATATTAGGCAGGAGGCAGAGGAACTATCCGCGGGTCGCTCGCCCGTATGGGAGGCTAGCGCCCGGGGTGCCTGCGCATCCACCGAAGGGGGGCGTGAGTCTCAAGGCTCGACGGACACGGCCTACCGGTACTCCCAGGGCAACGAGGCACTGTTCGAGGAGATACTACGCTGGCGAAGCCGCCACGATGAGCTAGAACGGATGAACGCCGCGTTAATGAGTAGACTTGAACGATACGAACGGTACGGTGGGGGCTCGAGCGACCCACCGCCGGGACGTTCGCGGTATAGGGATGACCGGGGTGGTAGTCGCGAACGCCGACAGACTGACCGAGGCCCGCGGTTTGCGAGATTCCGTTACACCCCGGACGGAAGGCCAATATGTAATGAGTGTGATGGGGTCGGGCATATCGCCCGCCGGTGTGGACAGGGACGATATTCCCAGTCGTCGGACAGCGGTGGTGCGTCGGGAGCTCCGAGCTCGAGCCTGCCTTCCAGCACCCAGAGCGTGGCGCCCTCGGGCACAGACCCACGCCCGGGTCCGCCAAACTAGATAGCTCCGCCAGCGAGGGGCGACGGGCGGAGGCAATTGATGACGAAAGGCCCCAAAATGTTAGTAGAATAGACACAACCTGTAGTAGTAATCACGTAAACGAAGCTCCAGTATTAGGTAGTTCGCTAGTTTCTCGGACGATAGGACAGAATTTAACCGCTAACGTGAAGTTCGACGGGAAGGAAATCCCTTGTTTGTTGGACACCGGTTCTATGGTAACGATAATGACGCAGGGTTGTTTCGAGGGCAACTTCGGAACAGGGGGGCATGGCTTGACGCGTGACGCTTCTTGGGTAAAAGTAACCGCTCTAAATGGCCTAGAAGTTGATTTAGTAGGTTACGCGGAATTAGATGTAGAAGTCATGGGACAGATGATACCAAAGCGGGGTATCTTAGTAGTAGAGAATATCCCTAGTTGGGCGGGTCCAGTAGTTTTAGGTATGAATATTATAAGTGAATGCCGGTCTCTCATAGGGGGAGCAATCGAAGACCCCCCTCCTGGTAAGGGAGAGGAGGCAAGGGTCTGGGCACGGGCCCTCAGGGCAGAAGAAAAGCTGAGGCGATTTACGTCGGGCGAGAATGGCCGCATTGGGTACGCTTGGGCCCCACACCGGCAGAAACTGATAATTCCGGCCGGGCACGAAGTAATTATATTTTGCAAGGCACGCACAGGCCCTGATGGTGCCACCTATACTGTGTTAGTCGAGCCCCCGGAAGCAGGGATACTTCCAAGGTCATTGCTGGTAGCACGAACCTATGCCGAAGTGAGACATGGGCGGGTACCAGTTCGGGTTGCCAATGTAGGCGAGTGGGACGTAACCCTAGGAACCCGGGCAAAATTAGGGGAGTTATTTTTGGTAGATCGGGTACCAGAGCAAGAGCTCGAGGTTAGAGTAGAGACAGACGACAGGTTAGAAGCCCATGTGAGACTAGCGGGTGGCGAACCTGCCGGGGACGAACCAGTGACACCAGAAGCGGGGGACGCCTTGCCGGTAGATGTCGACGTAGACATGGATTCCTTGACAGACGAACAAAAAGACAAATTACGTGATTTGTTGACTCGACACAAAGGTGTCTTTTCCGCGGATAAACATGATTTTGGCCACACTACTGTCATTAAACATAGGATTCTGACAGGTGACGCCCCTCCGTCGCGAGAGCCGTATCGCCGTATCCCCCCTGCCCTCTATAACGAAGTCAGACAACACCTCAAGGACATGGAAGAGAAGGGTGTGATAACCCAGAGTAGCAGCCCTTGGGCGGCACCTGTCGTGCTGGTGCGAAAGAAGGATGGTAGTTTAAGATTTTGTGTCGACTACAGGAAGCTGAACGCGCGCACACACCGGGACGCTTTTCCGTTGCCTAGAATCGAAGAGAGTTTGGACGCGCTAGGGGGCGCACAATGTTTCTCAACTTTGGATTTAAGTAGCGGGTATTGGCAGGTTGAAATAGATGAAAGGGACCGAGAAAAGACCGCCTTTTCCACGGCATTTGGGCATCACGAGTTCACACGTCTCGCGTTCGGGTTATGTAATGCCCCAGGGACCTTTCAAAGATTAATGCAGCGTTGCCTTGGCGACCAAAACCTCGAAATTCTGCTTATTTACCTAGACGATATTATTGTGTTCTCTAAGAACTTCGACGAACAACTGGAGAGGCTCGACCTCGTGTTCGCCCGCCTGAGGCAGTATGGGCTGAAACTGAGACCGGATAAGTGTCATCTGTTTCAAAGTAAGGTTAAGTACCTGGGTCACGTTGTGAGTGCGGACGGGGTCGCCACCGATAGCGATAAGACGGAGGCCCTACGTGACTGGCCTATTCCCTCTACCGTAAAGCAAGTCCGCCAATTTCTAGGCTTCGCGTCGTATTACCGGCGGTTCGTGAAGTCATTTGGGCAGATAGCCGGCCCACTGCATGACCTCGTACGAAAAGACACCCCGTTCGTCTGGTCTAAGGCGTGCCAGACCGCGTTTGATACCCTGCGAGAGAAGTTGATGACAGCTCCCCTCTTAGCTTACCCAGACTATTCGCAGCCCTTCGTGTTGTATACCGACGCCAGCCACGACGGCTTAGGCGCCGTTTTATCGCAGAAGCAGGACGGGGTGGAGAGAGTGATAGCTTACGCGAGCCGAGGGCTAAGGCCTGCCGAACGAAATCTAGAGAATTATAGCTCGTTCAAGTTAGAATTGCTAGGTATGAAATGGGCCATAGCTGAGAAATTTAAAGAGCATCTCTATGGGAACCGTTTTACCGTGTACACCGATAACAATCCGCTAGCACATCTAGGCACGGCGAAACTGGGGGCGACTGAACAGCGTTGGGTAGCTCAGTTGTCAAATTTCGACTTCGATATTAAGTACCGGCCAGGAAAGGCCAACGCCAACGCTGACGCGCTATCCCGGCTTCCGACGCATGAGGCTCATGTGTCGGTGCTGACTGCGCACCCGCAATCTATAAAGGCGACAGGCAATTTGTTGCGCAAGAAGTTGCGGAAACAGAGGAAGCGACGTGGCCAAGAAAATGCACTGTCCGAATGGACTGGTCTCGCAGATGTAGAAGTAGTCAAACTGCAGAAGGAAGACCCGGCGGTCGGTCGCGCAATGCACTATGTTAGTCGGGCAAAGCGTCCGACCGACAGAGAATTGATGGGCGAGGACGTCGAAACGGGTCGCCTCATGGGTCAGTGGGCGCGTCTCCATATCGATGGAGATATGTTGTGCCGATCCGCGTGGGGGCAGGGTCGGGCTCGCATGTTTAAACAGTTGGTGTTACCGGCCTCCTTGCGGGGCGAAGTCCTGGAAGCGTTGCATGATCAATACGGACACATGGGCATACCCCGAACTTTAGAACTAGTAAGGCAGAGGTTTTACTGGCCTGGAATGCAATCAGACGTGACCGCATGGGTTAGGACGTGCCAGCGTTGTTGTTTACGCAAGACGCCCGTCCCGCACGCTAAACCCCCGCTTGTGAACATGCAGTCTACCGCCCCGCTCGAGACCGTGGCTATGGACTTCCTAACGTTAGAAAAGTCGAGCAGCGGCCACGAGCACGTGTTAGTATTCACTGATTTCTTCACCAAATTTGCCGTGGCCGTGCCTACTAGAAACCAGACGGCGCAGACCACCGCCAGGATGTTCTGGAAACACTTCATTCTACCATACGGTTTCCCCCAACGTCTCCATTCCGATCAGGGTGCAAACTTTCAGTCAGAGACGATCCGAGAGCTCTGTAAGTTGTATGGGTCCGCTAAGATTTCCACCACTCCTTACCATCCGGCGGGTAATGGTCAGTGCGAGCGGTTCAATCGTACGCTGTTAGATCTGTTGGGAACGCTGGAAGTAGACCAGAAACGTCGGTGGACCGATTATATATTCGAGCTAGTGCATGCTTATAACAACACGATCCATAGCACCACGGGATACACTCCGTACTATATGATGTTTGCTAGGCATGCGCGCTTGCCTATTGATTTGACCCTGGGTATAGAACCAGAAGAAGCCGAGGGTGAACCAAGCCCTGATGACTGGGTCCAAGAGCACTATCGGCGGTACCGTTACGCTTATGCGCAGGCGCGGGCGCGCTCAGGCCGAGCCGCGAAGGCGCGTAAAAAGATGTACGACCGAACTGCTAAGGAGGCGCCATTGTTGCCTGGGGAGAGGGTCCTAGCCAAGAACAAGTGTAAGGGTAGGAAGAAGATCCAGGATAAGTGGGAGAAGGTCCCGTATATTGTTAGGGAACATCCTGACCCTGACATCCCTGTCTACGTAGTAGAGCCTGAAAGGGGCAGGGGTCCCGTACGGAAGCTGCACCGAGATATGTTGATACCCTGCATGTTTGGGTCCGAGGCTAGCGCCCGAGCCGATCGTAGGTCCCGACGAGTCTTAGCTAGAGAGGCGACGCGAACCGGAGCGGCAGAGCCTCGGCTAGATGAGTCAGAATCCGAGGGTGAGGATGACCCTGCATCGGGTGTTTGTGTGATACCCTCTGACTGGTTCGCAGCAGACGACCCTCTGGCCGACGAGGCCGATATTGGGACCGCCCCCTGTGTGACGGCGGACCCCGCGGATATGTTACTAGTCGAAGGCGCCAAGGACGCCGACGAGGCTATAGGCACCGATAGTGTAGGATGTTCTCCCTCCAGGAGGTTAGCTACAATAGTGGAAGTTGATGAAGAGGAGACTCGGCCTGACTCCCCCGAAGGAGAAACGGTCGCCCCCGTGCGCAAATACCCAGTGCGATCAAATCGGAATAAACCCCCAGCTTGGTTTGGGGACCCCGTTGTAATGTCTACACACGCGACCCCGAACAAGGTCTCGCCTCCCGGTGATATTGTAGTATGTTATAACAAGGAGACCGAGTCAATTGGAATACAAATAGAGCCTGATGTATGTCCTTGATCAACCATGGGTGACAGGTTTGGTGGTTGCACGGACGTTGAGGCTAATTGAGTAGGTTTTAGGAGTTAATTTAGCAGTGTTGGTTGGGCGAGACGCCGACCAGTCTTAGGAAGTAATGTAGAGTGTTTAAGTATAGGGCCTAAAATTGAAGTGTCAGTTAGGCTCTTGTGGGGTAATAGTAACGCGTGGGTGGCAGTTGAACCGATACGCAGTAGCCCAGTGATGAAGCACGGGCAGAGGAGGAAACCTTGAAACTCCTAAGGAACTTCATGAGAAGTGAAATTTGAAGAGGAGGGAACCTCGAAACTCCTAGGGAACTCGGTGAGAAGTAAATGAAACTGGTAGAGGAGGGAACCCTGAAACTCCTAAGAACTCCGTTAGAAGTGAGTGAAATTTGTAGAGGAGGGAACCTTGATACTCCTAGAGGAGGGAACCTTGATACTCCTAGAGGAGGGAACCTTGAAACTCCGATGAGTTACCCCGGGCAACCGCTGTTGACTTCCTTCGGTCGACACTCTCGACGTCGACAGACACCTGCCTCAGCGGATTTCGTGCGTGCAGAGTCGCAGCTGACAGCTGCAGAAGTAGCCAAACCGGCGGCACGTACAATTGGCGGGTGGGGAGTCTCCGACGGAGAGGGGAAGGGGGTCGTAGCAGGGGTGTGCCGCGGGAAGAGCGTGAGAGGCCGCTAGAGTAGTGTGACCGGTCCGGGCGCCCAGTGGCGCGCCGAGAACGTCCGACCTGATCAGTCGAGGTGTAGTGTGTAACGAAAAACGAGAAGAATTCTCCCACAACTGATATGACTTTCATCGCGACATTGGGCTGTTCGCCTGTTGCTCATGGGTGTGTTTCCAAATCGGTCCCATCCGCCGTGCTCACGCGTGTGACCAGTTAAAATACACGGAGGGTCGCAGACGGGCACATAGTGGTGACGGAAATGGTCCAGTGGGAAGTCTGTCAGGAGGGTGGGGTAGCCGAATACGACTGTCCAGGTAGGACAGGTGAGAAGAAACGAGACCCAGAGGAACAAAATAGTATTGAGAAATAGATGGCCCCGAAGTGGGAGGCCAGTGTTCAGCAAATCTCGCTGAAGTCGGGATTTGGTTACCTATTGGTGGTGCCGACGATAATGGACTAACGAGCCGCTATCGAAGTGAAGTCAAGAGGTTAATAATCTTCCAATTGGAAGCAGTATATTCATTAGTGGATAGGATTGATGAATTTGATAAGAACCCAGACGGTGCCGGTCTTAGGCCGCGCCGAGCACGTACAAGTTGCAGGAAATGGCACCGACGGGCCAAGGCCGTCGATATGTAGGCAGGCTGCGGCGCCAAACTTGACACCTGCGAACCAACGTACTAGTATAAAAAATGAGAGTTTAATTTAATTTGGATTTTGTTATCGGACCGGGTGGGGTGCGTGCCATATACTCTGTTTCCCACACAGGTCCGCCTACGGCGAGAGGAGGGTCCGGCACGAACCATGGGCAGCTACCCCGGCAGATGTCGCGACGGTAGTCGGATCGCCAAGACCCGGGTCGTCACCCTCCAGACAGAGGGAACTTCAAGAGAGTCCGGCGCATCTCAGGTTAACAAGATAGAAAATGATCTGGGAGCGGCGGCTGTCCAGGAGACGGACAGTCGCGACGATAAGAACGTGGTGGCCGCCCAGAACAATCTCGCAGTCTACTATGATCAGGCAAGCGGGCAGGTCCGCCTCGAGGGCGCGCCGTCCACCAGCGGGGTACCTGTCCCTCCGACCACCGCCAGTGGAGGGCGACGAACAAACCCTTCGGAGGCTGAAATGGGACCTTGAGACTCGAGAAACGGTCCTGCGACAAATAGGCGTCGGGATCGACCGGGTCCACATACGGCTGATGAGGGAAGAGGAAGGATGCCAGCCGTATGAGGGACTGTACCGGCGCCTATGGGAAGACTACCCGCCACCGTTGGAGCCCATCACACCGGTGGTACAGGAGTTCAGCCTCGTCCGAACCAGGCTCTCGCGCTTCCCGAGGCACGACCCTAGCGTCGTGCCCTGGCCAATGGACGCGGAGGAGCTGCCCATACGGTGTGACAGGGTAGCCGCGCGTCCAGAAGACTTGCCCGAAGTCGTGGCCTGTTTGCAGTGGAAAGTCGAGTCGAGGGAAGAGTGGAACCGCCAGGGACAGAAGGAGATTGCGCGGTTGCTACAGAGGTTGGACGGGGCAGCAAACCATCCCAAGTTACGTCAACTTATTGAACTGCCTCACGACGAACTTTGTCGCCTCATCCTCCAGGGCAGCGTCCCTCCCTACGCCGAGCCGGATTTCGACTTCGACGCTCCCGCAAGCGCCGGTGCCGACGTGGGAGAGGAGCCGGGAGACCTCCGTGACCTGCGGGATTTCGAGGAACTAAGGACGGCAAGAGCCCAGCTAACACAGCAGAGAAAAGGATTGGCCCGCGTGAGGCAGCAGCTGGTGGCGGAGAAGGAAGGGCGCTCGCCCCGGCCCTTCCAGGACATTCACCGCCTCCTGACCGAGGACTTCGGGGGACATCCTGACGGCCTCGTCGTCATACCCTTCCCTGGATTCCCGCCAGAGGAAGGTAGAGACTTTGACTTTGCGGCGGCCATAGCCAGTTTAGAAGATAGCGTGGATCAGCTGCGGTATCGGGTGTCCGAAGAACGACAGGTCGTCCGGCGGGCACTCCGACGCGGGAATGGGAAGGACCGCCATCCCATCCTGTACGACATCTTGTACGGGCTACGTCCGGAGCCCGTACCAGGGATGGGGTGGTGCTAGTGGACGTCGCCACGGATTAAACCGCAGACAAACGCTGTTCCTGTCGCTGAGCAGAAATGAACGCTGTTCCTGAACCGAAGCTGTCCCGTGGCGGATGAGAATTGGCGGTAGCAGTTGGCGTGCGGCGACGATATGAACACTCAGTTGGACATTTCCCCGGTTAGAGTAGCATACAACATTTGTATTAGAATAGGGAGACTGTCAAGATCGGGACTTTGAGCAGCCGGAGCTATTAGTTGGGTGCTCTCGGGGTTTTGCGACCCCGCTCAGGTGAGCAATACGTTATAAATCCCAGCAGTTAGGTTAGTTTGGTAATTTTATACCTGTATAAGTTGTTGCACATAGACTGCTCTCCTGAACACCAACTGTTGTTACATGTTGGTAGTGATTACTAAACAGTAGGGACCGGTATTGTATTTCAGTGTTCGTATGTTCACGTTTTTAGGGCGTCTCAAGCAGTGGTGTCACCGGGCTGGCGTGTTAACTCGGAAAGTTGATAGCTTAAAGATCAACTCTCCGCTGCCGAGATTCGTGAAACTGATAGGTCAAGGTCAGTTTCTCGGATCTGAGTCGAGCCTGGTGCTAAACTGTTTTGAGTCGTTCTGTTCCTTTCCGTCCCCTTGATGCCCGGCATGGAATTCCAAATTCCTTCCGTTCCTAAAATGCAGAGTTCTTTTTGTGACTTCTCGTCATTGGTGACTTCTGCTTTGGATTGAGCGATGCCACCCTTAATTTGCACAGTCTCTTCTTGTGACTCTGACACCTTGTCATTGGAGACCACTGCTTTGACTTCTTCTGTCCCTTCTTGTGACAATTTGTCTGCGGAAAGCTCTGCTTGGGCACTGGATATTGGATGGAAGTTGCTATTCTTGATTTTTTAGTTTGTAACGTCTTCTTTGCTCTTGAAATTATTTTTTTGTTTTTATTCTCTTTCTCTAACTTGTCATTTCTTAGCTATTTCGGAAAATTCTTTTAATTGCACTGGTCCATCGTGTTCAGTCCGGGTTCTTCCCGTGTCAAGCTGAAAAAAAAAAAACAGACGCGTTTGGTGCTAACAGTCGGCCACGATGATGTTGTCCTCGCTGTCCGTGACGGCATAGTAACTGGTCAATGTGAGTTAACTCTGTCTCCATCCTCGGAGGCGATAGCGAGTGAGTTTCCGGCTAAAGCCATGCCGAGAATAGTTCATGTTTTTGTGCTGGTAGAAGACCAGGTTTATCCTTGAATGTTCGTTACTGAAATGATCTTCTCCAAGGTGTATCCTTCGAGGAACTCCATGCCGTGTGTACCGTTTTATGAACTGCCAGTGTGTATCTGAAACTTTCTTCCTTGTAGGGATGCTATCTCTTCGCTGTAGTGGCGGCTGTTACGATGATTTTTGAGGCTATGTGCGGGTTATGTTAATTATGTAACCTATATTTAATCCTGTATTACATGTATGTAATCATGTATCGTATATTATATTGTCTGATGATCGTAAATAGACCATGTGGTGTTCGGTTTAGTCGGGTTGTACAAGAAATAGCATCGTGGGCGATACTATGTTTTAAACAGGGGGGTGTAAAGGGGGATGTATATGATAGATGCACCGTTGTCTTTCAGTGCAGATAACTGAAGATGTTCTTTCTTTGTAGCAGTAATACTAGACGGCACTGTTGAGTGAACGATGTAATGTTATCCGTTAGTAGTGCACCTCTCTCTGTGAATGCACCCCGGCCACCATGTTACCTCGTGTGACCTCGGTAACTTGTCACAAGTGGCACGTACAGTAGCTAGTTTTTACACTTTCCGCAGGTCTGACAGGTAATTAGCAGTAGCGAGCGTAGTGTGTTCCTGGTTTACGTGAGAGGTTATTAAGGGTCAAGGGAACTGTCACATTGTATCTAAAGCCTTGCGGTGTAGATCCCCGGGAAGTCCCTATGTTTCCCCTTGTTTGTTATCCTGTCAACTGGTTGCCAAAGATTGTTTGTGTTTAAACTATGTTGACCAATATTATTGATTATTGAAAAGGGCTGAATTGGGGAAGTCCCGGCACCCAAATTTGCTGTTGACAAAGGACACGAACCCGTCTCAGTTTTCCTGCTGTTTGAGCTCAGTCACCCCAATATTGCAAGTTTTATGAGACAGGAAACGTCTTACTCACGATCTTCCCTCCCAAAAGTCTATCAAATTCAGAGAGGAAATCCCAGATTGATAAATGGAAAATGCTAAAACTTCTTTTCGTTGACCAATTGCTGTTTGAATCTTATATCTCCTCGGACCAAATTTGGTCAGAGGCGGACACGGAAAAATGGGAAATAAAAGAATGGAAACTGTTAGAGAAGCAGAGATTTGGGCCTTGGTGACTGCTCACGATACAGAAGGAAGATTGGAGAGCGACTTCCCATCTTAGTCGTTCTCTGGGACTTAGAATTTCTGACTTCCCCAGTCGCCCTAGGCCGAGTTGGGTTCTACCACACCGCAAGTGCCGCGCCAGTTCTTGTGAATAGAGACTTTGCCGAATAAACGACATCGACATGAATCGTCGGGGCTCCTAGCCTTTCCCTCGGACATCGCAGCAGGTAGGCGGTTTGGAGACTCTGTCAACAAACCGTCGTGAGGTTTGTCAGAAGGAAAACATAACTTCTGGCTACCTTACATATATGCAAAGAGTCTCCAGCCTCACATCCTTTTCGCTACGAAGATTTGATTTCACCTACTGGAAATGACCCATTATCGACAAGGGAGGAAAAGTTTTCCCCAGTCTACAAACACGGCCGCTAAATAGTGCCGGCAAAGTCCATTGATATTGTCTTGAGTTCTGGAAACGACAGTTTACAGAGTACGCATAAAATCAGTTCACAGCATACAAGTGTTCCCAGGCCTGCAGCCACGTAGTACAGTGTCTTGATAAAACAGAGTGTCTTGAGAAATTTAGTTAACAGGGAGTATGTTATGATCGGGAAAGTTCGACGTTGAAAGACCCTCACGTATCTCAAGCAACGACTTCACGGTGCCACGACTGTGTTACGAAACGGGCCCGTAATTTGCTTTTCTACCAGATACAAAGGTTTCCATACACACACGTTGATTCTCAAACTTCAACTATTTAGATCCGCTGTTCGTATGTCAGAAATCCACTTTTGTTTCAGTTGTTAGTCCCTTAATATGTTCCCGCACCTACACGAGAAACGCAAAACCAATCTTACTGTTACCCGATCAGTGTTTGCTTTATCAGTCCCAATCCAACATCCAACCACGAGGTAAAACATCATGATAATCATTATGAGACAAAACGTTTTTAAGGGAAATTGTGAATGGCGTAGAAAACATCTGCCATAGGGCTCCACTATCAAGTGGTCGTTGCTAGAGGGAAAGTCACGTGACTGAATACGCCCTATCAATGAATCCGCAAAAATCAGCTCTCTACTAATTTTGATATCCATATCATTTGATAATAGTATTGATCTCACAATTTGCATTAGCGATTTTATCTTATGTTCTAGTGATTCTTCAGGATAGGGCTATTTGTGATTACATAGTTCTTGTTTCCCTAGAGTTTAACTTAGACCAAAAGCATGCTGCAATGTTACTTAACAAACTTTAAGTAACATTACAGCATGAATTTGGTCATACATGGTACTACAGTACATGAATTTTCCCATTCTTAAAGGATATAGATATCAGCTTGAGGCACACATCCTGACCTGGTGTGCACTGGTGTCCCAGCTATGTTGCCACAAGGCTGTAGTGATATGAGGGTTTCCAGACAGGGTAGGCTGAGCTAGGCAGGGCAGGTTAACCCAGCATGCTACTACTAACGTAACATGACCTATTAACGTCTGATTTATTCAAAACGTATTTATCTTAAAACCGCGCGGACAGAGCCAAATTTCAAACCCATGGGCAGAAATATCAGCTCTTCTAGAAAGAAAATGTATGGTCTGTAAGTTTTTCTCCGCCTGTTTAACGCCGTGCGAGCATGCATTTATACTGAAGTATATGGTGAAGAATTGTGCTAGGGTAACCCATTATCGTCCACTTCTGAATCTTTTCCCTTCTAGCGCTATGCTTGAAGAACATAGACCAGAAAAAAATGCACAGTAACTGTCCAAAGTAGTCTGCAGACAAATGATAGTAAAATCACTATGTCTGTCTGGCAACTTGCTTAACGCAATGGAAAAAAACAATGTTTATCTGTAAATTTCCCCCACATGCGCGGCACGTGGCGTTCACGCGGTAAACGCATGGTCATTATGTTTTGCAGTGCAAAAATTAAAGAGATGGCTAAGGATCATACTTATGATGTTCTTTATTGCTCATGAGAACAGGCTTTGGCATAATACACCGCGACATGTGGACATGAGCCAAACCGGACGTAAATAGGTTCTGCACGTAAATAGGTAATGTTACGTTAGTACGTAGTACCTCCCCTTTCAGCGTTCCAAATACCCTTCTGCAATCTGCAAATTGCAGAAAGATTTTTAAGATTGCAGAAGAAAAATTAAACAACCTGCAATTTTGCAGAATAAAAAAATCAGGCTCAGCACGGCTCAGGACTCAATGGTTCTACACTTAGCCAATGAGGTTATAATATACATTTAGCTAGCTTCTAGCGTCGCTGCAGATAAACTGAAACCAGCGCCGAGCGAGCCTGATGGCGTTTCGGTGCGTGCCGACTACTTCTGAGGTTCGAGTTTTTCCGGGGATTTCCGACACTTTCCGTGATGACTTCGGTGACGAATCATGGGAGAAAATGTCAAATTCGTGCATTTCTGTCCTTAGTTCGCTAATCTCCGCGGCCATGATCTCGGGATCACCAAAAGTCGGGAAAACAATTCCTGGATGTTTCTAATATAAACATGTTGCAGCAAGCATGCCATTTCTTCAAAGTCCGAACTCGGGTCATGGACGTGACGAAAGCAGTAACGAAATTGTGGCTACTAGTAGTCCGTGGTCCTTCAAGCCCAGATGGCAGCGATGAAGTTGAGAACTTCTCGGATAGATCTAGAGCACCGCCTTGTAAGCAAGGAGAAGGCGGAACATGGTTGAAACTCACCAAGATGACTCAAATATCGGTAGTTTCAAAATACCAAACAATACGCCGAAAAAAAGCCCCAAACAGCTCTGCTGTGCCATAATGCTATTCTCTAAGCAGTGACAGGTTTCGGTCGAATGGGGTAGTCCTGAGTGTCTGGGATATTAAACGTTTCTCTCTTCTGCCTCCAAATGCATCAGGGCAGGGTATTCCTTTTAGAATCGGTGTTGCTGCCCCCGTCCTGCATACCATTAATTTAGAATCGTTTGACAAATTCTTTTATTGCATGGGATTATCCGCATCCGCCACATTGTGGACAGTGTTCAGCTAGCAGTGCTGGCCCCATGCTACCGCCTCTATTGTCTACCCTCACTGGCAGACGTCACTGCACCAAACTGTTCGACACAACAGAGTGTTTTTGGTCGTTTTTTGTTTACAAACACTTCAACTTCATATGTATGTGCAGCAGACAATGTTTTGAACTGAGTAAATATTGTTGCAAAAGTAGCCGGATATCAGAGCATTTGTCATTATGAATTCATTTTCAACACCAGGAACTAAGGCAGTTTTGCGAACTATCTTGCACCGACTCAGACTGTTACTCAAACATATCTTAGGTACATGTACATGGAATTTAGAATTTGTCAGCTATGGGGAGTATAAAAGAGCAGAAAAAATACATGCACTTACAGTCCAGCGCTATATGGACAATGCACACAAAAAGGCTCTGTACTGTACTTCTACTTTAAATTATTGTTGACAAATTGTTAAATGGTACTTTATAAATGGGGTAACAGCAATAGTAGGAGGAGATTTGGAGGAGAAAGACTTGAATTTGAATTGGACATACTGGTAGCAAAATGTTTTTGACATAAATCTACCAATTGAAAAAGCTTCAGGGATATCTGGAGAATAACTCAAAATTGTATTCGTATAAAATGTTGAATAAATATCAACAGAATGTTGTTAGAAATACAAATGCACCCTAATCATGGAATAGCCAATAACCAACAAAGTAGAATTGTCTTGTTCGCATATATATCTCCTATGTTTCTACCATGTACTGTACTCGCAATTAGCCTTCAGGTATGAACCTGCGCATAGAATTTCTTACACGTAGATTGAACAGGACTAAATGAGTACACAAGCCAGTCACAATCTTTTTGGAAATTGCAGAAAGTGATACAGTATACTACTATTAATCTTATAATATATCACTATAACAAATTGTATACAATGTAGGTATGGATTGTTTGAGGGTTAAGAGAAGACAAAGATAAAGCAATTATATCGGTGCATTAAGTACTAGCACTCATGTTCAAAGGAACACTGTAAGTACTTAGTATTTGCACAAGCTCTCGGTCGGAGGTTAGGGGGATGGCGGTTACAGGACCGGCTGGCCACTAGGAGCGCGATTCATCAGACAAGGTAAGTACTGTACTGCTGGCTTCATCTACATCTACATTGCAAGTACCCCCAAATTGCCCCTAGGCCTTCAGTGGCAAAGTAGGAGGGTAGTTGAGGTCCCAGGCTAAGGCAGGCAGGCCTCCAGCCTGGCACGGAACGACTCAACGGTGGGAGCCGTCGCAACCGTGCCAGGCAGGGTATTCCACTGGGGGACAGTACGGGAAATGGTGTAAAACTTGAGGTCGTGGCTCCCCGTGTGCGCCCCTGGGCTGGCTTCAGCAAACTGTGTCTATATCAATAATAATGTGGTTATTAACAATTTTGTAGAAGAAGGTAAGGCGGCATTCTTCCTCCATTCAGATAGAAGGGGCCACTGCAGGTCGTTGAGCATTTGTGTCACACTGCTAGTCCGCCGGAAGTCATTTAGGGTCACACGGGCGGCCCTGCGCTGGACGGCCTCCACCGCCTGTATCCCTTTGGTGGTGTGAGGGTCCCAGACGATGGCACTATATTCCAAGTGCTTTGTAGCAAGCGGCCTTCACCCTAGATGGACAGTGGGTCAAATTGGGCCAAATGACCCATAGAACCCTACCGGCTTTGCTAGTGGCGTGGTCCCACCGCAAATCGTTGGACAGTTGTACTTAGTTCAAGGGCTCTCCACAGAGGGAGTACTGTGTTAGGGAGGTGTTAATCTTACAGGTGATATGAAGGATGTGACATTTAGAGGGGTTGAACAACATGAGCCAACGATTTTGCCATTCTGATAACGCATCGAGATCAGACTGTAGAGCTTGAGCGTCAGAGGGCTAGCTGATAGTTCGATAAATCAAGCAATCGTCGGCAAACGTGTGAATCTACAGAGTTGGGGAGGTCATTAATGTACATTTGTTTGGTGAAACAAAAAAAACTCAAACAGTGGGAGCAAGTCTGTCCCTGGGAAACACACTCACTAACATAGATAAAAAGATTGTCACCATAATGATAAAATAATGATAAATGGGCAGGTTATCAACCGAAGATGTTGTATGTCTGTCAATGATTTTTAAATGAAAATAGCAGGTTAAGTATTTAAAAGTCTTCGCAGGTAATCTTAGCAAGTATCAGTACACTGAAAATAATTATAGCCTAATCCAAGGAGCCCACCCAGTCTAGTCTGGCCTGTCATTTCCGGAAACCCGTGATATGAAAGTCATTTTATTTGGAGCTATATCGTGAAATGCACAGGGAACGTGCAGGGAACTCTCACTCCTTCCGTAATAATTTACAGCTCAGCACTTATCGCCCAAAATATATCGGTCAACGTTTATAAAGCCTCAAAGAATGTTACAGCTTATAACAGAGGTGTACGGCGACAAGCTATGATGATTTGCCTCCCGTGCTTACCTGCAAAAATTAGACGTATCCTTGTCCCAATGCACATGTGATGGCCACGTTGTAGCTTCCAGCAAGATTTTGGAACGTTCCGCAAACGTCTCCCTCGATTTCCTTATTACACTCGAGCCAATCGGTAAAGGTAAACAACAGTGTCCTGTCATTTCGCAGGACAGGCCGCCATCTTGTGTGGTTTTAAACTTCCCATCATGCCTGTGCGCGCGCGGGTGTATACGTCACGGTCCCGGCAGGATTGACAGCCAGGGTTCAGAGCCAGGATTCAGCCGTGAGGATTCGAGGATTCCAGATATAATCCTCTCAGAGTACTCCTCTGAAGGACTAAAGTACTACTTTAGACAGATATCTATCATGAATCCTTGCACACGATTCTTTGATTAGTATCTTGAATCCTGTATGTAGCGGGTGGTGAGGGAGGTAACCGGACATGGCCTCAGCCCTGAGATGATAGTGTCGGACTTCGAGGTATCCATCATCTCCTCGAACGAGACGGAGTTCCCGGATGCCAACATCGCCGGGTGCTACTTCCACTTCTGCCAAAGCTTGTGGCGGCGCATACAACAGCTCGGCCTGGCTGGGCCCTACGGGAGGGACTGAAGACGTGCCTACGGAAAGCAATGGGAATAGGTTATCTGCCTGTGGCATTGGTTCGATTCAACTTTCAGGAACATATAGATAGCCACTCCACACAGCAGCTGATTGGTCAATATCCGGCCCTGCAGGAATTTTTCGAGTACCTGGAAAGAAACTACGTGGCGGCCGGTGACGTGACGTTCCCCATTCCCATGTGGAACGTATACAACAGGAACACAGACACGAGGACAAACAACCACGTTGAAGGTATTAATGCTTTGATCATGTGAATGTTTGTAGGATTTCTTGTATTCCAAAATCTTTCCGTCGTCCTGACACAACTTACTACATGTAACCGTCGTCTTTTTTCTATCTGTCCAGCCAAACTTTGAGAGTAGTCGTCTTCCTTGGGCCGACATGTTCTTGCTTGTGCTATTGTGCTATGAAAGAAATGCACTCACAAAAAAAGTCTTATAGAGTCACGTGTGGCATCATCCTTTCTGCTGCATCACAAAGCAAGGACAATGTTAACCTTCGTATATGATGTTGTTCTTTGTTAGGTTTCCACCAGAGGTGGAACAATACCATTGGACGAGCCCATCCACCCCTGTGGTTCTTCCTCCAGCGGATGAAAGACGAACAGAAGACGGTGGAGCAGACTTTGGCAAGCGTCGCCAGAGGTGACCCACCTCCCCCGCGGAGGAGGAAGTGGCGAGAGCTGGAGAGGCGCATCACCAGGCTGCGGCAAGAGTACGTCGATGGAAGAAGATCGCTGGACCGTTACTGGTGCGCAGTGGTCCACGCGATCAAGACGTTTGTCTAATTGTTTTCACCTACTTTATTTTCTTATTCATACACTGTCCAGTCTCACTCTTCAATGCACCTTATGCACTAATATGTCGTATGTAAAATTTGCGTTTGATAATGTAAATTGTTTATGTTTTCTGGGTTGGCTTTCGCACTAATGTCGTATGTTAAAACTTGCGTTTGATAATGTAAACTGTTTGTACCTTCTAGTTTGGCTTTCGCGGCAATGTCGTATGTAAAACTTGCGTTTGATAATGTAAACTGTTTGTACCTTCTAGTTTGGCTTTCGCGGCAATGTCGTATGTAAAAATTGCGTTTGATAATGTAAACTGTTTATACCTTCTAGATTGGCTTTCGCACTTTTGTCGTATGTAAAACTTGCGTTTGATAATGTAAACTGTTTAAATTGTCTGGTTTGGCTTTCGCACCAATATCGTCTGTAAAACTTGCGTTTGGTAATGTAAACTGTTTATACCTTCTGGATTGGCTTTCGCACTAATGTATGTAAAACTTGCGTTTGATAATGTAAACTGTTTATATTTTCTGGTTTGGCTTTCGCACTAATGTATGTAAAACTTGCGTTTGATAATGTAAACTGTTTATATTTTCTGGTTTGGCTTTCGCACTAATGTATGTAAAACTTGCGTTTGATAATGTAAACTGTTTATATTTTCTAGTTTGGCTTTCGCGCCAATGCCGTATGTAAAACTTGCGTTTGATAATGTAAACTGTTTATACCTTCTAGATTGGCTTTCGCACTTATGTCGTATGTAAAACTTGCGTTTGATAATGTAAACTGTTTAAATTTTCTGGATTGGCTTTCGCACTTATGTCGTATGTAAAACTTGCGTTTGGTAATGTAAACTGAAAATTGGTGCTTCGCACTAATGTCGTGTGTACAACTTGCGTTTGATAATGTAAACTGTTTATATTTTCTGTGTTGGCTTTCGCACTCATGTCGTATGTTAAAACTTGCGTTTGATAATGTCAACTGTTTAAATTTTCTGGTTTGGCTTTCGCACTAATGTCGTGTGTACAACTTGCGTTTGATAATGTGAAATGTTTATGTTTTCTGTGTTGGCTTTCGCACTAATGTCGTATGTTAAAACTTGCGTTTGATAATGTAAACTGTTTATATTTTCTGGTTTGGCTTTCGCGCCAATGTCGTATGTAAAACTTGCGTTTGATAATGTAAACTGTTTATACCTTCTGGATTGGCTTTCGCACTTTTGTCGTATGTAAAACTTGCGTTTGATAATGTAAACTGTTTAAATTGTCAGGTTTGGCTTTCGCACCAATGTCAACTGTAAAACTTGCGTTTTATAATGTAAACTGTTTATATTTGCTGGATTGCCATTTGCACCAATGTTGTGGCCTTGTGTTGTAATAAACATTGTATCTTCTCATGTTTCGAGGGGAATATTATGTAAAAACGAACTATTTTGTCGATTCTTAAACTTAAGCTGTGCGTGAATGCGTTTGAATGAATGATCCATAGAGCGGCATGGAAGGTTTTCAACAAAAGGCTACAAGCATTGGCCAAAGTTCAAAATTAGTCTGGGGAATGTTCCATGTTTTTGATACACAAAGTTTAACTGTCCGTTGTCCTGACTGAGCAAGAATGCATTACCTGTTGAAAAACGCGTTTTCGTAAATCGAATTTTATCAGTGATTTATACGCCTTACCGTTGAGGTCGACATGATACAAGCTGGGGGTTTGTCCTAGTAGCCCATGGCTCAAGTGATTCCTCAAATTAGGTCCCATTTTATGCCTGTCGCAAGTTTTTAACTTAAACTTACGTTACGAAGAAGGATGACTAGAAATTTGTAACAAAAAGTGATTTCACCAAATTCTTCATGTAAACTGATTTCTATATCATCTCAAGATTCTTTGATGATTTTGAGTATTTATGAGACATTCTTGAGATTTTATGAGACATTCTTGATTTTTTTTCAAAGCATCTTGAGATGCTATAAAAGGTCTTGATATGTTCTGAAAGCATCTTGGAAAATCTAGAGACTTTTTCTGTTCCATCTTGAGATTTTATGAAACATATTAAGATGACTATAAGACATCTGAAAAATGTCTCATAAAATCTCAAGATTAAACATAAAGTCTTGAGACCATTGGAATGAATCTTCAGATTTTGTCATTATCGACGAATCGTGATTATGATCCGTTGTGTAACAGAAAAGTGTTTCACAAAATATTGGATATGTCCCTTAAGCTTGAAACGGTCAAAAGTCAATCCGTCCAGCAAGCCTTTATATGTACCCCTTTCCTACCCGCTCTTGAAGGGTTAAACCCCCCGTGGCTCGTTCATTAAATCGACGTCAGGACGTAGGTCGTTCAGGACGTAGGGCGTTCGGAACATAGGGCGTTCGGAACATAGGGCGTTCGGAACATAGGGCGTTCGGAACATAGGGCGTTCGGAACATAGGGCGTTCGGAACATAGGGCGTTCGGAACATAGGGCGTTCGGAACATAGGGCGTTCGGAACATAGGGCGTTCGGAACATAGGGCGTTCGGAACATAGGGCGTTCGGAACATAGGGCGTTCGGAACATAGGTAACGCCCTATGTTCCGAACGCCCTATGTTCCGAACGGGTACATATAAAGGCTTGCTGGACGGATTGCAGCGCTATTTGCTCTTCATCTAAATGAGGCCCGTGAAGTTCAAAAAGTGATTAGGACACATTGGGACATAGAGTACCTAATGCAAGTGTCAAATTGTACGGGCCGGATTTAATAAACGAGCCACGGGGGGTCTAACCCTTCAAGAGCGGGTGGGAAAGGGGACTTAAATAGGCTTGTTGGACGGATTGCAGCGCTATTTGCTGTCAATCTAAATGTTGCTCGTGAACTTGAAACAGTGATTAGGACACATTGGGACATACAGTACCTAATGCAAGTGTCAAATTGTACGGGCCGGATTTAATAAACGAGCCACGGGGGGTCTAACCCTTCAAGAGCGGGTGGGAAAGGGGACTTAAATAGGCTTGTTGGACGGATTGCAGCGCTATTTGCTGTCAATCTAAATGTTGCTCGTGAACTTGAAACAGTGATTAGGACACATTGGGACATACAGTACCTAATGCAAGTGTCAAATTGTACGGGCCGGATTTAATAAACGAGCCACGGGGGGTCTAACCGTAAATCATGGCCCGGAAGATGAGAGTATAAACGCCAGAGCCATGGTTTGCCGGATGCTGTCAGCTGTGGAGAACGCACCGTCCCAGCCGGTGAGAAGGGTCTATGACGCAGTGATACAAGGGGAGGCGAGCGTGAGGGATGCGCCGAACTTCAGAACAGTCAGGACACAGCTGGAGCGTCGCCGGGCTTCCCTCGTCCCCCCCCTCCCAGCGACTGTGGAGGATGTCGTCATCCCTGACGAGTGAGCGAGGACACTGGGAGGACGGCAGTACCTGAGCCACCAAGACAATGACTGGGGCATCCTCGTCTTCGGGACAAACAGGAACTTCAGGAAGCTGAGAGATTGTACAGTCTTGTACATGGACGGAACGTTTAAAAGTTGCCCTCGACCCTACAGCCAGTTCTTCACCATCCACGGGCTGTACTTTGAACGAGTCATCCCTTTCGTAATGGCGCTGATGACATCAAAGACGGTCGGCGCATACCGCCAGGTCCTCCATCACGTAAAGGAGAAGGTGAGGGAGGTAACCGGACATGACCTCAGCCCTGAGATGATAGTGTCGGACTTCGAGGTATCCATCATCTCCTCGAACGAGACGGAGTTCCCGGATGCCAACATCGCCGGGTGCTACTTCCACTTCTGCCAAAGCTTGTGGCGGCGCATACAACAGCTCGGCCTGGCTGGGCCCTACGGGAGGGACTGAAGACGTGCCTACGGAAAGCAATGGGAATAGGTTATCTGCCTGTGGCATTGGTTCGATTCAACTTTCAGGAACATATAGATAGCCACTCCACACAGCAGCTGATTGGTCAATATCCGGCCCTGCAGGAATTTTTCGAGTACCTGGAAAGAAACTACGTGGCGGCCGGTGACGTGACGTTCCCCATTCCCATGTGGAACGTATACAACAGGAACACAGACACGAGGACAAACAACCACGTTGAAGGTATTAATGCTTTGATCATGTGAATGTTTGTAGGATTTCTTGTATTCCAAAATCTTTCCGTCGTCCTGACACAACTTACTACATGTAACCGTCGTCTTTTTTCTATCTGTCCAGCCAAACTTTGAGAGTAGTCGTCTTCCTTGGGCCGACATGTTCTTGCTTGTGCTATTGTGCTATGAAAGAAATGCACTCACAAAAAAAGTCTTATAGAGTCACGTGTGGCATCATCCTTTCTGCTGCATCACAAAGCAAGGACAATGTTAACCTTCGTATATGATGTTGTTCTTTGTTAGGTTTCCACCAGAGGTGGAACAATACCATTGGACGAGCCCATCCACCCCTGTGGTTCTTCCTCCAGCGGATGAAAGACGAACAGAAGACGGTGGAGCAGACTTTGGCAAGCGTCGCCAGAGGTGACCCACCTCCCCCGCGGAGGAGGAAGTGGCGAGAGCTGGAGAGGCGCATCACCAGGCTGCGGCAAGAGTACGTCGATGGAAGAAGATCGCTGGACCGTTACTGGTGCGCAGTGGTCCACGCGATCAAGACGTTTGTCCCTAATGCTGAATGATATTTACTAGTTTTATTATATAACAAGGTAAATCATTAGTAGTTGCACTGCCCATGGTACTGAAAGACTTTCACAGCTACAGGGCGGAAACTAATGCTGGCGCTACCAACCTCCTCTGTGCTACTAACCTTATTTTCATCACGTGGAGTGATATGTAGCAATGGATAACTGTAGATAATAAGCTGTTTATAAAATCAAATGTTGTATACATAACATTACTTTGAAAATCCCACCCCAATACATTCATGAAACTGCAATACGGCAACGGATGGCGAGCTTGCCTCAGAGTGTGTCAGTTGCCATGATCGATAAACCTAATAACTTTATCTGCAATTGGAATTGATAGTCTTTATCTATTACTAACGTCATATGCATTTGTGTAAATATAGAAGTGATTCCGTCATAAAACTTTAAGCAGTTGGCGGTTATACAGAGCTACGCGATGAATAATCAATTAAGTGAAATCTTTCAACTATGACCTTTATGACAATTTGGATGAGTCTATTTATCGAATGGGGAATAAATGTTTTCACTATTACGTATGAATTCCCATCAAAAATTCATTCAAAATTCTTTTAGAATTAAAAGATTAAGTATTTTGATAGAATTCAACTTTTTGTAATATCTTTAAAGGCATGAACCTTGATGTCTAGATAAACATTAGATAACAAGCACCCCTCTGATAAAATGGTTGAGCCCGTCCGAACGCGGAAGCCGGTTAAAAACACATGAAACATCATCATGGATTATTTTATAAACTTTTGTCTTCAGGGATAGGGGGGAACTTCTTTAGGATAATAAAATCAATGTATCATAACATAGAATATTGTGTCAAAACCCCACATGGTCTGTCACCCTACTTTCAGTCTCTTTGCGGGGTGCGACAGGGTTGTAATCTGAGTCCTCTCCTATTCAACCTATTCATCAATGATTTTCCATCTCTACTAGATCCAACATCCTGCGATCCATTGATACTAAAAGATATTAATATAAATAGCATATTTTGGGCCGACGACCTTGTCCTTGTATCAAAATCTGAAGCAGGCCTAAAAGAGTGTCTGAGGACACTGGACCAATTTTGTTCCCTATGGAAATTATCAATCAATAAGAACAAGACAAAAGTAATGATTTTCTCAAAAAATGGACGGACAGCCGATTATAAGCATTCTCCTTTCAAATCTCAAGGTCAAGCTTTAGAGATAGCTAAATTTTACACATACTTAGGAGTGGACATTACACCGTCAGGATCTTTTAGTCGTGCCATTAAACAGTTAAGACTGAAAGCTCTACGTGCCTCTTTTAGATTAAAATCATTATTATCATCAAACTCAAATCCGTCAATCTCCCTAGCTATTGATCTGTTTAACAGTTTGGTGAAACCTATTCTGCTTTATTGCAGTGAACTTACTGGAATAAATATACAATGTAGAGACCTAATTTTCAAAGGAATTAAGGAATATCCCAATGAAAAGATCAGAACATCAATAGATACAATCCTCAGCCCGATATTGGGGTCGGATGTTGGTTTACTGAGAGTTAGTCGGTTAGGAAAGATATCAGACCCCACGTCTACAGTTACTCGCCCTGTTGTTGTTCGATTCAAGAAGTATAGTGATAAACTGAACGTGATTTACCAGTCAGACACATTGTTAAGGAACCAGAATGTCACGCTAGATCAACCAAAAATTTCGTATGAAATTCCTGACTTGGAATATGTACTTTTAAATTTTTGCAAAATTATACTACGTGTTCCAAAAAGTTCTATAAATGCCGCCGTAAGGGGTGAATTGGGAGTATTCCCGTTGTTCATTGACAGTCAAACACAGTTGATTAAATACTGGCTAAGATTGAAAAAATCACCTAATGACAAGATTGTTAAAAAAGCATACGACACTTCAGTCGAAGAAGAACATGACTGGGCTACTCACGTTCAAGATATATTATGTAGACATGGGTTCCAAAATGTTTGGCTTAACCCCGCAGTTAATGCCAATCATTTTGGAATTATATTCAAAGAACGTCTGAAAGACTCATTTCTTTCTGGCTGGAGGGAACAACTTAGACATTCCAGTAAACTACACGCATATTCTAAAATCAAAAAACACTTTGGCATGGAAACATATCTCACATCAATTCATAATAAACTGTTTGCAAATAGCATAACAAAGCTGAGAATCAGTGCACATTGCTTAGAAGTTGAAAAGGGTCGACACCACAACACACCAGCCACTCAGAGATTGTGTCCCACATGTAATGGAAGTGTTGAAGATGAATTCCACTTTGTAATGAATTGTCCAACTTATAGCAAAGAGAGAGATATGCTTTTACAGACTATTATTACTAAGACAAACTTCACCCTATCTGGTACACAGAGCGATATTTTCTATGTACTGTTGTCATGTCCGACTCCTATATCCATGTACATAGGTCAATTTCTCCATAAATCATTCGAAAAGCGAGACAGAATTATCCATACATGATTATATATTGTAACAAATACACTGGTTTCGAAAATATTTTGTACTTAGAATTGTAGGATAGATTAGCCTTGTAGTATTGTTGATTTCATGCCATACATTGTACCATGTACGATTGTTGAGCAATAAAGTTCACTTCACTTCACTTCTGATGACTCTGAGTCAGCGCTCCCAAGACTTAGTTTTAGTTCTGCCTCATCTGACAGCAGTATTACAGTAAGGGTACCATAATCTACCTACGAACTAAGTTGCAACAACGGCCGATTTGTAATCTACAGAAAAATGGGCGCAACTCCGTCCAAGAAGAAAGTGGGGCCAAACGGGTCCAAGCCGGAGGAACACGCCCAAGGAACTAAGGGGGAAACTGTGACCGACCAACTTTCATACGAAGGTTTCGACATCACTCTAGCCCCCGAGGAAGTACTGGTTCTTGTCTTGTCGTTTCTTCCCGCAAAAGAGCTAGTCCTGACCGCACGGCTTGTCTGTAAGGACTGGAAAGACACCGTGGATCGCCCGACGATATGGAGAAAGAAATGCCTGCGGGAGGGAAGGTTTGTGGCTAGGTTGATGGGCCCTCAGCCTACGGACTGGAGAACTTTCTACTTCAAGAACCCTTACAGAAGAAACCTGGTCAAGAACCCGTCTGGAGAAGGTTAGAAATATTTAGTTTTGACAGAAAAGGCGGGGTAGGCTAGCATGACTTTGGTAGGCATTATGGATTTCTAATCAGATCCAGATGATACTAATCTCCAAGCAGATGTTAGGAAGGAAGCCTGTCACGCCCATCTATTAAATAAAGCCTACCAAACGTCTGGTATATAAACAAACATGCATTTTGTAACCATATTTTGCAAACAGAGATGAAGAACAAATGACCACCTGTAAGTAACTCATAAAGACCTCCACCTGTCTACTAGTATTATTTTTCCAATGGACACACTACTCATATATCAAGAATACCGTCTATAGAGACCACCTGTCCACATAGTTCTAAGTATATGTACATGTACTAGTATATGTATATACAAGATAGCAAGTAAAAGTAAGCCCTGCAACAGTCGCCACAGCTATTACAGTACTTAGTGGTTTGGTAAAAGTGTCTTGCATATACATTTTTGTAACACCTGTTGTATGTCCTATCTAGAGGGGATGCGTCACTGGGAGGTGCTGGAAAACGGAGGACAAGGCTGGAAGGTGGAAAAGTTTGTAGGCTGTAAGGCGTTTCCCAATCCCGCTGTCCGCGGCAATTTCGTGACGTCCTACGGATGGTGTGCCCGTCAGCAGGAGATCGACCTCCTGGCCGAGGGGTGCCTGGAAAAGTGTCTCGATGAAACACGACCAAATATTGAGGTGTCAGAATGGTGAGTGAAATGTGTCAGCATTATTAACTGGGCCCCTGCAAGGCAGGGCCAACTACAGTTATAACTGTGGAAACTTTCACAACAGTTTTATTGTCACAGTTTTTAGGATTTTTTTTATTTCTTTATTTATTTGTTCATCATGTACATGCCAGGGTTGCCCAACTAGCTGAAGGCTATTACTAAGGGCGAACCCATGTGCGGTCATAGGACTGTACATGTAGCTTTTGAACCACTCACACCGGGAAGGACCCCTACTCTTTTCGATAAGTGCGGTGGGTTCTTTAACGTGCTCGATGTGTGGCTCTCCTCAAACACGGGACCTCCATTTCACGTCCTATCTGAGGGACGCCCCTAACCGAAGCTAGGTACTCATTTCCACCTGAGTGAAGTTTTTAGTATGACCTCTCGATCGCAAATTCATGACACTGCAAATATGTGTTTCTTAAGCGTTACTACTGTAACTGTTTTCAGAAGCGTGATACATCAGGCTTATAATATATCTTTCTCACAAGCATTACCTTTAATTTCATTGTTTCTGACAGATATGCCCCAAGATGGGACTGTGGGAGTCAGTATGAGCTGGAAGTTCAACTGCTGGATAAAGATAAGAAGGTTGTGGACACCTTCAGCTACGGGCCAGCCATCACACCGCAGTGGAATGACTCACAGTGGAAGCAAGTAAGATAACCAGTGTTGCTGTTATAGGCAGATCCAACAGCCCTTCCCACCTCTGTCAAATGTAGAAATGCAAAATAAAAACATAATGATGCAAATATCATTAGATGGACATAGCACTCATTCTGACTCTCATGTGGTCGAACCAATGAATGCTATTCTCTCATTGTTGGAACATCTTATTAATTGTGATGGGCAGTCAGGATCTTTCTATACCATGGAAGTTAGCACTTATGAGTATCTGCAATTTTGCTTTTTTTGTCTTATTTTGTTTCATTTCTGTTTGATTCATTTCACTTTGTAATATTTTGTTTAATTTTCATTTCATCTCATGTTTTATAAAAGATTGTTTAACTTAATTCTTATTTCATTTTCTCATAATCATATCTTGTTTCTCTTTCCTTCTGGACAGTGTGAACTAATACATTTTCCCCTTGCTTCAGGCGATGCACATCTTCAGTAGTTACGGACCTGGCGTGCGATACGTGCTGTTTAAAGACAAGGGGTCAGATACACAGTTCTGGGCTGGACACTACGGCAGTAAGATGACCTGTGCAAGTGTAACGTTGATATTTCAGTAGCCACATTTGAAGCCAGACTCTCCAACTTTTTTATGTGACTGAGAAAAGTATTATATTGTAAATAGGACTGTCAGTGAGCTGACGTTGGAGGTAGAATTATGTTTTTAGTAGTGGTGAAGGTTGCATGTATGTCGAATTTCTGACAAAAAAAGAATTGCCACAGATTCACAGGTCCCTCCCCCAATGATTCTTCCAAAAAGCGAAAGACAAGTCAATGATGTTGTTAGTTTTATGTTGGTTGTTAGAAATCAATCACATAATCTGTCCACACATAGCTGAGCATACTATTAGGTAACCCTGTAAAGAGTATTTACACTATTTATATTATACAGCTGCATAAGCAACTTTGATTGACAGTCTGGAAGGTTGAAGTCACTAGACCTTACCATAATCACTACCCTTGCCATAATGAACTGTCTATCAGTTCCAGCCAGAACCTTATCTCTGTTGCAGCCCTCGTTGGACAAACTATGTGCAGTTTTCTTGAAGTAACCTAGTTTCTGACAGCTGTTTTGAGCTGTTCGCTGTCAATACGGAAAACTATATATGTCCGATATAGGGGCTGCAACAGAGGCTAGCCAGAGCCCTTATCATATTGGAAGCTGTTTAAACGTCAACATGATCCATGCTTGAAGTTTATTAACTCAGTATCCTGACTTCATACTTGGCTGCAATGAGGACTCTCAATTCTGTATACAAGTATGGGAAAATACTTAGATGATATTGTCAAGATACCTGGTGTATCTAAGATATAAGCTGTACGCTCACTCACCCAATATCAAACAGGGTGCTGCATATATATAGGAATGATATGGACCAAGAGAAGGAATCTGGCATTTTATACATGTATGATTTGTTGACTGTCAGTCACAGACTCTATCAGACAAAGTAGAAGGTAGAGAATTTAGTAATCTAATGCACAGGTAACAACGTATAAAGGTGACTTGTACTTGCTCAGGAGAGGGATGTGTGATAAGATGTATTAAAATATCTTGCATCCAGGAAAAGTCTATGACCTTTGATGTTTATTTGTGAACTCTAATGTCAAATGTACTTTGTTCCTTTTATTTAAATCTTACACATAGCAATTTTCTGCTTTAGACATCCCTACCCTAGGTTGCGTAACTGTGCTAATGCGTTTAAATTTGTTGAATGTTTGGAACAGATGTAAAACTAAAACCTTGTTTTTTTTTAAAAGAATGACAAATATAGTCTTTGTTTCATTCCAGTGGGGTTTAATTATATAATCTAAATCTCATTTGCAAATCTTCTTAACACAATATTGCTCCAAACATACATAATTGCACCTCAGTCTGAGATTCATATATCATAACACCAAGACTTTTACAAAGACTTCACACCTGTTTAATAATTTAACTCATATATAATAAGAAACCACCACCGTGACCACAGAATATCAATGAAGCTTCTGGTTACGTATGGCGTGCTGAACATACATACAATGATAGATTCAAGTGGTGATATGAATGCTAACGTTATTTCAAATTTGATTTAAATCTTTTGGTGGTGTTACAAAATGTATAGTTTATTTACGTATACTGTAATTCTTGTTTCTTTTACAGTGACTGTAACTTTATGTTCACTGTTTTCACTGTCACCTCTCGACCGTGAACTCATCATCACCGTGAAAAACCTATTTATGATTCCTCCACACATCCTTTCAAATCTCTTGCTGCCACCGTGAAGTAAAAGTTTAGTGAAAATGTCAATTTTTCTTACACCGTGAAATTTTGCTACCTGAACTTAAAGTGAATTACAGTACTTATTTGGATGTTTTTATTAAATTCTTTTAACGCCTCAGAAATTTCCAGTCCAACTTTCAAGAGTCCATAGCAGCAATGGCCCCCTGCATTTAACATACCTTGTTGGTAAGAGGTAGTGGTATCATATAAGTTTAATTCACATAGAAAGCATACTATAGCATCCATACAATCGTCTTTTATCTTTGCCAAGAGGACTTACTATTATACAACAATGTGCAATGTACATACAGGAAATTTCTCATATAAAGATTTTTGATGTCATGAATCATATATATACATTTTCAAACCATTCCAAGATAATATATAATTGATAGGTACATATCAATACATGCAATTCCCATATGCCTAAATTTTAACAAGTGTGCTACTCTAAAGGCCAGGGAGTTCTAGTAGGAAAAATAACATTTCTTACAGAGGGTGCATTTTCCTCATACATGAACATACACGTACTTCTCTTTTAAACTTTGTATTCAACAACACTTATTCTACTTAATATGTGATTCAAGGTACTGATTGGCAAGGATGGAAATGTAGCATGTAACATTAACCCAGACATACACTTCATAAATCATAAAACAAACATGTTGCCTTCAACATATTGATACCCTAATTTCATAATATGTAGACATGAATTTACGTTTAACAACAGTACACCATTAGGCTCGCCCCTGAAGCGTCACCAAAAATTGCGTTTCCACAGAAGAGCCCTAAATTTCAGCTCTTCTAAGTACTGTTTGTAAGTACAATGGGAAATACCCTGGCACTGCAACATCCCTTATGTTCTACAGTGACAACCACAACAAGTAATTATGGCAAAGCAAACTTTCTTTTTCATTCAGTTTTGTTACAACACATAAATGAACCATCCAAGATACATGTATCAAATATGCAGAGTTACGTGCTCCTGACAGGCTGATTTGGTTTCCTATTCTGCTTGGCTCTTGGAAGGATGGGCTATGGCCATAATTCCTGGATTTGAAAGTATTATCCTTCGAATCCTGTTTTTTCAAGTTGCCGGAAAATTTACCTGCAAATCTTTCTTCAGATGCCTACGGCAATGTTCCCACAAGCCTTGGTAGGTACACTTTAAAGGTACCCTAAGCGATTTCAGGGGGTAAAACTTGAAATATTCTGGGGAAAACAATTCTGTTTGGTGAAGTTGAAATTGACATTTACTTCCCCATATTAGCACATCTGCATCATTATTTCATACTTTGGGCGTTTAAAAATAGCACAGAAGCAAGCCACAAAAGGAGTATTTTATTTATTGGGTCCCCCCCCAAAAATCAGCCCAGAATCCAGCCGTAACCGTTTTCTGTCGACAATTTTCGATAACTTCCGGCCGCGTGACATCACAATGCCCAAGCACATTGAGCCATGACCACATGAGTATTTCTTCGGAAGCGTTCGGGACTTTAAAAATCGGTCAGAATCGTGCATGCTCGGAAGATTTGAAATGATGGCTGGCCTCCAAGTGCTCAGATTTTCAATGAATTCCCACCGCACAACGACATTGCATTTTTGCTCCATGATGGTCGATATGCGATGTGATATTGTTATTTAAACTTACTATGGATAGAAATCAGAAAAAGATTGATTTTGAATATGTGACTTTCAGTGCCCTAATATTGCTTAGGGCACCTTTAAGCTTGGTTCTGTTTCATTGCAAACAGACCACATATTTCTATCCTTGCATGATTCTTATAATTGTATCTGCAATCTTGAAATTTTGAAAATTGTACATGGTTATTTGAGGCACTTTATCAGGCTTTCTATTTTGTCAGGTTTTCTTTATGTGGCTTGGCGACATTTAAGGATGTAGAAAACGTGACAAACTTAAGACAGCCCCGACAAAAAGGCCAAAAAATATGTCCAAAACTAGCCGGAGTCAAACCTCTGCTTGAAGAGTAAAACAAATCTAACTTTGTTTGCTCATCCAGAGAAGAGGGGACCTAAGCAATCCAGAAGACACTCATTATCTCTCAGTGCCGTTGCTTTCGTTACTTCCCTCCGACCCCTCCTGCGAACCCTCCTCCTCAATGTCCGCAGTGTCAGCGTTGATGGGCGGCATGACGTGACCGTGGCCGGCGCTGAGCTGACGCAGGACCAGCTTCTTGTACACACCACCCTTGTGCAGTAGGTCCTCGTGTGTCCCCCTCTCCGCGATTCTCCCCTTGTCAATAACAACAACCTGAAACAACACACAAAATGTTAATATGTATTGGCATCCATGTACCAATATATAAAAATATGCATAAAACCGATACCTGTACATGTATGGATTCTCTTCAGAACTTCAGAATATCAAATTCTATTATAGCTTAAACTTCGAAACTGAAACTTAAGATATAAAACAATTGACAAGTAATACATGTACAACAAAGCTCTTATCATATAAGAATGTTTCGGACAAATGTTAAGAACATGCCGTATTCTAGTGTACATCAGTACCTTTACTAACCCTACACAAGTATCTAGCTGTGCACCTACAGTCAAAAGGTGTACAGCTCTGATATTGGGTGCACAAAATTGCATGCATGTACATGTATGCCCCAAGTACGTTGTATTTCAAGCTCTACGTATCATTACTCGATAGACTAAAATCTTATACAATTCTGGAACAAACTAATCAACTGTCTCCTGACCTCGGAAGCGTTCCTGACGGTGGAGAGTCTGTGTGCGATGACCAGCACGGTGCGACCCTTCATGGCGCGGTCGATCGCTTCCTGCACCAGGTGTTCACTCTCCGCATCCAGCGCACTGGTCGCCTGGGGAGGGGGGCAGAGAAATGATGATCACATATAGTGGTGCGTACCTAAACCCCGTTCCGGACCTGTTCCGGACCTGTTCCTTAAATCTTTAGGTTCAAGTCCAAAAAAACTTAAACATCTGGAATCAAGTCCGGACTTGAAAAAAAATCTCTCGCTTTTACACTCTTTTTTGATTTAAACATAAAGCTTCCTTAGATCGTGAAATTTGCACTGGAGAAATATGAAAACATTGCTGTTTTGTGTTTATAACTGAACTGCTGCATTAATTACTGACTGTATATAATTCCGCATATTATGGTTTCCAAATTGCATGTAAAATATATGCCAATATGCAATTTTACATGAAACAGGGAAAAAATATTCGTAGCACACATATTCCATTGGTTCAAGTCCAGACATTCAAGTCCGAACCTGAACATTAACCTCTGGACTCGAGTCCGAACCTAAACCTAAACTTGGGTCAATGAAGGTTAGACATTCAGTTAGTACCAGTAAGATGCGCTAAATGACAGCTACTCCAGCAACTGGATAAAATATTGTGACAGTCAGACCTTTCTGACAGCATCTGCTTTCTTTCATCACTGACTTGATAAAAAGATTCTTATCCTTGGTTGCTTTACAAATCAATTTCAAGTACAAAGTTGGCAAGGGGATAACATGAAAATAAAGAAAGTGGCCCTCATAGTTTTACCGTAAAATTCCTATTTACGTTAGCACCCCTCCTAACATACACACCCCCGATTTGGGGACGATTGCGGGCCTGACTCAGTGAGTTGAAACATTCAGGGGAAAAACCCTCCTAACGTACGCACCCCCTGTCCAGCATTTCTGTGGATAGTTAGAGGTTGACATGAGCATCCTTTCGATGATGTTTACCGACTTAAAAGGTTACTGAGAAAATGTTTCTGGGTAGAAAATGTCAAACAATTTAAATATATTATTATGTATTATTTATTCTTTATTACTGATTGTGTGGTAGCATTCCACACTTCCTTTGCATGAAGATGTACCGTACTGTCATGCTGATATGCGATTTTTCCGAGGAAGAACCCCTCCTAATGTACGCACCCCGACTTTGGCGTCGGCCTGGAGCACCTGTTTGCGACTTGAAAAGTTTTAAAAGTGTGACTGTACGTAAATAGGGATTTTACGGTAGCTCACTACAAAGCTTAAATCAACAAGTTCTTACCTCATCCAGAAGCAGGATTGAAGGGTTCATGATGAGTGACCTTGCGATGGCGACCCTCTGCTTCTGACCTCCTGACAATCGCACACCTCTCTCCCCTACCATGGTTTCATAGCCTTCCTAAAGGAGATGCAGGAAATAGTGGAATAGGTGAGTCTTTGGAGGTTTTTTTTTAACAAATGAGTTGATACAGTGGCATACTTAGCTTCTTTCTCTTACAATGGTGTCATAGTCCTAAACTAAAGCAGAAACAAACAGCACAGGAATTAGTAAGTCTTTCAAATTGGTACTTTTGTGGAACAAATGAGTTGATACAGAGGTACACCAAAGTTTAACATCTTAAAATTGTTCCTCTAACAGGGCTTCATTTTATCAGAGACTGTCAAAGCACTTTATGATTTTGTATAGTCATTCTAAAGCAGAAAATGAAAGAAAAAGAATCCCAGAAAGTAAGTCTTTGGTGTTTTTCTAGGAAAATCTGTGGATCATGCCTTCGCTTGCCTAGCCACTCGGTCATTCAATGCCACAACGAATAAACAAAGGTTAAAACAAACAAACAAACACACCCTACCTCAAACTCAGAGATGAACTGGTGGGCGTTGGCCTGCCTGGCAGCCTCCTCCACCTCCTCGTCGGTGGCCTCGCGTCCGTACGCGATGTTCTCCTTTATCGTGCAGGCGAACAGCGTGGGCTCCTGGCTCACCATGGAGATCTGCTGACGGAACCACCGCGGATCCAGCGTCGACAGGTCCTGCCCACCTGTGTTGCCGTGGAAACGGAATGATTGACACCTTAGAGAGTGAGTTTGCCGTTTTTTCTGCAATCTCATCAAACTCATCAGAAACATTAACCTTTAGCACACTGAAGTAGCCGTTTGGCACCCCATTCTCTATTGGTTACAGACTTAGGCAGCAAGGAGAAGGCTAATAGCAAAATGAGAATGAAGGCTTGAGCATAACAAAAATGCACGTCAGAAGTGAACATAACAAAAAAGTAACATGCACTTGTGTTGTCATGGAAACAGAATGATTGACATCTACTAAAAGTGAGTTCCACTATTTCCCTTTAACATAATTAAAGTTCACTGAGAGGATGGAAAGTATTCATCTTGAGAGTGAAGGTTTTGGGGCATGGCAGGAACTATGGGTCATATGTGCACTTGTGAAGTCATAGAAAGGTAAGTAAAGACAAGTGCACTTTGACATATTACGTAGTGTCTTTAAGAAGAAGTGTCTATATTGCTAGCGTGATAAAACTGCTAAGAAGATGATAAAAAAATGTAAAAGCTTTGTGCTGAACTATTCCGACGCATTTACTTTCTGCTGCTAGGTTTTTTAAAAGTGGGATCTCAACAAACTTTTAATTGGGAAACTCACCCAGCAAGATTGTCCCAGAATCGGGGTCGTAGAAGCGCTCGATGAGACTGACGATGGTGGACTTGCCTCCGCCCGAGGGTCCCACCAGAGCCACCACCTTACCTGGCTCCACGGAGAAAGACACTTCCTAGGGTTGAGAAAATGTACATCAGGATAAGGCAGTATAGATACTGCTGTTTCTTGGATCAGAAGGTTTGGGGTTCCAATCCAGTCTGGTCATCAGTTTTCTGAATCCCACCATACTCTTTGCTGGGGATGCTATTAGTCATACTTTTATTGTTATCCATCCCCCCAACTGAATAGGGGTAATCCACACTTACATTTGTTGTACAGCATGTCACATTCTGTGACTTGATGATCATACGTATGTACGTACTACATGTATATAGACCCAGAGTGCATCATACTCAACTGTAGTTTTTCAGTTTGTGATTTTGATAAAATTATGAAAGATGTTGTAACTGATTATGATAACTTTCTTTAATTGATAAAGCAATATCAAAACTATATACCAAGACTTCAAACTTAAGGTACCTTAAGGACAGTTACTTCTTGGTAACTGGGTATCATGTAAAAAAAACTACTTTGTGCGTAACTGTTCAACCAAAATAAGCTCACCTTCAAAACTTCGTTGTCAGGTCGCGAAGGATAAGTGAACGTGACGTTTTTGAACAGAATCCCTGAAAAAGGTACGGTATGGGACATTTATAAAAATTTACAAACTTAACGATTCTTATAATTATAGTTCTCAAAATATCAGATCAGAAAAAAATGTTATGAAACAATTGATAGTCCAGACTAAGAAGCAGACAGTACAATGTTGAGTCAGTCTATTGAGCATACTAACCTCCATCCAGTCCATCCAAGACTTTCCCACCAGAGATGTTCACTTCTGACTTCCTGTCCAGCAGCTCAAAGATGCGTTCAGAGGCTCCCAGGGCCTAAACAAGGGAAGGAAACATTTGAAGATAATAATGATTAAGTACAATGGTTTAAGTAGATGACTTAACATCAGTGCTTTCTCCAGCTTTAGATTTTTTACCTTACATTATTTATTGTTTGGGAGTAAATGTTGATGTTCGTTGTCATTTTAAGCTTACGAAAATACATTTTATCAATATTAATGCAATGAAAGTTTCTTCAACCTGATCAAGGAATTTAAGGCTTGACTCTCTGCTGTCATTAAATGTCATTGACAAAAATTAAATGATTTTTTAACTACCCATACCGGTAACATTACACATGTATGAAAGTCAAACAAAATCAACACCTGCATTTGATCAAAGAAGATCAATGCTAAGTTGAGGTATCATAATATGATAATAAGTAATAATAAGCTTCCAGCCAATTGACAGAAATATAATTGACATGTGAAAAAAAGACACTGTCAGATATTATACAGAATGGAAACACAAAACCTGCCGTATGCACATTGTCTATTTTAAGAATAAAAGGTCTCCCATGCATCTACAGTGTTACAACAAGTAGATGCGAGAGTTGAGGGCATTAAAGATGCACCCACCTTCATGAAGTCACCATACAAAGCAGAGATGAAGGCAAAAGCCATGGCCACATTCAGGGTGTACATCATAAACCCTTAAGAAAGAGAAACACATTCAATATCGTCAATCTTACATGGGCACTGTTTGAAAGCGTTTGTTTTTGTTTGGTTCAAATTACTGACCACTTATCATAACTACACATGCTATTCAAGATATTAATTTCGTAAAGAGCTAAAACTTTTATATAACATGATATGTAAGTGCAGCAAACCTTTGACTGTCCAACAGTAATTTAGAAACAGATCATTGATTACAATGGCCTACACAAAATAATCATAGTTAGTAGTAGTACGTTGATGAAGGTTCGACATCCAATATGATACACCAAAAATAACTCAAGGAACTGCCATTAAGTGGATACAATTTTGAAACAGTCAGACGTTTCAAACATCATCATTGCTTCATTAACATATATATTCAGAGTTTTGGTATACAACCTATTTCTGCCAGATCTTTCCTTAGTCACTGACGAAAGATAGCGGATGCTGTCTGAAACGTCTGACTGTTTCAAAATCTTATCCAGTTGCTTGTCTTGTAATGAGTAACTATATTTGGCGTATAGTAGAAGTATTATACAGTATCTAATTATACTGCTGTACGACTCATGGGTGGGCAGCAGTCGGCTTGTCTTCATAATGAGTTTCTAGGCATCTCTGTCAAGTGGGTCCAGTCTGGTAAGGCCACACAATTTGGTGTACTTCCTGACATAGTCCATTGTAGTGGAATATCTATACACAAATTGTGGAAGGACGTTTTTCAAATGAAGTTACAATGCTGACCTGTAAGGGTGCCGATGGTGAGCCCTGTGCCGGGGTGCTCCTTTTCCATGATGACCAGTTTGGCTCCGTACCACAGAACCAGCACAATGGCTCCCTGAGAGTAGATGGTACAGTTTATACATTTATACATGAACCACATAACTATCAGTCTTTTTTTGGCACTTTGCTAAAAAAATCCTAAGTCTTCAGGAATACAGCAATAAACATAGTAATACATCATCAGTATGAACAATTAAGAGTTTCATAGGTTACTTTTGAGTTTGACAGATAGGAAGGATTCCGAAGTATATATCACAAAACAATGTCAAGGTAAATAAAACTAACGATAAATGAAAATGAGGATGCCATTCTGCCTCAACTGCCGCAATATTGATTTGATTATACGGATGACATCTGCGCATCAAAATTCGTCCGTTTCCAAAAAAAAAACAAAGCAGCTGCAAAATGAGCAAATATATACTGTAAACTGAAAAAAAAAATTCTGAATGCCAAGGTCAAGGAAAAAGACGTGAAAGAACAAAGACAAGGAGCGATATAGACTCACATAGACGCATTCAGAGTTGCCACAATGCTGCAGGAAGTTACAGCCTAACAGAGTTCAAAAGCCAGTTGCTGAAATGTAGACCACTCAGGTAAAAGTCTTTAAGGTATGACAGCTATAAAAACCTTACTTTCTAAAAACCTATAGTATACAAGGTTGAAGGATTCACAAATGAAATGTTGTTCTTACGAATGCCACCACTCCAACAATCCCGTTGAACCCTCCGCCAGCCAGGGCCAGTTTCTTGCCATAGCCGTAGCTCTTGTCAATACTGATGTTGTATTCTCTCTTGCTCTTGTCCTCCCCAGAGAACATGCGCACCGTCCGGACACTGGAGATGGACTCCTCTGCAACTGTGCTGGCCGTCGCCAGCTCGTCCTGAAATGCTTTCTGAATACCCTGAACGTACTTTCCTAGGGGAAAACATAGGACAGACTCTTAGGGACACAGTCTGCAAGTACATTAGAATAACAGATAAATAGTGATGACTTAAAATAGACGACATTCAGTTTCTTTTTACTTTCAAGGCATCCTTTTCTGGTTAAGAGTAGCTCGGGGCAGATTGGAGATAATATTGGCGGAGGATGGAGACATGACTCAAGTAGAAATGCAAAATCAAGTACCAAGTTATATGTTTTCCCTACATTGTACAATATTGAAGGTCGGAAGTGGCCTATACATTATAGTAGTTGTTCTTACCGTAGACCACGGCCCCGATAGACACAATAGGGACACACGACAGCAGCACGCCCGTCAGCTTGGCGCTCAGGACAAACATGATGGACAGGGAGCCGACAATCTGGAGCAGGTACCGGAACAGCATGGAGATGTTCACCTGTGTGGGGGGGGGGGAGGAAGGAGGCAGCCATGTAAATGGAACAGCATTATTGATGGGAGGGGTGACATGTAAATAGAACAGCATGGAGATGTTCACCTGTGGGGGAGGGGAGGGGGGCAACCATGTAAATGGAACAGCAGTATCGATGGGAGGGTGACATTTAGACAGGGAGGGCCGGGACCGAGGGTGATGCGGAATACACCGTGTTGTATTTTATTTAATGTAATACCCACCCGAAAAAATACACACTTCAATGCAAAATGCGCAAGTAGTTTAGAGAGTTTCATGTCCAGAAACAAACAAAATTGTAACAACATTGACTCCAAACTCCGAATCTGGTATTCAAATCTTTAACAGCGGCGCAACCGGCACGCTCACAATACATTCAAAATATTCTATGTAAGCCTGTGTGATAAAAGTAAAACCCCGTGTGACAACGCAAGTTATCACCCGGTCCGGAACACCCATAATCAAAATCTTTGCGGCCCAGGTATGACATAAATATAGAATACAACACGGGGTATTCCGTATCACCCGAGGTACCAGCCCGACCGCGGGTGATGCGGAATACAACGTGTTGTATTTCATTTATGTCATACCTTGGTCACACCCACCCGAGAAAACACACATTTCAATGCGAAATGCGCCAGAAGTAAAGGGAGTTTTGTGTCCTCGAACACAAAACTGCAACAACATTGATTCTAATCTCCGAATCCGGTATTCGAATTTCCGACGGCGGTGCAACCGGCGCGCTCGAAATGGATTCGAAATATTCCATGGAAGCCTGTGTGATAACACTCCGGAACCCTATGTGATCCGGATAGTTATCACACGGTCCGGAACACCCGTATCAGGCCCAGGCATGACATAAATACAAATATAGGACACTTACTGTCACAGTGTTCTGCACCACACCAGTGTCTGAAGCCAAGCGGTTAGTCAGCTCTCCAGTCCTGAACAAAAGGAAGTCATCACAAACTTCAGAAACAAGTTCAGCATCCAAGTACAGCATGTCACACTCTAAATTCAAATCCCATCAGACTTACATGAATATCAGGGAGAAGTAGTACTATGAACATAAAGGCATACAGTGAAAACCTATGCATGTCACCACCTCTAGGAGTACATAATAATAATGGTTTTTATTCTCATATAAAAGAGTGACAGGGTAGCAGGGTCCCATGTAGGAACATGCTGGCTGCCTGGGTGGGTGGAGGATGTCCGTCTTCTCCGAGACCACGCTAGACTCTGTCTGAGCCTATTGGTCGGGCCGTGCAATTCCCCGCTACCCCGCCTGACGGCGCTGTACCACCATGAACCCTGAATTGATCTGCTGCTTTACACATTAAATCTTTAGAATATAATAGTTAAAACTACATTTAATTACGCACAGTTACCGGCACATAAATTGTTCAATTAAAAAGGTTTCTTGCATTAAATTCTCAAATCAAAAGTTTCTCACATTTGTAGCGGGTCGAACTAAGCTGTGGCAGCAGGTAGGTTTTTACAGTACGTTATGGTTTGTTGTCCATATTCAGCAGTCTTATGATGTACGGTATACTGCTGTTTCTAAATCTTTCAGTCCTAGTTCTGACTGTGTCTAGTTTATTACAATGTCTTGTGTGGCGGTTAATGATCTGTCCTCTGGATTGAGGGAGCAGACCTCTCAAGGACGTGTTGTTCAGTAGTTTTCTCCCAAAGCGGAGGCACAGTTGTTCCCGTCTCGTATCCAACTGTTGCAGTCCAAGCTGTGTACAGGCGTCAGCGTAGCTAGAGTCATCATAAGGACCATCTGGGCTGATTGTGACCACTTTTTGGTGGTCCCTTAGATAATTTTTACCATTGACACAAGCATTAAAGTGACCATCTGTCAACAAAGATTTTACTGGTACCCTGAGCAGTCTTCTTAAGCAGTTTTGAGAGATAATTAACATCTTAAAACATTCTTTGTAACAACAAGGTCCTTCAAGCTCATGTAATAGTGTAAGTGTTTACTAGTAGTAGAACTCAATAGCATTGTTATAGGCAAAGGCATATACACGTCTTGATATTTAGTATTGTTTATCATATAAGAACTTGCTATACATTGTACTTGTCACATTTTTTGTGCAATTAAGTTTGAATCTTCTTTCCTACAGTTTGTTGAGAAACATAGCAGCAGAAAGCATCGGAAGAGCTTTGACATTTTCTAATCCTCTGGTCCTAAGCAGTTTTATCATTGAATTGAATTGAATTGTAAAAACCTTTCATACCTTGTAGTGTCAAAGAAAGCGATCTCGTTCTTGATGATGGCCGCGAAGAGTTCCTCACGGAGCCTGGCCACGAATCGCATCCCGGCCAGCGTGAAGAGCCAGGAGCGGAAGAATGCGGCGATGGCGCCGCCGATGTAGATCAGCAGCAGGACCAGCACCGTGTGGTTCACTTTCTCTGGGAGTGAGAAGAACACCACCAATTTGTTTAGTATCATTGTTACCCACAAACTGTACACGATTCAGGAAGGTTCACAAGCCTTTCCCTGACATGAAAGTTTGCGATTTGAATAAATGAATAAAACACCCCCCAAAACAGAGTGTTTAACCCACCACACAAAATGTTTAAATTCTGTTAATCCCAAAATAGTCATGGTATCTTTAAATTCATCGTCTTCAGTTCTTTTATAAACAATAATGGTTTTCGTCCCTTCATTTATTTATCGTTCCTTCACTTATTTATTCATTAGTTTCATTTATTCATTCATTTATCCCTTCATTTATTCATTCATTCATTTTTTCATTCCTTTGAAATAGTTAGACTAAGGCCACACTAATTTAATTTCTTGACTAACGGATTTTTTGGTTAAAATTTTAGCACGAGGACATCATGAAAACAGAAGGCTGGGGTGAAAACTTGCACCTGACTCTGTTCACTCCCTGAAATTGTGTGCACCAAAGTACAAACTTTCCTCTGAGATTCTGTTTTCATGTTGATTTTCCAATTTAGCATTTTTTTTAGAAATTCTGTTAACCAAGAAATTAAATTGGTTTGGCCAAAGGGATAGATTTACTAGTAGGGTTATGACAATGACTGTGAGCAACCTCCTTGCTGTGAATCATTACTTTACATACCTATGCTGGTTAGAGCTGCATCCACCACGAAACTGAAGAACAGGGGTGCCATCATGTTGGATGCACTGGATACCAACAGTGCTATGCCCCCCAGGCCCAGAATCCACCATTCCTACAAATAAAATATTGATTAATATGTATAGTTTCATACATCATTGAGACTACATGTGTATTGAAATAAACGCGGATGAAAGAGTAACTAATAGTGCGACAGTGCTAGAGTCCCAAACTACGCAGTAACGGAAACAAACTACGAAAACCGTAAACATAAAGCAGTCAGTACTCAGTTACAGTACTCTGAAGTAGCTGTTTGGCACCCAATTCCCTTAGTACATGTAATAATTGGTTACAGAGTTAGGCAGCAGGGAGAAGGATAAGACAGGCCTTTAGAACACAGTGGATGTGGTAGGATGAAAATGGCGTGTTTGCGGTGGTTTTAAGTTCGTGTTTGAGACAAAAGTAGATAGACAAGGGGGTACTAGGAGGGCAAAAAAATGTTTGCTGTGGTTTTAAGTTTGCGGTGGTTTTAAGACTGCGGCAAGAGCTTACCGCAAAAACTGGGCACATGAAACTACCGTGAACATTTCTGCATTAATTTTTACAGTACTCACATCTCGAGCCATCACAAACAGTCTGCGGAGGTTGACTTTCTTCTTGATGGTGTTCCCTTCCTCGTCGATCTCCTGTCCGTCGCTGTTGTAGCGGTGGACGATGCGCATGACCTGCAGTCGCCTGGCCATCCGGAGGAACGCCAACGCCAGCAGCAGCTCAAGTACGCTGAACACGAGGGACGCTATGCAGACTGCAACGTAGGTGCTGTGCATCTGGGAGGGGGGAGGGAGGGGGGTTAGGTGGGCAAAATTACCTGTCCATAGTGGTCACATATACTCAGGCCCTTGACTGCCTGCTATAGACAGTGGTTTAACTACCGGTAGTAATGTTTGTACTTCAAGGCAAATTGCTCAACCTTAGGATTCAAAGCTTTCTAAACCTAAGAAATGCAAACCGTAACACATGTGGTGTATGACATTTTTTTCTATGATAGAATCATTTTACATGCAATTAAAGATAGAAAAACAACGCTTCTACCATCTGCTAACTTTACTCACCGATGATTCAGAAAAATAATAAGCCTAATCGATTCGGAGGGTGACGAACAATGTAAAGCCGAGAGGCCCATGTATAGGGGTCTAAGCTCAGGTGTCTGACTTTGCACGTAAAGGAACCCAACACAACTATCAAGAGGAGAAGGAGTGACCCAATGTGCTTGGCTTAGACCTAGCAAAGCCACTTTGCACTTCTAGCCATTTGAAGAAGCATCATGCTTTATCCCATGATCAATTTAGGACGACAAAAGGAGAGGCATAGAAGACTTAGTATACAGGTAAGTTACTTACAGTACATGTAAGATTAGAACCGATGCCCTTTTTTTAAGGTTAAAGGTTCCAACAAACATTTAAGTATATTTGCCGTTATTCATGATGGCCTCACCTCTTTGTAACTTTCCTCATGTAGGACGAACACTCCCTTGGTGACAGCGTACGCCGTAGACAGCAGCGTGAAGAATATGGCGGACACGTAGTACGCCTGCCTCTTCTTAATCAGACCGCGGTCGTACGGTTCGTCGAGGAGCTTCATGGAGATTTCCTCGATCCGCGTGAAGAAGTGAAAGAGTAGACACATGCGCAGCAGCGACAGGCACGCCAGTTCGAACACGGAGCGGTAGAAGTCGAAATGTACAACGTTGTCCTCCAGATACTGGGTACGACCACCTGTGAACATGGGAAATGATAACTAAATTATTGCACAACAATCGTACAAGGTACAAATTTAAATATGGCATCTACATGTACTTGTACTTAACTATAGTTCCATAAGGCTAACCTACCTATTAGAAACGGCCTAAAAAAGGCCATCAGGGACTTAGTAGCTTTACCTTTTATACGCAAAGTAACCCTAAAATCATACTACAGGGCTTGAAATTCATTTTTGGAAATAGGTGCACTGGTGCACCCAACTCAAAAAAATTAGGTGCACAGAAAGAATTTTGGGTACACCACAAAATAAAGTTGAATGTCAGCAAAACATAATTACAAAGTTTAACGCTCTTAAGAACTTCAATCTGTAATTCTATAGCTAACTTCAAAATTTCACAAAGTAAAAAATCAAATGAAGTACAACTGTTACAAAAGGTTATATCACTTTTTCTGATACTCACATTTCAAGAATATTCTGCATACTAGTCTACAATATTACCTTTACCCTGTAGCTTACAAAAATATCTAGGTGCACTGATGCACCGACAGTCAAAAATTAGGATCACAGACCAATTTTGGGTGCACACAGGTGCACATGCACCCGGGCCACTATTTCGAGCCCTGTACTCCATTGGCAAACATTCTGATGGTGAGAAAAAAAAAACATTGTACATATGAGATTCTTCAGCAAGCAACCAATTAAGTTAAATTAAATTTTCTATAAAAAAAAGTAGAAAAAACATGAATACTGCTGTTTCTAAGTGTGTTTGCATACCTGCTAGCCACAGTGCCACACAGACGACTCCGTCAAGGAACACCAGAAAACGGACAAAGTTGGTGTAACGGAAGAGCGGTAGCGTGTAGTACGCCCGGTTTCCCTCCATGGCGATGGGTGTAGTCTTCCTACTTAAGCTTCACCCTTATAGGAAGAGACACAAAACGATATGGATTATATAAGTAAATATAAAAGTTTCTCAAGCAACTGGATAAGTTTTGTAAACGGTCAGACGTTTCATATAGCATCTAAAGTCCGACGGGTGTTTAACCAAAATTATCAATTGATATGTAAGTAAGGAGAAGACAAATGTTGTACCAGTTGGACTTCAAATTCTTTTCTGTAAAGTCGATGACAAAAGACAGGGGATGCTATCTGAAGATCAGAGATAAATAAAAAACACCAAACCAAGTTATGATCAGAGAAAAGATCATAGTTTTTGAATGAGAATTTCCTGTTTACCCCTGAGTGTAGGCTATATTTGCTCTGTGTTGGGGTGGATTTGCAAAACTTATCCAATATTCATTGTTTGTGAGTTACATGTATCTTATCACCTCTATGTCGATATATGCTTAGAAAACCTTACACAACAAGTTTGAAATCTTGATTTTGGTCGATTGTATGTGTTAATCTCTATGTTTACTTTATTAATCTATTTGAAACCTTTAATCTATAATTATTATTTATAATGGCACCACGTGTATCAGAAGATGGCTGCTTTGACCTCATTCTGTCATTGTTGACATTGTGAGTGTTATAAAGGAGATCTTGGAGTTCAAAAGGTTAAATGAGTCATGCATTTTTGTTTATGGCAAGGGATGTTCTCTTTAGAAAGTTTAAGAGGCCATGATTTCAGTTTCTTAAGGGCAACCATAGAAGAAAATACTTGCCAATAAATACAGTAATAGGAAAGGTCAAAATCTAAAATATCACATGATGAAGCCTTGGATCAGAAGGAAATAATTATCAGATTCTTTTGCAATAAGTATCTGTCTTCGGTCTATAGCTTGGCTGCTACTTAGCTTCTAGTCCTAAACTTGTATAATTACTACATTATACAACAGTTAATGACCGGTGCAATGGCCTAGTGGGTAGAGTGTTTGCCTTGCATACGGTAGGTCGTGAGTTTGATCCCCAACCGGGTCATACCAAAGACTCTAAAAATGGTACATACTGCTTTCACTGCTTAGCATTCAGCATTTGGGAAAGAATATGGAAGTTAAACACACACCACTACCAGTGGACTAGCCCCCTGCTGTAGTGATTGCACCAAGTTGTGTGGCCCAAGGGCTACTGAAACGGAGATGGGCGCCGACCTATGCACCATCGGTGCGGGAAGGAACTTTGACCTTGACAACACTTAAACTCAAGCTGAGTCTCAATTATTGACTTTGGCAACCTCGTCTAATGCCCTTATAAGGCCATGAAAAAGAGACAGGTGTTGCTGTAAGTTTTAGCCTATATTGCAGACAGGCAGGTTGACAATAGGCAAGGAAAAGCTGAAAGGGACCTATACGTAAAGAATTTCTACTTCTTGAAAAACATTTATGCTGAACTCAGTGATTGAAATAATTAAAAAAGGGAGTTCCTACATATATGTAGTAGAGCCAGATCAGAAATCTAATTATATTTACCAGAAAATGTGGGTCTTGAAAATTGGGTTTTCACAAATTTCTGATGAAACCAGGTTTAGCATGAACGGTTCGCCAGATCTGGCGCAGATATTATAGTATGATTTCACTGCCAAGGACTTGAAGGAGGTATGGATTTTCCCACCAAATATACCTTTTCTCACTAATTATGCAAATTAGGTACTAGTTAGACTACTTGGTGCTCATCTTCAATAAACCAACCCACATGCCAAAAATGATTGATGCCTGATGTCTCCTTGACTTATACCAATTTGTGAAGGAGATGACATAATGACAGAAGGAGAAGAAGAAGAAAGAAAGAGAGAAGAATACACCAGCAAAATACATATTTTCCTCATACCATATTATATAGGGAGGGAAACACAAAAACATGCCTTACGGGGGTTGCCAAAAATAAATCTGGGGGATCGATGAAGGATAGAAAGTAATTCTTAACAGCAGAAATTACAAGAAGGATCCTGATTCTTACCAGAAAAGAGTGTACACCAACTTGAAGATTAAGTCCTCCTTTTCCTGTTCTTCTGTAGATAAATGTGTGAAAACACAGGTATTACCTTATATAGGCGGTAAAAATGCCATGGTAACGTCATCAGTAGTTAGATATAAGCATGAGTCACCCCTAAGTACTGAATTTGTAAAACTTTACTGAAAGGAGTGTTCAGCAGTATACTGAGGTCATACCTGAACTTTTCTGTGACTCATATCGTCACCCAGGCACTTCCTGTTATGTTTAGTTATGACCAAACAAAGTGGACTTTCACCTTCTGAACTTTGGGCAGTGACCTTAACGGTGCACACCCCAGTTCTTCCGCGACCGGGGTCAACGGAAGTGCCTGACAAAAAAGTGACGAAAGGGTTTCGAGGGGCTGGGTTTGAGTTTAGATTTCTCATAATGTGCTTCGAACTGATATTAGATACTAGCATGGCTGATCATGAAAAGCGTATGAATTGGTGTGTTTTGGGTGAAAATTGCGTTTCGATCTGAGCCTTGCTTCCGGATATCCATCCGCGTTGTTGGTGAAATGTCCCTTGGCCCGGGATTGACCTTTGTTGCGTTCTGTGGGTCATGCTGACATGCCTCGCGCCGTGGATGATTAAAGAAATCTAAGTACTAGAATTTTCTTTATAATTGGCTCGACTGTACGCTAGGTTTTTCTCTTTCTGACAACATCAGTCGTTTCTACCCAGAAATTTTTTTCTACGAGTTTTATCCTACACAAAAGTGCCAAAATTTGACCATCATTTTTGACGTGAAAATTATGTTTTTGTCTCCTGATTTACCAAAATCAGAGAGGTAGAAGAAACAGAACTCAGCTGGTCCTGTAGCGGAAGGGATAGGCTTTCATCCCATACACAGTTGATTTACTTCAGAATACTTCCCTGGAAGAGACAGTACCTAGACTGGAGGATGCGCAGCCTCCAATTGAAACACCAAATAAACTGGGGTGTGCTCCCTTAAGTACATGTTATACGTTACAGTTTATAATTGGGCAATATTGTGATTACCGTGCGGTTAGCAGATGTGACCATGCATTCAGGAACTCGAAATCCGAGCGTCTCAAAAAAACTTTGTTTTCTACACTATCTAGCAAAAGTTTACAGACATAACCCTTTTTTGTGGAGGGGTTGTGTTCATATTTGTTTTTTGGGGGATAATGATCAGGTACATTATTAGTAGTAGCTATCTGATGATTTTTGTTATATGTCACTGATTGTCAGTAATCATAAATGATATACATGTATATGTACTGTACAACAATTTTCCTTGATCACTTGCTTCAAGTTCCAAGTAGAAAATGCATGTATCATGTACATTTTCACTTGTTGAATTTGAAAGCACCGTTGCCCCCAGTTAGGGGTCATAGCGGGGAACCTTATAATGGCCAAATTTTCAACATTACTAATTATATTTTATCAAAGTGGCGAGGAAGATCATCATTATTTGAACAAGCTATGTACAGTTATTCTGTTCAATATCTAATATACTTAATAGGTATATATGGTCCTCAGGCATAATTGAATAGATATAACCTACCTGCTTATTATCTTTTTTCCCTTGGACAGTTGTATGAACACAGTTTACCTCGACTGTCAATTTGGTAATTTTCCGGGGGGGGGGGGGTACTTTTATTCCAGGTGGTACGTAATATACTTTTATTAGATGTTGAAGATTTGTCCGGGGGGTACTTTTATTCCAGGGGGTACTTCTATTTGAGAGGTGAGAGTAATGTTACAGTTCATGATTGGGCCTTATTGGTTTATTGTAATTACTTTGCTTTTTTAAGATTGTCTACACTCTTTTATAAACTTTTAACTCAAAAAGGCAAGGTAATTGACGTAATAACAATACTCTTATGATAACAGTACACACCGGAATTCTCCCATGTTTTAATTTTTAAAAAGCATTGAGGGTGGTTTTGAGGTATTAGCTTTTCCTAACGAAGAATACTGCTTAATTTAATATGTTCTTTTAGAATTAATAATAACATATGTAACGTTATGACATATTGTCATGGTCAGTGAAATGTATAAAATTTGATATTTGTTGGATCCACAGACAGATGAAATCAATTTTACGTTTTGACATCAATTTTAGTTTTAAGTGTCCTTCTGGTTAGAAAGTGCCCAACCCCCAAATTGACATCACACACACCCCTCCCCCTACACCCCACGGGGCCAGTTCTCAACCACAACCCCCACCACTCACAGACCCCCCCCCCCCCCCAATGTGATGAATTGACAAAAGACTAATTATTAATACAGATCATACAAAGCATAATCATAACGCAGAAAGAGCGAGTAGATCATGGTCTACGTTAAACCCAGTCTGACTCAGCACTAAACTTAAGACCACGTCATAATTTGTGTAACCTTACGTAACCTTAAAATGTTGTATAACATTAGGCGGGCTGTCATTCACTTTCACAACTCAGATACGAAACATATATAACCTAGAAAGGGTTACAAAAAAGGTTTAAAAAATCGCAACTTAAGAGAACCTGAACGTTCGGAACGACAGAAAATCGCAACTTTTGGTGACTACACGTTGTCAAATATTTAAGAGTGGCGTTTAACCGGAAGGACGTTCACCTTGCCTGTACTCGCGTACGCGTAGTCAGACAGTCATAGCCTGTGACGAAACAAAACGACATTTTCTCCTTGCAACTTTCACCAACAAGGCGTCCAAAAGGGTTAAGGAAAACCCAGGAGTAAACATACGACTGGAAACAAAACACAAACGCTAGAATTCCGTACCTGCTTTGATGCCTGACCTCACCTTCAGGTGCAAACGCATCGAATGTGGCCGCGCCGGTTGTCAATGACCGCGAGACATCTAGCGGAGTAAATAAGAACTGCAGGTCAAGGTTCATCCGTTGACCAGTACAGCAGAGACGTCTAGCGGTTACTATGAAAACTGCGTCATGACGTAAAAAGCGGGAGAGTGGACCGACAGGTACGAGAATCTGACACCTTGTCTTCCACTTCAAGCAAACAAAATGCCGCGCCGCCGTCCAAGCAACGAAAAAGGTATGGCGTTCTCTTCTTAAAGTCAGCAGAAGGATATTTGCTTTCGTGATTTACGCAATGTGCCACCGTGATACAATTCAAACCTGTTTTATGAACTGTCTTGAGCTTCGAAGCTGACAATGACGACAAAAATCAAAACGACCCGGAAGTCACCTGCCATTTGACATGTCTGTCATGTCCTACTGGCATCAGGTTACTTTCCCTTTACATTATGAAACGACAGCAGGCCTCGACTTATATCTTTTTTGCAGTGTACGGCTGATATATTGTAGCTAGTACTACATTCAACTATCGCCAGCACATCTCTGGGTTGAAGTTGTCTTTTGCGAGTTACGTTGTAAATGTCATAGAATGATTTTGACGTTCAATGTTTCATACCACGAAAGGAAGTGCCCTTTTGAAATTAGTTGTGGGGAACATTGAAGTTCATCGATATAAAGAAGCTAAATATATTCACGATTCGTCCTGTACGTCCTATATATGTTGTTTTCGCATGATATAATCAGATATTTATTCCGTCTCTGTCACTACATTGCACGGGTCAGTGGCACAGTGCTTCGACCGAGATTTGTTTCAGTCTGAGTAAAAACATCACTGCAATATTCCACTGTCACACTCCCCACAACATTGTCACTGACTGAACCGTTGTACAGTCACAACATATCGTGGCCTTGCATTTCCTTTACCCTGTATTTACTGTAACTCTTTCAGCTGTGTCGTTATAATGTACAGTGCTAAACACCCCATCGCCGGACATGACTAAGACACCAAACTTCTTGGAAATTTTGGCGGGAAACTAGAGTAAAATATGTATCTAAAGTTCCTGTATCTGATCTTTAAAAGAACTTTAAATTCTTGTCAAAAACTGTATTCCAGGTGACAATCTACTCACAAAAGTAGCACTGTAGTTCTCTTAAGGTTGACTCGCATGGGTACAAAGTTAAGAGCACTTTTGTTTTGCCTTGGGCGGTTCGGGGATTCCACGTAAAACAACAAAGGCGATACAACAATGCGTACCTGGCCGTACCAGGTGAGGAAAAATGGCGCCAGAATCATTCACTTATCTCCTTGATATCTCTTGTCTTTTACGTTACTTCAAGCACAACATAGAAATAAATTGTATAGAAAATGTCATTGTGACGTTTGCAGTGTGTGTTAGATCTACACGCACAGTGAGCTACATCGCTATAAATCCATGGTCTTTGTTACGTTTCCACCAACGCAATAGTGCATGTAGCTTTGAATGTGTATTTTTCAAGCCCCAAGGCTTTGAGTGCAGTTTTTTTTCTATTTTGGTACCGCCCTCCTTGGTTTATGCAATGCCTTGACGGCCTCTATTGTTTGTAAATAGACCTCAAACAACATTGCAGCTTTTTAGGGGCTTGAGTGTTCACGTGGACACTGACGTGGTGATATAGGTCACCGATCAGTGTCCGCGTGTGTGTAGTCACACTTCACAAGGCTATGGAGGCTATGGTAGTCTTATTGTTTGAGGGAGGGTTGTGATTCACAACCCTCCCTCAAACAATGAGACTACCATAGCAGGCTCTACCGGGCCTTTGGGGGAGGGGGGCTTATAGTACACCTTTTGCAACCAGTCCGTAACCATCAGCCAGCCTGAAACCATTGCTTGGCTGTATTATAAGCCCCCCCAAAAAGGCCCGGTAGAGCCTGCTATGGAGGCTAAGACTACCACAATATCTGTAGTTGTTAGCTGTATTCTATTTCGAACAAGATAAAACCACAACTATTGGCAGTTTCAAGAAATGTGAATAGAAAGTCTCGTGTAAGACAAAGACCATTCTGGTCTATACGAGGCCTTCTCTGTCTAGCTTACCGACATATAAATGTACGACAATATTTAAAGGCAACCAACTTGAGCAATGTTAGGGCCCAAAATATGGAAATAAAGAAAATGCTGAAATCTTTATGGTAGTGACATTTACTAACACTATTCAGCACATTTGTGTAATGACCTCATATACTTTGAGCATTTTAAAACCGTGCAAAAACGTGTCATACGATGATTCCCTTAGTTTTGCGAGCCTACAAAAACCCTGGTGATGATTTTCAGTGAGTTCTCACATCACAACGATATCGTAGTTTTGCGTGATGGACGTCGCTATACATTGTGATAGTGTTGTTTTAACTAATCATGTATAGAAATGACTAAATAAATTGACTTTCAAAATCCGATTTTTGGGCCCTAATGTTGCTTGGGTTTCCTTTAAAGGTGATGAAAGAATGAATAACAGCTTATAATTGAAACAACGGTATGAGAGCAAAAAATAACTAACAACGGCAACAGTGAATATCATTCACTGGTTTCTGCATTCACAGTGTAGTGGAATACGTAAAAACTAATATGTAATAAAAATTCAATTCTTGTACAGTTTGTACTTGCTAATCCTCAATTTCCGTTAACTGAAGAAACTTTATGGTGCTTTGTTGACACAGTTAGCAATTTCATATGATACATGTTGATAATTATGTTGATTTACACTTGTTTCTAGGAGAACGGCGTTGTAGTTCAAAGCAGTTGAAAATTAAGAAAAGCTGCGGGTAGTCAGTGACAGTCGGTGCTGTACAAGTATTACTACTATTGCTAATAAAGATTCTCACATTATTTGTCGCCACAGATACGGATGACATGGAGGAGAAACTCCCGCCAAACCCTACACTATTCCGCTGCACCTGCACAGCGGTGATGATGACGTTGATGAGTGCTCACCTCGCCCCCGTCCTCACCTTACTCATCACGTTCCTCACCTTCTTCCCAGCGGCGACGCAGGACGACATTGGGTTTGACTCTGGTAAGGCACACATGTAGATCTTGCTCATGCAACTGATTTCACGAACCGTGCATATTTGTTGTACTCCTCAAGCAGAGGAGTGGGTCCGGCAGGTTTTTGACGTGTTTCTAGGCGTTTTTGTCGGGCTTTCTACTTTTTCATGGTATCTTTCTATCTTTAACCCAAGTAGAGGAGTGGGTCCGGCAGGTTTTTGACGTGTTTTTAGGCGTTTTTGTCGGGCTTTCTACTTTGTCATGGTATCTTTCTATCTTAACCCACAAAAGATAGAAAGATACCATGACAAAGTAGAAAGCCCGACAAAAACGCCTAAGAACACGTCAAAAACCTGCCGGACCCACTCCTCTGCTTGGAGAGTATATTTGTTGTACTCTCCAAGTCCAAGCAGATGAATGGGTCCGGCTGGCTCTTGACGTGCCTTTGGGCGTTTTTGTCAGGCTTTCTATATTGTCCCGTTTTCTTTATGTCGCCAACCCACACGTGTGGGTCAAAACCAGCCGGACCCACCCTTCTGCTTGGAAAGCAACTTGTCGCACATTCACAAGTGAACCGCTGTCGCTTCCTTATGATGCAGTAATGTAGTTTGCCGCAAGAAGTCGTTACAGCCAACAGCACATTAACACCATTTGGATACATTACGCTTGGAAGGCACCATCTGCTTCCATTGAGATAATCTGATGGGTGAAACCATGGCATAGCGATTAAAAGGATCAGACTGATGTTGAACCCGGTTGAAGATGACCTTGAACTTTGACCTATCTACCTCCAGATGACCTTGAACTTTGACCTATCTACCTCCAGATGACCTTGAACTTTGACCTATCTACCTCCAGATGACCTTGAACTTTGATCTATCTACATACAGGAAAGTCATCACCGGGTCATCAGGCCCTCCCCCTCACCGTCCACCGGACCCTGATCGTCATGGGCATCCTGACCGTCTGTATCATCCTGGCCTGCGCATGCTTCGGCGTCTTCTATAGGAGGAGGATACGAGGTCAGTGACCGATCGAACATTCACCTTTATGCACTTCTCAATTTTAACCAAAAAGGGGAGGGAATGGTTAGATATAACAAAACAATTGTTACGACGAAACATGTAGGACGTATATCGTGCCTAATTCTAATTATTATACGCTATACATGTGGAAAAGAATCATATACACAGGGAAATATTTTGGGAAATGATGAGAAATAATTCATATAACATACAGCACTAGACCATTATACTAGTACTAAATTAATTCATGAAATAGTTTATAAATAAATTTATGAATTAATTCATGAATAAATTTTGAATCCATTCTTATTCTCAAAGTAAAATTGTAATAACATTCATATCATTCCATGATACACCTCTCCGTATGTAAATCTAACTCCCTCATTCTATACCTTATTTCAGCCCAAGAGCGCGCCGACGAAGATGCCTTGAATGCTCCCCCACCGAGTTACTACGACGTTGTGACAGAACCGGTAGAGATAACGGACGAAACGGCCGGGGCCTCGGCGACACACCCCGCGGACTCCCCTCCTACTTCCCCCGCCGGGCATACAGCGTCTTCCCCTGGATCCCAGGACTTTGTCCACACAACCACACACAGCCAACAGCATGTCATAACACCTCTGTCCGTACAAGCTCTGTTGAGAGGCGTTAGAATGTCGAGGTTGGCGGCGCAAGAATTGGCAGAAAGCCAGAGGCACGATCGGAGTCAGCATGACGACGCTTTTGAAGAACCCCCTCCGACATATGACACTTATATGAACTATTCCTTAACTCCTACTCGGATCAGTGACGACTGAGTGAAAACACAACATACAGTCTACATGTATATACGCATACAGTCAAAACCACTGTCATAACCAAAGCATATTTGTACATAATCGTAATTCTGTATAACGTTATATATACTAACCTACTATTGTATAGATTGAAGACGTTTTTAGTTGTGTATCTATTTGATACTCTGAAAAGCTGCTTATAACCATATTACGTAACAAGTCATTAACATATTGAGCACGTATACGTACCATGCTGGCAGCTTTATACTAATACAAGCAAAGCTTAAGCAACGAAAGTATATGGAACAAGTATATGAAAAACATTCAGTATTATTTAGTGTATTGTTGTTGTTTGTACCCATACTACAAAGCGATGTAATCGCTCAAAACCATACTTAGTAATTTGATTGTATATAACTGCAGTGTTTGGAATAGCGATTTTCAAGATCCTTCCACGAACTGAACAGGAAATATTGTTTAAAAGAATGTTGGGTTTCCAAAATACAACACGCACTTAGTCACTAAGTAAATTAAAGTAAAGAAGACATATCCATTTCCACTTAATGTACTATTTCCCTTACTGATCGATCTGTTAAATGTGTACTTGAGGTCGGTTGATTTGTTTGACTTGAAATTGCTGGGAGCGTATTACGTCATCATGTTGGGGGAAGGTGTTAATATCGCGGACAAGAAAGCTGGCATGGAAAGGTGAACGTCCAAATCAAAGACGGACTAGGGGGCCCAACCCTACACCGCTTCATGATCACTGCGCGAAAGGTGTCCATTTCCGGACAAATCCGATATTGACACATCACTGGGCATGTTACATATTCGGACCGTTTCCAAGTACTCAAATCGATACCTAACATATTCGGAAACATTTTGATTCAAGAAATATTTCCTAGCAAATTCGGATAAATACAACTTTTTATTTTTCCGGATACTGTTCAGGGTCGTATCGTAACTCCGGATACGTGTTTCTTTATGTATACGGAGATATCTGTTGTTAAGATACTTCGGCAATCCATGTTGTATTCTGACTCTGCCGTGACAGGTAAGATATCCGGGAATGTATTGACTCCGAAAATGTTGCCATTCATTTCCGGACAAATCCAAAATTTGACACATCACTGGGCATGTCAAATATACGGACTATTTTCAAGTACTTATTTTGACACATGAAATATCCGGAAATATTGTGATGCAATGAATTATTCCTAGCAAATCCGGATAAATATAGTTTTTTTTTTAATTTACCGGATTCTTTACGAGTTCGTATCATAACTCCGGATACGTATTTCGTTATGTATACAGAGACGTCTGTTGTCAAGCGCGAAAGCGGTCTATTTCTGGACAAAATCCGAAATTTGACACATAACTGGACATGCCAAGTATTCTGAACGTTTTCGGACATTTTGTCAATACACAAAATTTACGGAAATATATTGAATCAGGAATTGTTTCGTTGCAGATCAAGCAAAATATGACTTAGGATACTTGCGGATACCGTACATGGGAGTTTCATTACTCCAAATGCGTGTTTCTTCACATACACGAAGATATCTGTTGACTTTGTCATGACACATATCCGATAATATTTCGAATCCAAAACAGTTGCTATCTTTATTAATGCAAAGCAAGTACTACCGATTATGTGCCATTTTAGTTTCTGTAGTCCAGGTTAAGGTATGCGTTCTACTGTACTTCCCCACATATCCAGGAATACATATGATGGCCCGCATCGCCAACCGATGAACGCGGCGACTATTATGATGATGATGACGTTCCGTTTATGCAATATATTTCGTTCTCTGTGATAAAATAAAATAAAAATTCCAGGCAAATCTGAATGTTGAACGTGCCGCGTATTCGGACAGTTTCCAAACAGGAATTTCGACACAGCATATCGGGACATATTCCGATTCCGGAAATGTTCATTTTTTTGTCCAGGAAATATTTTGGTTTATCTTTTGTCCGTATACGAAGCATATTTTCTGAAGGCGTTCCGGACTCCGAAAATGACCAGAATCAACACAGTTGTCCGGAAATAAGTCCGGAAATGACAATCCATAGCAGAAGGGCATTGTGGGACACTTAGATTTCCGGACGTATTGCGCGTATCATGACCAAGATACGGTCGGTACAATAATATATGTTGCCTCTAGGAGGAGCTTTTTGTCTCCGTGCTTGAAACTATCAAATCGATCAGCAAATACACAACTTCGGGTTTCTGGTAGTTCTTGAAATCTAAAAAAGAGATTAAGCCAAACAGTGACACACTTTGTGATCTTGTGCCAATCAAAGCAACTTAATCTAGATTTCCATAACCGATTTATACATGCATGTGCAAAATTGAAATACCTGCATCAATCTATTGCTAAAGCATGATATGAAGACAAGCGTGTGGCCTGCCATGGAAATATATTCATATATATATATGGGCACCCTTCCAAAACCGTACTGGCTTGGTTGTCTTCTCAGTTGGGACATTGGTATGTGCACAATTACGATAAGATCTGGCCACCAGATGGTTTGGAAAATATGCCTGATTTCTGATTGGTCCGTTCATCTATGACGCATTCCTGGAATGTTAGCGCCAAACTTAACGGTTCCGGCAGAGTTGGAGAAAGAGCCGGGGTGAGCTGTTTCAGCGTGTGCCGGAGGTATCTGCCGGAGCCCGAGTCTCTTAACATCATATTCTCAATACGATCTGACGGAATACACCGCGAGATTCGTCTTTTCTGAACCAACTTGCAAAGACGAGGAATGACCTGCATGTACTCGGGAGTCGGGACCGAAGTGGATGGTACGAGGACAACGGGGTGCAGTGACCTCAGCGGAGCATCGACAAGCCGAGAACACGGTAACTGAACTTCCAATATCTACAATTGGAGACGAATTAAACTAATACATACATCAGAAATTAGTAATGTCTTACTCTAGTGTGTCAATTTGCAGCTAGGAGAGTTTTGCAGAAATTGTTTTCAAGCAGCTCTTCCGTGAAGCACAACAGGCCACCCACATGTATCATAATAGAAAACATGTGTGTATACGGAATATCTGTAATCAACATTTTCCCGGATACTGTTAATGGTCATTTCTTTACTCCGAATACGTGTTTCCCTCTGTGTACGGAGATATCAGGGGTTGGAATACTACAGAAGTCTATGCTGTAACATGACTACAGAGAAGAGTCAATAGAGTCAATTCCACGTTACCGAGAGGGTGTTTATTGCCTTTTGTTCTAACATTTGCAAAACCTTTGTAACAATTTAAGGGAGATAAGTGACTGTTTAGAACAATTTCCAACATTCATTTGATGTTCTAAATAGTTTCTGCTGTGTTCCAACATGTTAGACAAATTTCTAACATTGCACATGTTATTTGTATTATTTTCGAAACTGTTGGAAAATAGGTTGATCATTTGTTCCTACATGTTCCAACATTATAACAACATGGTATAACTGGGTCAGTGTGATGGGAACAGGGCAATTCACACATCCATTCAAAGTATAGGGGATTAGGCCTGGGTGCCATGTATAGACACCTCAAGAGAAAGGTCCAGACGTGAAATCTAAAAATATACAGAGGCAGACAATAGAGTGCGATTAGCACCCACTTTTATGGGGGCAATAACCCAAATCTACCATTTGAAAAATGATGCAAATTGTTCCAACATGTTCGAACAGTGAAACAATCACATAGATGTTTGAAAATTGTTCTAAATAAAGAGATATTTGTGCAATTATTTTCCAAATAGTTCCAACATATATAGATCAGTTCAAAGATGTTCAAACTTTCATTCTTGATTGTTTGAACAATTTAGAACTATTTTGACTGGAATAGTCTTTTATCTAAAATTGTTTGAACTCACTAGCAATATTACCTGAAAACCCTCTCGGTGACATGGAATTGACTCTATACCTGACAAATATTAGAAATTTTCTGAATATACCTACGCCGAATATATTAAGTTCAAGCAAAAACAACAATTCTCAGTGGTGTCGTATCGTGAAATATCAGTTCTCAGTAAATGCTACGTGTTTGGTGACCTGATACTCATCATATTGAGGACTGTGACCTGGCAATGTCAGGATAATAAACATTATTTTGCTGCTGTCCTGTCGAGTTTAGTAACAAAAGGAATGTTGTGTTTCTAGCCACATCATTTGATAAGGGTTTTTATTTTTCAATTCTTTTTAGATTTTCAGTTCGACCTTAGGATCTGTTTTGACTTTAACATATCATACAGGAATGATATTATAATCTGTTCAGTCTGTTGACATTATCTTTGACAGTACCTTGAAATAATTTAGAAATTATTCTTATGCGATCCGAAAGAAAACAGTCTTTTTTTCGTGATATTGTTTTGTTTTTGTTTTGGATACTGTACAGGGGCGTTTCGTAAGACCGAATACGCGTTGTTGATATATTACAACAACCCATGTTTCAGTTTTCTGACTATACATAGATATGATAAATATATAAGAAACTGTTGCTACCCTATGCCCAGGCAAAAGCGGTACTCCTGTTTCTTCCGTATACGTGCCACGTGCGTTTAAGTGGTTCAGATATGTGTTTTTCTCTATTTGCCCTTATATCCGGGAATACCAGTTTTCCGTATATAGTGTATGTAACATATTTCCTTCCTTATACGAGAAGGGTAGATTTCTAGGCAAATCTGAAGGTTACACCAAGGAGGTTAAAATAGGATATTTTTAACCTCCTTGGTTACACATGTCGCGTATATCTGGACATTTCCAAACAAGAATTTCCACACAGCATTTTCGGAAATATTTCGACACAGGAATTGTTCATTTGCGCGCGCGCGTGTCCGGTTAATATCTTAGAACATTTGCTGTCCGTATATGTTACATATTTCCTCATGGTATTCCGGAATCTGCGTTCCTATCTCCCACACGTGTTTCTATGTAAAAAGTCTCTCCAGCAACGCGTATTGTACCTGTACTGTCTGCTAATAAGTCCGATGCCTTTCCGTTTTCCTAATTTGTGTTTCATCCATAATGTTTCAGTGTTTTTATTACTCAACTGATCGCAAAGTTCATTGAATTGGTTTGGGTTTGTCACGAGAAGTCTACAAAGATAATGTTTCAGTTGGGCAGTATTTCAACATTGTTGGAAACATAATTTACATTTCTTTATTGAGCCGACTTTGTTCACTTTACCTTTTGCTATCGTTATTTGACCATATGCATGATCCGACTGGAATTAGACAAGGCTAAACTTTAAGTAAACAGGTATCCGGTCACTGCTGTCTTTAGTGTTGTAGACCATATTGTTTTTGATTCGATCGCTGTTTCGTTGTGTCATATCACAGGGAGGGTGTCCATGTAGTAGGTATCTCCACATTTAATTTATTCTAGCCACGTTTGTTTTCAGCATCTTCCGCTGAGTATATCAGGGGGTTATAAAGACAGTTCCAGTGCAGCAACATCTTTGCAGCAAACCAACCTGTGTGACTTCCGCACGCCTATCTTGGAATAATGATATGTCTGTTAACACCTATACGTTTAAGAAGCAGTACTATTTGTATCAGAACATTCCTTTATGTGACACGGATAACATGTTAGACCTGGTGCCTAACAAAGTTAATCAATCCGTACCGTAATTGCCGTTGCGGGTGTGCCGTAAAACGCCCAGAATGAGTAGAATCATGTGAGAACACATTGTAAATGTTCATAAGTAAACTACAACTTGAATATCCCTATGCAAAATTGTATGATTCATACTCTGATGTATTTATAGAGGTTACAGAAGAAGCTCTAAATGTTATGATATAACTTCTGCATACATTCTATATTCATTGATTTACCGAGTAAGAGATTTGTATCATTGGTTTTCAATTACCCTCATTCAGAATATTGACGTTATATCACGTATAGTCTCTATTGATCTTATTTTTACTTTTGATTACTTATACCTTGATTTCCAGGACTTATAACAGCAATGTTTTGTACATATATTACCACAATTTAGACTGTTCAAGATTGTTCACTGTGTAGTAAGTTATATACCTATTTCCGCTGTTGTCGAACATGTACCGATAACCAAATCTATATGCCTAACTTGAATCTGAATCATCAGTAAGCGTTACCATGAAACTGTTCAGATATAGGACTTAAACAATTACAGAGTGATTTAAAGTATTCTTGCTTTTCGTATTTTCTTTGCCATGTATCTAGTATGTTTAATCTCAGATATATAATTTCAGAACCAAAAACACTCCGTATACATTGCGGACTTAGTGTTACGGATATACGTTTCCGACTATAGATATTCATCGGTAAGTTGCTGGATGTCCGTTGCAGAAAGACTCCGAATACGCTGCAAAAAAGTTGGACTATCCGGGTGATATCCGGAAACAAAACTGCAGCATATCCGGATCCGGGTATGCGACGATGAAAAATGTTCCCGTTTCCAGCTCCAGATATTAATCCGTATTCGCGGTCTCTCCGTTGATAAAAAACCCGCATACGTTACCGGAAAGTCAAAATATTCGGGTGATATCCGGAAACAAAACGGTAGCATATCCGGATATGCACCAATGAAACATGTTCTCGTTTCCGGCTCCAGATACTAATCCGTATTCGCGGTCTCTCCGTTGTAAAAAAATCCGCATACGTTATTGGAAAGTCGGAATATTCGGCTGATATCCGGAAACAAAACTTTAACATATTCGGATCCGGATATGTTGCGATTAAATGTGTTCCCGTTTCCGGCTTTAGATATTTATCCGTATTCGCGGTCTCTCCGTTGTAAAAAAAATCCGCATACGTTGCTGGAAAGTCGGAATATTCGGCTGATATCCGGAAACAAAACTTTAACATATTCGGATCCGGATATGTTGCGATTAAATGTGTTCCCGTTTCCGGCTTTAGATATTTATCCGTATTCGCGGTCTCTCCGTTGAAAAAAAAATCCGCATACGTTACTGGAAAGTCGGAATATTCGGCTAATATCCGGAAACAAAACTTCAACATTTTCGGATCCGGATATGTTGCGATTAAATGTGTTCCCGTTTCCGGCTCCAGATATTAATCCTTAAACTTAGGATATCGAGATCAAGAAACGTCTGAATATCGTCGGAAACGTAATATTGTCGGAAATATCCTATCATTGAAACGTCCGGAAATCGACCCTTTTCGCACAGTGGATTGTCTACCACAAGAGCTATTTACCACTAAAAAATCACGACCATAGCATATGTCCAGAACACGAGATATAAAAAATGAAAGTTCCACTGCAGTACTATAACAAGTTGCTAGGGGGGGCCTAAAATCTTATCATTTCGAAATCTCATCAAATCCTACCCACATACCAACTACCAATCAATCCACCCTGTTTATCCCTGACATGATTCTAAAAGCAGGTCGTCTTTTGCTAGCCTGAACTCAATCAAGCTCCTGTAACGGCTTGCCGCCCTGTAACCGCATAGCCGACCGCGGGGAGGGGACAGAAATCCCCGGACAGCTGGAGTTTGCGTTATACAGACTAGTCTTTTGCTATTACAGACTCCGTAGTGATGCGGTATGAACTTTTGAACTTTGTCACCTAAATCTGACATATATGTACTCGATACAGTAAATTGCACTAAGGGTCCGTCTAATGAAAGGGTTGTGTCAAACACAGCCAACAAAATGGTTATAATTTTGTTGTCCATAACATGCCAGTCTTCGTCCTTTTCAACTTTAGCACACTTAACGTTTTCAAGTTTGAACAAACTATAAATTAGCCGCCATTCTAGACTTGATAAGCCAGCCAAAAACAACTTCAGTGGTTAAAGCGGTTGACAAAATGTTTTTACAAATATGCCCATAAAAAGATCTTTCTCTGAAAGGTTTTCATGTAAGACGTCAACAGATCTAGGGTCCATTTAGGATAAATTCCGGTCCCGTGCACTCACCAGATTTTAGTCTGGCTTGACTTCAGTAGCTACAACGCACAACTCGCCAAGTCTACAACCTCCCACCATGAAGCGGTCTGTACTCTGTCTTCTACTGCTTGTCTGTGGAACCTACAGTCAGGTTCAACCCCAACTTGTTGTCGAGCCTGGAGATGTTGTCCCACTTCTTCAAGAGATGCAGGTAAGTATAATTGACACCACCATTGGTTCTTCAGGGACTAATCACTTCATTCTTATAATATGAGACAAGCATGGCTATGTGCTAGATATATTCTTGGTTAGGTTTCAGTGGTATCTCCGTTACTGAAGTAGTGATATTGATTTCGATAGACGCAATAGAATAACATCCAGGAGCCTCGGAGACATATCTACAGCTGTCATGTATTAATATTAATATTCATGTCCTTGGACTAAAAGAAGAGTGAAGAAAAATTATGAGATTTCACACTGTAGAGACATGCGAAAATAAATCGATGAACATGAAACATGTGAAATCATACGAAATGTGCATTTATAAGCTACACATTAGGTATTTTCGCATATTTTACTGGTAAAACGTTCGAGCGACGTTTGAATTGTTTTGTTTTAGGCGCAGCTTGACGAACAAAAAACCCAACTGGAGGACCAGAAGAACCAGATCGACACAATGATGAAACAAAATGGTATTCTATGTTTTTAAAATGGTACGTTTATGTTTCTAAAATGGAAGTTTAATGTTTGTTTTCAAAAACAAACATTTGATGTCGACTATGATTTCCAATGTAGTCCAGAGTTGATAATGCATTGAATTGTACGAACCAAGTACTCATTGATATACGGATGCTTATAATCTTGCGATAGTGAACTGTGATATCAATATTCCCAGCATCAGCCGCACACTTGCTGCCAAGGAAAGTTTTTAGATTGGCATAGATTGAACTGTGCGAACGGCAGAGGCAAACACACGTTGACGTGAAAACACAAACTAGTAGCAAGGAGGTTAAAGCTGCTCTTATGGCACGGTCACGTCGTTGTAAGTCGTTGTACGATTCTGATGTCGTAGAATTTTCAGGGAGGCTGTAACAGAACCAACCACCGACAAGGACCCAATGTGGGATCAAAGGGCCGCAGCGAGCGCTCAAGGATCGCAGCGAGCGCTCAAGGATCGCAGCGAGCGCTCCAAGAGGATTGAATGGTCTTAACTGTAGTTCAAACAAATTTCATTCTTGAAGTGGTGTATATTGAATTTCTGGGAATTTTGTGGTCAAATGATAAATTGGCTCGTGGGTTATACACTTTGACGAATTACTACAAGTACTTGCTTCCATTCAAATTAAATTCCCTCCAAGTTTTATTGTCTGTGGTTCAATAAGTGTCTCAAAATGCTATGATTTACTAGTCTATTAAAACGTACAATGATAAAATATATTTATTGCAAACAGTTTACAGACAGCACAGAAAAACAAGTTGAACATACATATATTCCTTAAGACACACACTGAGCGACCGTGCAGCGACCAAAATTGAATCTGTTTTCCCCTTGATTCTATCATTCAAATATGGTGCAAGAGGTAAAGGTATGACTGAGAAGACAACAAAGCACACAAAACTGAACAAAAATTCGTTCTTTATCTCTGGAATTCGTTGAGTGATCTGTGAAATCTTTGGTCGCTCATAAAAGTTGCTGACATTTGAAATTTTGGTCGCGCTAAGAGCGCGCATGGGTCGCCGTAGAGATTCCACTTGAGCACGTTTCCAGGAGTTCGGCGCTCTCACGGCGCTCTGGCCAATTTTAGGTCGCCGTGGGAGCGCGGCGAGAGCGCCGTCCAATTGGAATGGGGGAATTAACGATCGTGCGACAAAAGTGAAGTGGTCCTTACAAGAATTTCCTTTTTTGTCATGAAAGGAGCCGTCTACATCCGCTGGGGGAGGACAACTTGTGACAACGAAGTTCTGACTGAAACCGTCTACTCTGGTGAGGGTTAAAAAACGTGATGCTAGATCGATCGTCATTTTGTTTTATAATCTCTCTCTCAATCGACAGGGTCGAAGTTTTATTTGCGTATTGTAGCGACTTCGATTTTGATTCGGGGCGGGGGTCTTTTTAATGTTTGAGGGACCAGCGAGCGCCGTAGGTGCGAGACGAGCCCCGCAGACGCGAGCTTCCGAGAGGGGTCCGGGGTTATGCCCCCCAGAAAATTTTAGAAATTGAACCATCTGATATGGCATTTCCTGTGTTTTTGAGAGGATTTCGAAGAAAGAAATCAGAGACAAAGTGAGCAGTGTTTTCTTGGATTCCACTCCTCCTTGAAAAAAAACCTTGGACGCTTAAAAGTGGACCTTCGAGCGTGCAAAATTTCAAAAATTGAACCTTCTGAAAGGCCATTTCCTGTGTTTTGAAAGGGTTTCAGAGGAAAAATCAGAGACAAAGTGAGCAGTTTTTTCTAGGTATCAAGCCTCTGTGGCCTTGCTGGTGATACAAATAAGTCCGCCTTGAAAAAATATCTTTAACAGTAAAAAGTGGACCTTCAAGCCTGTGAAAGTGGACCTTCAAGCCTGTGGGGGGGGGGGGGGGGGCGGGGTCTTCCGACTACGGGCATGTAGTATTGTGACAACGCTCTTCCTCTACATTTCTTGTTTTAAATTCGTTCTTACTAAGTACCTAGGCCTAATGATGTGTTGGGTTCGGATGAGTGGGCGCTACTTGTTACGAAGTACACGTTACGAGCTATGAGCTCGAGTGTCTTCATGCCTTTCCTTGGGAAGTAGCGAGCTAGCTAGTTTAATTCCCCGTTAATCATAATCATAACTCAACGTTTATACGTGTCGGTAAATTATCTGCAAATCGCAATTGCTCACTTTAATTCTGCGTAGCACGTTATTTGTTATTCTGAACTCATCGTAAGAGTTATTTTGACAAATAACTATTTGGATAGTACCGGCACCAAGCAACATTGGCATTCGTTTTTGTAAAGAGGTCACACACTAGGTCCTATCTCTTTGACCAAAGATTTCTGATACGGAAATAGGTTGTATGTGCTTTGAATTCTAAACAAGCCACTTACTTCGTTCTCAGGCATTGCCGGAGGTACAGCTCACACGCAGACGGGGGGAGGCACCAACTACCAGTGTCTGCCCAGAGAGCCCGAGTGGGGGACGTACCAAGATGACGTCCAAGGAGGGGCGTACATGTACGGCGCGGAGTACCAGATGAGCGAGCACACCAACTTCGGCTCCTTCCCTAACGGGTTCGCGCAGGACGTCCCGTGCGCGGTCTGCTACGCCCCAACCCGCGGGAGCGAGTTGATGATCCCCGCCCGTAACACCTGCCCCACCGGCTGGACCAAGGAGTACGGTGGCTACCTGATGGCGAGTCGGTACAGCCACGTCGGTGCCAAGGAGTACGTCTGCGTGGACGGCCAGCCGGAGACGGTCCCGGGCGGAGACGCTAACCAGAACGGCGCGCTGTTCTACCCCGTGGAAGCCCGCTGTGGGTCCCTGCCGTGTCCCAGCTACGTGGCAGGGAGGGAGCTCACCTGTGTCGTCTGCACCAAGTAGCTCTACATGCTCCCATGCGCACGCGCACCATTGTAGACACTAGATGCTATATCAAGATGCAATTGCAATGAAATAAATACCAATAGATTGCAAGTCTGTTGTTTGTTGATCATTCTTTTGTTCTAACCTTAAACATGCGACGTTGCTACATTCGTTCATGGCTATGCGCTTCTGGTGGTTGTTCGCCACTTCCTGGATCCTACTGTGGACGTAAACTATCCTGAGCCCTACTGTCAGTAACGTTACTTTAGCCTTGCCCCCCTCTCACTGGATCCGCGGCACGCAGGCGGCGTCGCTGCGTCCTAAACTGGATTTGTGTTACCCTTGACTTTGTAATGTGAATATTATTCAAAGCATACAAGTATGACCAAAAAGACAACAAAACACACGAAGCTTAAAAACATTCTTTTCTGTCGATGAAATTCATTGAGTGCTTTGTCAATTCGATCGACCGCAAAGACGCCGCCAGCGTGCCACGGCTCCAGTAAGAGGGGGCTATAGTTGCAGACTCCCGTCAGACTTCGAAGGACTTTCTTACTAACTTTTTCTCACTGGTTTTCTCGGCTACTGAGGGAGGGGGGTGGTGCCGTGAACCGAAAAGTTTGGTCCTATGAAAACACGCGAACGATCAGATAGTAGAGCAAGTCAGCCATAAAAAGCTAGCCTCCTAGCTAATTAGACTCTAGGAGTCGGGCTTTTCGTTTTCTGATGGAAAATTAGTTGCATTGCACTGGTGGCTGCGAGTGCACTAGAACTGATATACCATCAACAGTAAAAAGGCCCAACTCGTAGAGCCTGCTAAGGAGGCTACAAAAAGGCGTATATAAACTGCCAGCCACCCAAAGGGTCTGCGCAAGAGGCTACACGCCAAACCCGTCTCACCGGACATGCATGACGTCAACACGCTGAACTCTGACCACAGACGTCATACAACAATACAATTTTCATTTTTGTCACGCTTGAGACAGCAACATATTCGATCTTCCTATCCAAGGATACTTCAAATACGAGACTTGAGAGCGTTCTTCTGTCAAAAGTCTGTAAGTCTAGTGCGCTTACAATGGCCCTGGTGGCGTTACTTGGCGAAACACTGCAGACGGCAGGAAGCCGGGAGAAAGGGGCGGTACTAGAAACGCGCACACTGGCAGGGGAGGGGCGGTACGTGGGGATATATTTCTCGGCGCTGGGGTGCCCTCCCTGCCGTCGCTTCACCCCAAAACTCGTCCAATTTTACAACGAGTTCAAAAAGACAGAGAAGGGAGAGAGTTTAGAGATCGTGTTGGTGTCGGGAGACCCGGACCAGGAGAGCTTTGACGAACATTTTGCGGAAATGCCTTGGTTGGCTATTCCGTTCACGGAGCCTCAGAAAAGGGTAAGATATTCAAGCTGAGGACAACCAATCAAACGTGCGTTTATAGACTACTAGGGATCAACGAAGACAGAAAACAGTTTTTATTTGGAAAAGAAGTGGACTGTTTACAAAAAGCCGTACGAGTTTCGTTATGCAAACTTCATTATCTTTATTCCAAAAGCTACGCATTTGCATGTGTTATGTGATAAATACGTCACTGCAATAACATAAGCTAGTTCACGGTTGCTGCTACGCATGTGCAGTGTCAAAGGCGAAGGCCCCCGAGACGTAAACAAAACCTCTCTGGGCGTTGTTATGCAAATCTAGACAATGTCGAGACGAGCACTGTTTGCAAGCCGGGGGCCTTCACCTTAGACACTGCACATGCGTAGTAGCAACCGTGAACTAGCTTATTCAAGGTTCATGTTTACCTTTGTCCTGCGCATGCGTAGTTTAATCCGTTAACATTTTATTAATCTCAATACAATCATACCACAAGTCCTGCTTGAAGATTCACTCCTAAGCAAATTAATTATCGGTGACCTCAAGGTTCTGAACTCAAGAATGATATTACTCTATTTGTTTTCCAGCTGGACCTGTGTGACAAATATGAGGTATTGGGGATTCCTGTTCTGGTTATAGTTGATGCGAACTCTGCCGAACTCGTCACAGACAGAGGCCGGGACGGCGTAACAGCAGACCCGACGGGACAGAACTTTCCATGGAAATAATGGAGTCACATATAGATATCGAAGATAAATTTCATATTGTGATGACTTGCCCAACTTATAGATCTACTAGTAATATACCCTTTATTTACGCCTGGTTGGGGCAAGGAGGTTAAAAATAAGACCCCTTGCAATTGGGTGGGGTGAGGACAATCGTGTAAAGTGCCTTTCCAAAGGGCGCAACATCGGTGGCGTCAGGGGATTCGAACCCGGGACCGCTTGGTTCTGGACCGAAAACCCTGCCGTTGCGTCACACGATTCCAGGTTACATATATGCATACTATTGTGGGGAGCTCTGAAATCGGGTTTGTTGCATTGACTTCATGGTGCTTCCAATTAAAACTTCGTTGATCGATTAATAATAAATCACTTATTTTGTAAACAGCACCTTGGGTGAAACGAAGCCTAGCGGCCAGATAAGCACTGCAGTGATGTATAACGATCTATTCCTTATAGAGACAGATCAACTTTGATTTGATTCGACGTATATATATTAATATTATCTAAATCTTAGATAGCGCTAGATAGCATATGTTTGTCGTTAAGTTTTACTTGGCTTTTCTGAAGCGCTTTAATATAAGTAAGTAAAATTAAGAGCAGCATCAGCCAGTATGTTAATGTCTTTGTCTTATTTCTTTTAATTGATAAAGACAAAAGCTCATTAAGACCATCTGACATCCAAGCCATCGCAAATTTTGACGCCATAACCTTTCTCCCGAACTTAAGAAATACTTGAAGTTTGACGTTTCTGTGTGAGCAAAGAGTTTCTGTGTACCGTAAAAAAGTTCTTTGTAGAGGGCAATGCAGTTCTCAGGTTACTTCTATTTATCCAACACAAGTCCACGTCCATGGCTATATTCATTACGACGTCAAGTTGGCATCAATCAAACACAGTCAAGTCATTTGTTTCTAATGGTAGTTCTCAGGTTACAAGATCAAGTTCATGGGTATATCCATCACGTCAAATTAACCAATCAAACCCGGCCAGTCAAGCTCGTTCTAAGGTTACAAGATCAAGTTCGTGGGTATATCCATCACGTCAAGTTCAAACCCTGTCAACCAATTGTTTCTATACACACAACTTGCAATTGTTGCTGTATGCATCTAGGGGGCTAAGCAAACACCATCTGCACAAAGACGTACTACGCACACCTAGAGTAATTTGTACTGCGTAGCTGCAAGGAAGGTCTGCTAGAGGTGCGTTGTACACAGCTAAGACCAGACCGCTTCAAGTCGTACTACGGTTAAAACGATTAGAGATTCTACTATCGGTGTATGAAACTCGTGTAGGCTAAAGATGAAGGGATCCCTGGCACTCCTGCTCCTGTTGGCTGCCTTGGTGGTCTTGACGTTGGACGACGTCGACGCTAAGCCAGCCTGTAACCCACCTAACGACTGCGGCGGCGGCAGTGGCATCAACAACATCAACGCCGCAGTAGAGCGCGAGCAGCGAGACCTGGTAGCAGGTACTGTATGACTTAGAGTACCATCCTCAGTCCCTAAGAGCGGGGATATCCTACAGTAGCCCGAGTACCATCCTCCGTAGTGACCGGTGGCTCAATGCTTTTCGCTTGCTAAAGCCCCCCTCTCACTGGACCCGCGGCACGCTGGCGGCGTCGCTGCGTCCTAAACTGGATGTGTGTTACCCCTGATTTTATAATGGGAATATGATTCAATACGTGCAAGTATGACCAAAAGACAACAAAACACACAAAGCTTATAAAGATTCGCTTTTTTGACGATGAAATTCGTTGAATGCTTTGTCAATTCGATCAGCCGCAGCGACAATTTGGCAAAATAATGTCGCCGACACGATTTGGAATACAACTTTTTTTCTTGATATACTTCATATGCTTTTAATTTCTAGTTTGGCGGGAACTTATCCATGCTTAATTTCAACTTATTTTCTTTCATGCCGGGAGAGAAAGATGCTTGAACAGTAACAGTACACTACTGCTATGTGGAATGGGGAAGCATATACACAGTTATTCTGCAAATTCTGGGAGCGAGGTCGAATTTTCACGTTGACGATGAAGAGACAGAGAGCGATGCATTGTGTGAGATAAAGCCACGACGTTAAGAAGTTTTTCGCTGTATCTATTAATTATTTGATTTAGTTCCTACGTTTCAGTAAGTCCTCAGCCACTTTTCTCATTCTTGCATACTGGTACTGTGACGTAGCCGCATTAGGGATGCGGTTCCAAACTAGACAACTACACCTTGCTAAATTCCAGGATGATGTTGTAAGGCAAATCGTTACGTTGTAATGATCAGGACATTAGGGATGTAACATTGCTTGTTCATGTTCCCCCAGATGGTCTCCCTAACCCACAAGGCTGAAAATCTGCTCATCGACAAGCCTTGGAACACACCCATTGGCGAGGGTATGAGGTCGTAGAACTCTAGTTATTGAATCCATTTCGTTCTTTTAACCGTGTCACGGGCAAATCAAAGCCTAGCTTAAGATGACCTTGACATTTGGAGGGTTAAACCTAAATTGTGGCAACCAACTAGTAAAACTAAAAGCAGCATTTTTCTGCATTGTCAGAAACATCAAGTACTGTAAGATACATTGACTGACTGGTTGGTTGGTTGATACTAAGACACAGTAATTGTTGAACCCATTAGACTGCTGTCTGAGGGGCCTCGTTTGCTGTGACGATTGAAGGATGGTGAGACTGTGACATCATCCAGTGCTGTGCATGTTTTGCGGCGTAACTACTGAGCTCAAATGTTCGCTATTGCCTGAGGCCCTCGTTGTGCTTGTAGCAGCAGGTGTTTGCGATTTGACACACCCCACTCGTATCCCCTTCAGCTAGCTTAAAACGCTTGGCAGTGTGCACACACTTTGTCGACTATCAGTAGCGATATTTTCACCTGAAACGATTCACAAACAATAACATTTCAACAACATACCCACATAAATATAATGCAAAGGTTTGAATACTTTATTGACATAACATTAAAAAAAAACGTACAGTGACTTCCCTAAATTCCTTTACACCTAAAAATACATGAAAGCAAAAACAGATTAAGTACAATGATCATAAAGTACATGCTGTGCGTATATGGACAAATATGAGGCTGCCAGTTTGTTGGAAATCTCAAAGCAGTAAAGTTCCGATCAGTGTCAGTTCCTATAGTAATGTTCCACGTTCTTTTTGTCAACGTTCTGAAGATCTTTATGGTTTCACCCTTGGTTTCACACGACGCAAGATACCTTTTACACGATCACGTAAGAAGTCGCACCAAAGTTTATTGTACCAGAATATTTGTAAACTTCCTTGTTGCGTGTGAAGTGTGAATAAAACCGTGTGGTGTTCACTGCTGAGGCTCTTGTTTAACTGTCTCTCTGCTTGCGTGTTTCTCAGCTTTGTGCCATGATGGTCACGGAGAATGCGGTATATCTCCACCACTGATCATTTACAGCTGTCACATTTGTCTGAGCTATAGGCCATTATGCGATTATTAGATTTTCAATCAGGTGGTTACAGAACCAAATGACGACAAGGATCAAAAGACTGCCGTTCCGTAACAAGACAGCTGTGAGAAAGAGAGAGAGAGAGAGAGAGAGAGAGAGAGAGAGAGAGAGAGAGAGAGAGAGAGAGAGAGAGAGAGAGAGAGAGAGAGATGGGGGGGAGAGAGGGGGGAGAGAGAGGGGAAGGGAGAGAGAGAGGGGGGAGAAAGAGAGAGAGAATATGTGGAGGAGGGGTTCCAATTTTTCTTCAGACCAGCTTTTGTTGCGGATCAGCTCTGACTTGAAAAACAAATACTACTTACTTGTTCATCTATCCTGCAGACATTCTGCCTGCATCAAAGGGAAATTCTTCCCCTTTGACCCTGTAGCTGCTTTTGTCAAAAACAAACAGGAGCTAGCTTCTAGTTTTTGCAGAAGGCCTCTGTTAGTATGATATTACCTTGGTAAAGAGGGTGTCCTTTTTACATAAGCCCTCTTGACCTACCAAAGGTCAATGTCATGCATCAACATCAGGGGAGAAAGGAGGGTACTCAAGTTACTTTTGTATAGGTATTGAGGAATGGTAGGGGAGTAAAGGCAAACATATTGGATGCAGGCACACCTACAGCAGAACATTATGAAGAACTTATTCCGCTAACAAGATGTTGATTTTTTCGAAATAATTGCAAAAGACCTCTAACTTTATTGAACGCAATATCTGGAGGCTGTTACAGTCCACACAGTAATGTGGCTATATCTTGAAGTTGTTCGGAACGCCGCTTTACCCTCCTCTCTGCAAAACAAGGTTGAATGGCATGGGGGCGCTGTTTACCTACGGGTGTCTCACTTCCTGCAACTTGATAAGTACATTACCACGTAGTCGACTTTGTCAAGACGAACACTTCAACAACACTTCAGGTGCACTTTCCGGTTGAGGAAGAGTTTGTTTCCTACAAAAACTATCATACCAACCAACATATCCAGAGCTAGAGGACTGAGTCATTCAAATATCACAAATTCCGTTGCTTTATCTACGCTTTTGTACTGAGGGAAAATGTTTAAACTGGACTTTTGACGTGTCAAATTCTTTGACCCCGCTATTGCGTGGCAACAACGCTATGCACTTTGACAGGGTTATCCGGTAAAAAGCAAGGGTAACCACTTAGTACAAGTATGCACAATGGATGACCTGAACGCTATTTACTCTTTAGTCAATGTTTATGTACTGCAGAAGAGTGTAGTTTACCAAAGTGCGACTGATCTGAGGTGGTGTGCCACTCTTATTTTACACCTTAACAGTTAATGAAGTTAACTGTTAACATCATATCATAACTGCGTGGACGTCATCAAGATATATCAGGACACACAGGCACGGAAATCAGCTTATAGTGCAGAACAGACCCGGTTAACCGACAAGAAAGGTACATTCTTATATAATGGTTACCTTTTTTTAAACTCTTGTTGATATGTGGTGTCTTTTTAAAAATTATTATACATGTACCGTAGCTGCGGATACGGTGATTAAGTATTTACAGGTTAAACTAGCAAATAGCTGTGGCGTCGTGTGGTTATTGGTTGGAATCTTCCTTTCTGACTATTTATTTGGGGATTTCTCGTCTAGCTAACGCGCGACAGGAAATGTTAGATACCACAGAGGTATTGTCTCCGGCGTTAAGTTATATACACATGTAATAAGGCACCTAGGACGGGGTGATTTTGTTGGGATTTTTTTTATAGGGCTTAAATCTGTAAAGTTTAACCTGTAAACTACTTAATCACAGTATCGCAGCTACGTTACATGTATAATAATTTTTAAAAAGACACCACATATCAACAAGAGTTTTAAAAAAAGGTAACCATAATACAAGAATCAATTCATTCATTGCTTGTTGAGACTTTATTCCGTCAGAGATATCTCAATAACTGTCCATTTATGTAAAATATGTTACCTTCCTCTACTCATTATAATCTGAGCAATACCTGAGGCGCATGCCCCATAACAGGTCATATTATTGCTTATTTAGTCGCGTGACGACTTGCCACTCGACACTGCGGAAGGGTCGACATCAATGTAAACAGTAGCTTAATTCATGTACTAGTATACGTATGACACTGAAATCATCACCAACCACACGAAACGTTTGGAGACACCTTTCTTTTATTGAAGACAAAACCACACATTGCAATAAAGCGAAATGTAGCGAAAAATGGCGCTCAATTGTCGTCTTCTAACAATTCAAACCGTTCCAAAGTGATATAAAATTCTGACCAGACATGTTTGTCTTTCTCTAATCTTTAACTTAGATCTGTTAGAATCTTTAGAAATTTACACCCAACAATGTTACGCAGGAGAGCAGTAGAAAGTTCACACACAAGCGAACGTAGGGGAAGCAAGGCTAGGATTCTAAACCTCCTTGGTGGAAGTATGGCGCAGGCACGCCATTATAAAGCAGTCGTGACGCTTACTCATATACGACGCGTTACTAGGGACAGCCTGGCTCACAGTCCCAATTGGAGTTCCCGGTGATATGCCGGCCGCGGCAAATGGTCGGGTAGGTGGGTGACCAATCGCCGCAGTCCCAGGTGTGGATGCAGCTGTGTGTCACCTCCCGGCAGATCCAGCGCGGCGGGTTGCAGGTGAGGTAGTTGGTGGCACGCCCTTGCTTGTCCGCGTCACTGCCGACAGTCTCTGTAGCGTTTCCTGACGAGGAAATAAAGAAGGGTTAAAGGCATTAAGGTGTTGTAGATCCCAAGGAAGGCAGAAATGGTGAGGGATCATTCACTTGTGGAGAAATGAGTCATGCATCAATGACTACAGCACATGTATAGATCTGTATGTTTTAGGCACTGGTAGTTTCCTACATCTCGGCGTGTTTGCTAACAGGTTTGTTTTTAATTGGTTTAATTTGTCAGTGGTGTGTCCAGGGGATGTCATCGATAAAATCAAGTCAGTGTGGATTTAAGCTTACTTCACATGCAGCTCAAACTTAACTATTTCGTCGACAGCAAATGACCTTTAACACATTTCAAATAGCATTGTAACAATCCATGCACAGATTTCTTCACAAAAGTAAGAAACACACATCACAAAAACTGCAAATCTACCTTACAAACAAACAAACAAACACAGCACAAGCTTAGGAAGACTGATGGAAAAGTACCTGATATCTCATTGGCGGCTCCATTGCCAGCCGGCACCACCGCAGGCTCGGTGATGACTTCCAGGCGGTAGATGGGGTGTTTGGCGCACATCTGGGCCATCTCGTCCCCGAGAATAGAGCGGTCGTGCACTGGCTCGGGAATCATCCGGTAAAACGTCTCGATCTTGACTTCTCCACCCGCGCGGGATTGGCCTGGACTCTGAAGAACAAATGAACACATCTTTTAGATCACATGAAACAAACAATGCAGCGACGCACAAGATAACAGCAGACGATTTGTGGAATTCATTATGAAACCATAAACATGAGGAGTTCCCACATGATGGCTTATATTATCTACCCCTTTTGTCATGTTCCCTACCTTGATAGCTTCAAATCCTGTCACCATGGTTTCCAACGACATGAAGTCCTCTGGTATGTTGTCCAAGACGCACACGCCGGTTTTTACAAACAGGGTCATAGCTAATCTCTGTCAGGGAGAAAAAAAGGGAGGAAATTAGACTTTGAGAAGGTACACGGTAAAGCCCTTATAGTAAGAAGTCAAAATGAATATGTGATACTATATCTGCGCTATTCTATCCAATCTGTGTGCTGTAACGTACCGTCTTGTAGTCGTACATTATGTCCGAATGTGCCACATTGTTGTGGTGAGGAACGTGGAAGATGACGATCTGGTTGTCCTTGTCCACCTCGGCCACCTGGGTGAAGTAGGCCAGGCCCTCGATGACTGGGACCTCGTAGGTCTGCACAAAACAGATCAAACAAGTCCTCATTAGTTGTCCTATCATTGGTACCAGCTCGGGAATCTTATCGACTCGTAGGTCTTACATGTGCTTGACCTTTTCTTATGCGCCTCTCAATTGATATCACACAATATACCTGAGCGCCTCTTGTATCCAGTTCATTAATTATATAAATTACAATTAACTAGGGGAAAAGGGGAAACTGATAGCATAAGAACTATCGCCAGTTTGTACCTGGTAGTTGGACTTGCTGTCACAGGTGCAGACCGGTCCAGCCTGGGTAGTTGGGGCCAGCAATGCCGCGGCAAGGACAAAGGTAACTGCGAAAAGGGCCTGAAATTGATGTGAACAAAACTTGTAACATTTATTTAGCTCTTTAAGCAAGGTGAGCTAAATAAAAAAAAAGAACTTGGGAACTTTTTAAATCGTACTCACCATCTTAGTAGACTGAAAGATGCTTCTGTATTGGATGAGAGAACAACTTCGTCAAAGAGCGTGTAGAGGTGAGTCTAGAGTGTGCGATGTTGGTGGTCTTTTATACAGTCTGCGTAGTAAATACCATTGTGGACTTCAATCGTTCGATATCCCGAAGTTGAAATCATGCAGGACTTGGCTTCAACCTGGTTGGTGGTGACTATTGACAAGGAAAGGATGTTTTGATAAAAACAAGCGCTTTTCTGGGAACTGTCATTCTCCTGAGTCATAAATCAGATTGTTTTTCAAGAGACATGAATCGTTAAATATTTCAAAGTTGAAATCATTACTCAAGTTGTTTTTGAAGGGCCTCCGATTGTTCAATATTCCAAAGTTGAAGTCATGCAGCACGTGGCTTCAATCCGGTCGGCCGATGACTGTTGATACAGGAAATGATGAAGTGATAAAAAAAAGCGATTTTCTGGGAACCTTCAATTCTCTCTACCCGCGAATCACGTTGTTTCGGAAGAGCAAGGACGGAACAATGATTGGTTCGTTGGTTGTTGAACCTGGGGAAATGACAATAAGACGCAAAAATGTGCTGTGTCGCAAAAATGTGCCGTGTCGGTGTTTCAGAGGGGATAAAGAAAATACATGTTCGACAACATCTATCCGTGACAAGCAAAACTATATAGTCGTGTTGTGTTGGTGTATTTTGTTATCGTCTATCCTTCTTAATGTAAGGAATTGTACCTGTCTCTGTCATCCTTTATGGCTATAGTATGACTGCATGAATTCGAAGCAAAATAAAGAGTAGAAATATGTGTGCATTTAGCGTTTTTTATGATGTTGCCATGTTACTAGATAAGCGACAAAGGTTTTCCTGATCACTTACATGTATTAACGATATCAGGTTTAAAGCCGGTAAAAGGTTGAATTAGACGGTTTTCGCAACATTGATGCATTTCTAAACATTTTCGGCGGTTACTGACAGTTTTGTGAGAATAATAGCGCTTACTATGTCACGCTGTGCGCTCATGTTAACTTTATACTCTGGAAAGTGTCCTCCTTATTTCGGATCTAGGGAAAGTCAAAGGAATGAACCTCATCAAAGACTTTGTCGGACTATTTGACGTTGATTAGATAGTTTGTTTTCTTTCATTGGGCATTTTCGAGTCTAGTCCGTAGCTTTACCGTGGTGAAGGGCCGGGAGGGGCATTAAAAGTCAAGTTTAACGCCCGGTCATTTGGCAGTTCAGGGTGAAGTTGCGAGAAGAACAAAGAAATACCAAGAAAATTTGCGAACATTGGTCGGAAATATTACTGACAAACACACGTGGATCTCAGACGAGCCACGTGAGGGTAATAGTTTTCACCTCGTACAAAATAGGTGGAGAGTCCCAGTGGCCCTTAAGTACCTAAGACCTAGGATTCGCCACAGCCGAGTTTACCGTCCGGTAATTTCGCACTTCTGTTAAGGGAAAAACATGGACTTAAGGAGACATTGCGTAAACATTGATCTAAATAGTGCTGATACGTAGTTACCGATGAGGCACGTGAAGGCATTGGTAGTATAGTTTATTTTCTCTTCGACACAAATATCTCCAGGTCCCTTATGAATTCATAGAGGATTGGTGCTGTTAGGAGTGTCTTGCCAGTATTTCATTATATTTAAGTCAAAAAATGTTGTATGGACTAGAGCTGAAGAAAATTTGATATTTCGTGCCGTCCGTACGCGTGCGCACTGACTTCAACGGTCGTCACTGGAAAGTGCAAGTTGTCAATCGCTCAGGTTAGCTATAGGGCGAAGGTGGTTTTTATGGTAATCAATGGTAGTTCTGGAAAAATTCCGGGAGAAAACAAAGACAAACGGAGAAAAACTTAATCTGTTGCAAACATTTTTTCTGAAACAGTGCTGAACTGTACACATGTTTTTCCAGGTAGGCCACGCGCCCGAATAGATTTACGACATGGAAATACTGGTTTAGATTTTTTCGAGCTAATTTCAGCGTCCCTGGCCTTTCATTGAACTAACGCTCAGGGGTTATACCACAGTTCAACCCACGTCCAACGTCCGGTTCACTTGGCAGTTCAGGGTGAAGTTCCCAGAAAAATACAAAAAAATTCTGAGAAAGTGTGCCTGAAATAAAGCTGACAAACACTCGTGGATTTTAAGCGGGCCACGTGAGGGTACCAGTCTTTATCTCGTACAAAATAAACAGCATTCTATTGATTGTGTTTAATGTACACTACGCTAATCAATCAAACCGAGAAATTCATAGAAAGGGTGGAAACATTTGCCGAAAATATTGCTGACAAATAACGCATGGCTTTCAGGTGTGCCGCATGAGGGTACTTGTCTTTACGTGAAGACATTAGCAGTTTATTTGCTCTTGGACACAAATATCTCCCGGTTCCTTAGGAATGCATATACTGTTAGTGTTGTGATTAATCGTAAAGTATCTCCCGAGTATAGTTTCTATCTACACTCATTTATGTCACAAAGTTTTGTATGGACTAGAGCTGAAGAAAATTTGATATTTCGTGTCGTCCGTACGCGTGCGCACTGATTTCAGCGCTCGTCATTGCAAAGTACAAGTTGTCAAGCGCCCGGGCTAGGACAAAGATGTGTTTTATGATAATCGATGGTAGTTCTGGGAAAATTCCGAGAGAAAACAAAGGCATATGGACAACTTGTGCAAACATTGCTCTGAAGGAGTGCTGATTCATCGCACGTAAAGTTTCCGATAGGATACGTGAGGGCACCGATGCCTTTGTCCCTACGCGCGAAAAACATCCCTTGATATCGTTAGGCCTTCTGAATTTAGGTACCAACAAAAAGTTCCATGATAAGCTGTCTTTCTGGATAGGTGTTGGCTATCATTTGCTTCTGATTCAACACACTGTCATGTAGACGCATGCAGTCCTTTATGGCAGTGCATATGTCGTAGCAAACCAAACATGTCATTGGGGAGCCCCAAATGTTGTAAAATCTTTATTAAGTCACGATCAATTCTTATTGCCATTATTACACACTCCAAGGGTTCTCTCTTCGTGTATGTTACTGTTTGTATGCTTGCATATGTGTGTGTTTTTGTGTATGTTTTTGCGATCTTCAATGTAAACAATGCAGCGTTGCATGCCCGTAGCCAGGATTTTGATGGGGGGGGGGGTCATTTTAATGTTTGAGGGACCAGCGAGCGCCGTAGGTGCGAGACGAGCGCCGCAGGCGCGAGTTTCCTAGGGGGGTCCGGGGGTATGCCCCCCGTAAAATTTAAAAATTGAACCTTCTGATATGGCATTTTCTGTGTTTTTGAGAGGATTTCAAAGAAAGAAATCAGAGACAAAGTTAGCAGTTTTTTCTAGGATTCCAGCTCCGCTGGTGATACAAACAAGTCTTCCTTGAAAAAAAAAACATTCGACGTTAAAGATTGGACCCTGGAGCGTTGAAAATTTTAAGAATTGAACCTTCTGAAAGGGCATTTCCTGTGTTTTTGAGAGAATTTCAGACAAAATGTCAGAGACAAAGCTTTTTCTTGGATTCTTGTCTCTGTGGCGTTGCTGGTGATACAAATAAGTCCGCTTTGAAAAAAATGTTGAACATTAAAAAGTGGACCTTCAAGCCTGTGGAAGTGGACCTTCAAGCCTGTGGGGGGGTTCTTCCGAACCCCCCCTGGCTACGGGCATGCGTTGTCACGCATGTTCAGTTCTGTTACTTTCGTCTTTGAGCAAAACAGTATGACTCAGGTGTGGAATCAGATTTTTATGGTTGCTTTGCTTTGTGGCTGGGTAGAAACTATTGACAATATATACTTTCAACAAAGTCACCTTTGTTTAATGTGACACAAACTAGCAAATTGACGATTGAAGTTTCGAACTCTGATTTGGCAACAGGAACACTGATATGGTTTCACGCACAAGTAAATATTCGTTCTGCCATTTGTTTACATAATATGATACAGTGTTATCATTATTAGAAGTGACTACTTTCTAAAAAGGTACGTCTTATGAGATATATGTGACGTACCCACGGATTACTGATATTTGTTTTAGTGGTTAATTTTTACAGACGATTTGTTGAGAGAAAAGTCTAGCCGCGTGCATGGCAGGCATCGTGAGGTAAAGACGCCGGTCTTAGTTGACATCTAAACTGTTGTTTTAGGTGTCAACTAAAGATCACATTATCATTGTGTGGACACCATCAAGGTATTTTGGGACACAGAGCAATCTAGTATCTACAAGTTGAGCTGACACTGAGTATTGTTGGTTTCTATTTTCTTTCAGTTGACATGTACGTCGTAAGTTCTGTAGCGTTATGTACCTGTTAACCTGAACTGTGTCCAATATGTCACAATTATTAGCATGCTGATATGGAATAAGGTACGGCTTCGTGTAGAAAGAGATTCATATATGATATATATGCCTTGGGAACAGAGTGGGGTACATGTATGTGCACTCTGAGACCTCCGTCCCCGATGCAGTTCGACCGGTCCTTTTCTAATGAATTCATGTTGTCGTTGCACGTTGGTTTTGCTTGCACTTTCGCCTACTTTTAAACTGATTTCCTCTTTGAGAATCTCCAAAGTTAATGTCAACTAGAGTTCCACGACCTCATTCTTTCGCCGACTGATGTTAGCCTTTTTGAGTGAATGCTTATCACTCAGTATGTAAATAAGGTCCTCATTTGCATAAATTTTAAGTGATCCTTTTCTCTACACATAACACAGCATTAAAGTAAAGTCTTAGCAAAAAAGGCCATTGTAGCATTTCCTCAAATATTATGTAAATGAGGCCCTGATGATTTATGTCTGATAACGTCCACATTTGATTATCTCCCAAATGCCACAAGAATGAAATCCCATCATTTACCACTCTGAAATTATAGTATTTCGTCATCAATTATGCAAATTAGGTCTTCGTTTGCATAATTGATACCTATCATTAGTCCTCTCTTTCTCAGTTACATGTCACATGTTTGACTACAATGGAATGCAAGGGTTTGTATACTTTTTCACATCACAGATCCTGATTTGCATGATTCTTATACGACCATGTAAATCATCACTCAAGCTATGTACATCCCTACAAATCATGACGATCAGTCATCAGCTTCTTGAGTTATTCTCTTTCAAAGTTTGAAACAAACCCAGGCCTATACCTTCGAGTTCTGCAAAGAGCTATAAGAGTAATCACTGTAAGAATATTTTTGCTTTATTGGTATCATAACCTCTATCTTTATTACAGAAAATAAGGCTATTGGTTGGAAATGTATTTGCTTCAAACCATGTACATGTACTTTACACATCTTGATTAGCCAGTTGTATCAGAGAATCAAAGTTTTTGTGGGAAAGAAATATGCTGGTGTCATTGACAAATAGCATAGAATAAAGTATTGTTCTGTTACGAACCAAGTGCACAGAATAATGTGTATACTTCGTAAGACGGGTCAAGGGTGACATTACAGATTAGGTGAGCAGAACTAAATCGTGAACGTCGTATATCGTGTTTCTTTTTTAGCTCCATTGCAATTTACAGTTTACATACGCCTCGAGATACTGACGTGTGCCCACCAGGAACCCGCCTGATGCCCGACCGTCTTTCACGGGGCAGTCGGCAGGGCCCTGTCGGACCCCACAGGGGTCACTACAGGACACAGTCAGTGCAACTGACGAGTACCTGTCGGATACCTGCCAACATGGCCAATGAAGGTGACAAACCTTTACAAAAATGCCACCGAGTGCCCACCCCGGGACCCCAACAGGGTAGCGCGATGGAAACTTCTAATTGTGACCACGACAGCCTGTGCCCCCCAGACGTCATGGAGTACTGTTGACAGCCACTCGAGGGAGTAGGGCGAATCTACGTCATAGCCCGGCCGGGGCTACATTCCCGACGGGCACCGGCGCAATTGTGACCGTAGCAATAGTAACACCAACCTCCTTGGTTTGATCTATAGTTCCTACATGGAAATAGGAAGCTAAAAATGTTGCTGCCTAGGTCCCCTCTCCCACCACTCGACCTGGCCCACTTGACGTCACACATGACCCCCATGATCACATGATCGCAGCCTTCCTAACGTTTATCAAACTTTCTTTTTCCGCTCGCGATCTTCTAACTTTCGCTCCTCTGATGCTGACCTTGACCTCTTCTTTCTCCCCATGTTGTCACGACTTTCGATAAGAGGTTAAAAATATCTAAAATCGCTAAGAAATTAGCTGTTTTCTGACACAAAGAAATTCTCACAAATGTTGCTATAATCCTTCTGTTCGCTCAGACAGGTCCCCCCAGTAGATGTAAGTGATATCCCCGTGGTTGCACCATGTTGTCACAGCCTGGCCTGGAAAAGTGATTAATGGCCACCAGAGTCAGGGAACAGGCCTTGCCAGTGACAGCAGGGCATCCGTGATTAATCACCGCCAAGCGGTTGTGTTGTGTTCAGTTGTGTTTTGAAACCATTAGCTAGCTGAAATTTTGTTAATGAGGCCTTGTCATGCATAATTTTTGTCTGATATTGTTCACCTCGACTTAGCTTCCTAATAATATAAGAATGAAACTCCAATCATATGATATTGTGGTATTTTCAATTAGCATTTTCCAACCAATTATGCAAAATAGGTAGCTATTAGCATCATTGGTATCTATCGATACCTCTCTCTTTTTCAGCTATATATGTCACATGTTTGAGAGTTCTATTTTGAAAGGCAGCAGATTTATAAGCTTTCCATGCTAATTATGCAAATTAGCTCCTGATTTGCATAATGAGTATTTGATTATGTAAAGCATTAATCAAGCTATCTACGTATTATGAATCAAGACGATCCGTTGACCATGTGTCTAGTTATTCATGTCCAAAGGTCAAAACAAATAAATTAAAAAGACCCGCTGCAGCTCCAAACAAGCCGCTAGAGGGCCCAAACGTACACAACTTACTTCATGTGGCATGGACTATCTACCACACAAAAATCATGACCGTAGCACTTGCAGAAAATTTGACCTCAAACTTTGAAGCTCTGCTGCAGTACCTTAGGTGTCCGCTAGGAGGCCCATCATTGAACTTGACCTTCTCCTTTAATAAACTTACCTATTCACTACATATCGTGCACAGCCATCAACAGCTTCTCGAGTTATCCTGTCAACAAGCAAATACGCATACATAAACAGCCCGCTGCAGTACCGCAGGAACATGCCAGGTGACCCATTTTTGAACTTGACCTCTGTTACCACAATCTCTACGTACCCACCAAAAATCATGCAGGTCCATCAACAATACATCGAGTTATGTTGTCTACATACAAACACACTAACATAAAAAGTCCACTGGAGCACTTTAAGAAAACGCCAGGTTAACCATTTTCGAACTTGACCTTTGTTTCCACAACCGACACTTACCTACCAAAAATCAGCAAGATCCGTCAAAGTTTTCTCGACTTATGATCTCTACATACATACGGACCCACTTTACAGCTGGCGTAACCGATAACATAACTTTCCCGCGAAGGCATACCTTCCCGGCGAAAGTAACTAATCTGAGGCATCTAGAATGTAGCTTAAGAAGAAGAGGAAGTTGCATCGTCTTATCCTGTCAATAGTGCATTATGTGGGCTTTTATTGAACTGAAGTGGTTTTGTAGAAAGCAACTCATCAAAAGTGCTATCAGATTCTGACAAGTTGCCCTACAAACGACCAGACTCAAATCATGATCATTCATTTCTAGGATTGAATGAAAGAGGGTATGGAAAGACAGTAAGTTGTCAAATGCGTTTCTTCAGCTAACAATCATTTTTACTTTGGCGATTAACCAATGACAACAGAGGTTGGAGACATTATTTGTCTAGAGAAGGATGTGTTACGTCAGTTAGGTTCAGTAACAAATTTATCATCGTTAAGCCATGATGTCATTATTCATCTGTTACACACGCACATATGTTAGACACACTTGTAATCATACAGGCCAGCAAGACCAACGATGTATGCTCAATTACAGGTCATTTTCCTGTTTATTTAGTCGTGTGACAATTTGCCTGTCGGCACTACGGAAGGGTGTACGTACATGTAAACAGCAGCGCAAAACACTGAAATCATTACCGATCACACGAAACTTTCAGAGACACATTTTTTATTGAGGGCAAAACCACACATTGCAAAAAAACGAAATGTAGCTAAACGTGGCGCTCAATCCCCATTTGAAATGTCGTGTTCTATAAATTCATACAGTTCCAAAGTGATGTAAAATTCTGACCGGACATGTTTGTCTTTCTCTAATCTTTAACTTAGATCTGTTAGAATCTTTAGAAATTTACACCCAACAATGTTACGCAGGATAGCAGTAGAAAAATTCACACAAGCGAACGTAGGGAAAGCAAGGCTAGGATTCTAAACCTCCTTGGTGGAAGTATGGCGCAGGCACGCCATTATAAAGCAGTCGTGATGCTTACTCATATACGACGCGTTACTAGGGACAGCCTGGCTCACAGTCCCAATTGGAGTTCCCGGTGATATGCCGGCCGCGGCAAATGGTCGGGTAGGTGGGTGACCAATCGCCGCAGTCCCAGGTGTGGATGCAGCTGTGTGTCACCTCCCGGCAGATCCAGCGCGGCGGGTTGCAGGTGAGGTAGTTGGTGGCACGCCCTTGCTTGTCCGCGTCACTGCCGACAGTCTCTGTAGCGTTTCCTGACGAGGAAATAACGAAGGGTTGAAGGCATTAAGGTGTTGTAGATCCCAAGGAAGGCAGAAATGGTGAGGGATCATTCACTTGTGGAGAAATGAGTCATGCATCAATGACTACAGCACATGTATAGATCTGTAGGTTTTAGGCACTGGTAGTTTCCTACATGTCGGCGTGTTTGCTAACAAGTTTGTTTTTAATTGGTTTAATTTGTCAGTGGTGTGTCCAGGGGATGTCATCGATAAAATCAAGTCAGTGTGGATTTAAGCTTACTTCACATGCAGCTCAAACTTAACTATTTCGTCGACAGCAAATGACCTTTAACACATTTCAAATAGCATTGTAACAATCCATGCACAGATTTCTTCACAAAAGTAAGAAACACACATCACAAAAACTGCAAATCTATCTTACACAGCACAAGCTTAGGAAGACTGATGGAAAAGTACCTGATATCTCATTGGCGGCTCCATTGCCAGCCGGCACCACCGCAGGCTCGGTGATGACTTCCAGGCGGTAGACGGGGTGTTTGGCGCACAGCTGGGCCATCTCGTCCCCGAGAATAGAGCGGTCGTGCACTGGCTCGGGAATCATCCGGTAAAACGTCTCGACCTTGACTTCTCCACCCGCGCGGGATTGGCCTGGACTCTGAAGAACAAATGAACACATCTTTTAGATCACATGAAACAAACAATGCAGCGACGCACAAGATAACAGCAGACGATTTGTGGAATTCATTATGAAACCATAAACATGAGGAGTTCCCACATGATGGCTTATATTATCTACCCCTTTTGTCATGTTCCCTACCTTGATAGCTTCAAATCCTGTCACCATGGTTTCCAACGACATGAAGTCCTCTGGTATGTTGTCCAAGACGCACACGCCGGTTTTTACAAACAGGGTCATAGCTAATCTCTGTCAGGGAGAAAAAAAGGGAGGAAATTAGACTTTGAGAAGGTACACGGTAAAGCCCTTATAGTAAGAAGTCAAAATGAATATGTGATACTATATCTGCGCTATTCTATCCAATCTGTGTGCTGTAACGTACCGTCTTGTAGTCGTACATGATGTCCGAATGTGCCACATTGTTGTGGTGAGGAACGTGGAAGATGACGATCTGGTTGTCCTTGTCCACCTCGGCCACCTGGGTGAAGTAGGCCAGGCCCTCGATGACTGGGACCTCGTAGGTCTGCACAAAACAGATCAAACAAGAGTTCCACGACCTCATATCTCCATGAACAATTCTATCCATGCAAATGACTTACACATTTGCATAATATATGCTTGGTTATTAACACCTTTATCTAACCTACACATGTTGCAATATTGACTCCTATAATTTTCCAATTAGAGTCATAGTGGTGTTTTTGCATTAATTATGCAAATGAGGAATTCATTTGTATAATTGGTATCTGTTGATGCTCCACTTTCCATAAACTACATTTGTTACATGTATTTGAGTCTGATAATGGAAAACACTGCAAATATGGATTTCCCTCATTAGCTATGCAAATTAAGTCAAAATTAGCATAATTTGCACTGCATTATGTATATCTCTGTCTAAGCTACCTGCATACTATGTATCATATTGACAGTCCTATAATTTTCCAATTAGATGAGATATGGTATTTTGCATTAATTATGCAAATAAGGAATTTATTTGCATAATTGGTATCTGTTGATGATCCACTTTCCATAAACTACATACGTTACATGTATTTGAGTCTGATAATGGAAAACACTGCAAATAAAGATTTTCCTCATTAGCTATGCAAATTAAGTCCTAATGAACATAATCTGAACTTCATTGTGTACATCTCTGTCTACACTACCTGTATACTAAATATCATGGAAATCCATCGTTCCTTTGTTCAGTTATTCGCCTTAGAAGATTTTCACGATAACGCCCCTGCAGTTCAAGAGCAAGCTGCTAGGGGGCCCAAACCCACACCACGTCTTCATTACACCACAAGCTATCTGCAGCCAAAAAATCAAGACCACAGCACGTCCAGGTCAAAAGATACAAAAGTTGAAGTTCTGCTGCAGTACCAAGGTCACATACCAGGGGGCCCAAAATCGACCTTTAACTTCGGCTTCACAACACCTGCCCACATACTAAATATCATCGTAATCCATCAAGAGGTTCTTGAGTTATGCTGACTACAGTAATGCGGAAACACAAACAGACAAACAAACAGACAGACAGACAAACACACACACAGACACACCCAAAACAATATCTCCATTTTTCATGGAGATAACAAGTCCTCATTAGTTGTCCTATCATTGGTACCAGCTCGGGAATCTTATCGACTCGTAGTTCTTACATGTGCTTGACCTTTTCCTATGCGCCTCTCAATTGATATCACACAATATACCTGAGCGCCTCTTGTATCCAGTTCATTAATTATATAAATTACAATTAACTAGGGGAAACTGATAGCATAAGAACTATCGCCAGTTTGTACCTGGTAGTTGGACTTGCTGTCACAGGTGCAGACCGGTCCAGCCTGGGTAGTTGGGGCCAGCAATGCCGCGGCAAGGACAAAGGTAACTGCGAAAAGGGCCTGAAATTGATGTGAACAAAACTTGTAACATTTATTTAGCTCTTTAAGCAAGGTGAGCTAAATAAAAAAAAGAATTTGTGAAGTTTTTAAATCGTACTCACCATCTTAGTAGACTGAAGGATGCTTCTGTATTGGATGAGAGAACAACTTCGTCAAAGAGCGTGTAGAGGTGAGTCTAGAGTGTGCGATGTTGGCGGTCTTTTATACAGTCTGCGTAGTAAATACCATTGTGGACTTCAATCGTTCGATATCCCGAAGTTGAAATCATGCAGGACTTGGCTTCAACCTGGTTGGTGGTGACTATTGACAAGGAAAGGATGTTTTGATAAAAACAAGCGCTTTTCTGGGAACTGTCATTCTCCTGAGTCATAAATCAGATTGTTTTTCAAGAGACATGAATCATTAAATATTTCAAAGTTGAAGTCATTACTCAAGTTGTTTTTGAAGGGACTCCGATTGTTCAATATTCCAAAGTTGAAGTATGGCTATAGTATGACTGCACGAATTCGAAGCAAAATAAAGAGTAGAAATATGTGTGCATTTAGCGTTTTTTATGATGTTGCCATGTTACTAGATAAGCGACAAAGGTTTTCCTGATCACCTACATGTACTAACGATATCAGGGTTAAAGCCGGTAAAAGGTTGAATTAGACGGTTTTCGCAACATTGATGCATTTCTAAACGTTTTCGGCGGTTACTGACAGTTTTGTGAGAATAATAGCGCTTACTATGTCACGCTGTGCGCTCATGTTAACTTTATACTCTGGAAAGTGTCCTCCTTATTTCGGATCTAGGGGAAGTCACAGGAATGAACCTCATCAAAGACTTTGTCGAACTATTTGACGTTGATTAGATAGTTTGTTTTCTTTCATTGGGCATTTTCGAGTCTAGTCCATAGCTTTACCGTGGTGAAGGGCCGGGAGGGGCATTAAAAGTCAAGTTTAACGCCCGGTCATTTGGCAGTTCAGGGTGAAGTTGCGAGAAAAACAAAGAAATACCAAGAAAATTTGCGAACATTGGTCGGAAATATTACTGACAAAGACACATGGATCTCAGACGAGCCACGTGAGGGTAATAGCTTTTATCTCGTACAAAATAGGTGGAGAGTCCCAGTGGCCCTTAAGTACCTAAGACCTAGGATTCACCACAGCCGAGTTAACCGTCCGGTAATTTCGCACTTCTGTTAAGGGAAAAACATGGACTTAAGGAGACATTGTGTAAACATTGATCTAAATAGTGCTGATACGTAGTTACCGATGAGGCACGTGAAGGCATTGGTAGTATAGTTTATTTTCTCTTCGACACAAATATCTCCAGGTCCCTTATGAATTCATAGAGGATTGGTGCTGTTAGGAGTGTCTTGCCAGTATTTCATTATATTTAAGTCAAAAAATGTTGTATGGACTAGAGCTGAAGAAAATTTGATATTTCGTGCCGTCCGTACGCGTGCGCACTGACTTCAACGGTCGTCACTGGAAAGTGCAAGTTGTCAATCGCTCAGGTTAGCTAGTTTATTCTCTCTTCGACAGAAATGTCTCCAGGTTCCTTATGAATTCATAGAGGGTTGGTTCTGTTAAGAGTGTCTTGCCAGTATTTTATTCTATTTGATTCATTTCAGTCAAAAGAGTCTGCGTAGCAAATACCATTGTGGACTTCAATCTTTCGATATCCCGAAGTTGAAATCATGCAGGACTTGGCTTCAAACTGGTTGTTGGTGACTTTTGACAAGGAAACGATGTTTTGATAAAAACAAGCGCTTTTCTGGGAACTGTCATTCTCCTGAGTCATAAATCAGACCGTTCTTCAAGAGACATGAATCATTAAATATTTCAATGTTGAAGTCATTACTCAAGTTGTTTTTGAAGGGCCTCCGATTGTGCAATATTCCAAAGTTGAAGTCATGCGGCACGTGGTTCAATCCGGTTGGCCGATGACTGTTGATACAGGAAATGATGAAGTGATAAAAAAGTGTTTTTCTGGGAACTTTCATTTCTCTTTACCCGCAAATCACGTTGTTTTGGAAGGGCAAGGACGGAACTATGGTAGAAAATTGATTGGTTCGTTGGTTGTTGAACCTGGGGTAACGAAAACAAGCTGCAAAAATGTGATGTGTCGGTCTTTCAGATGGGATTAAGAAAATATAGGTATGGCGTTACCGTAGTGGAAACCGGGAGGGGCATTATTTAGCATTAAGTAAAAGTCAAGTTTAACACCCGGTCATTTGGTAGTTCAGGGTGAAGTTCCCAGAAAAACAAACAAATACGGAAAAATTTGCGAACATCGGTCGGAAATTTTGCTGACAAACACACATGGATCTCAGACGGGCCACGTGAGGGTGTTAGTCTTCATCTCGTACAAAATGAATAAAGAGTCACAGAGAACCTTTATGGCCCTTAGACCACAGCCGAGTTTACCGTCCGGTCATTACGCATTTCTGTCAAAGTTAAGGGAAAAACAGAGACTTAGGGAGGAATTGTGTAACATTGGTCTAAATAGTGCTGATACGTAGTTACCGATGAGGCACGTGTTCGAAGGCATTAGTAGTTTAGTTTATTTTCTATTCGACACAAATATCTCCAGGTTCCTTATGAATTCATAGAGAGTTTGTTTTGAGTGTCTTGCCAGTATTGTTCCTATTTACATTCATTTAAGTCACAAGAGTTTGTATGGACTAGAGCTGAAGAAAATTTGACATTTCGTGTCGTCCGTACGCTTGCGCACTGACTTAAACGCTCGTGATTGCAAAGTGCAAGTTGTCAAGCGCTCAGGTTAAGGCAAAGGTGGGTTTTATGGTAATCAATGGTAGTTCTAGGAAAATTCCGGGAGACAAAAGACATACGGAGAAAAACTTACTCGGTTGCAAACATTTTTTCTGAAACATTGCCGAACTGTACGTACTATGTACACGTGTTTTTCCAGGTGGGCCATGCGATGACGCCAGTCTTAATCTATCTCTCTATAGTATCTCAATTGTTTTTTCTTTCCGATGTTTCTACGCAATTCGTAAGCCATGAAAGGCTCCTCTGACTCCAGTGTCTGCGATGAATCGGGATGGGAGACTCTTACCTAACAAATGCCATATTTACCGTTTAGTAATATTTTACAAGATAGTACACGGTCTAACACGGAAATACCAAGAAATATCTAGCTGACTTGATCCTTACTGAAAATTTCGTTAGTACGAGAATGTTGATATTGATAAGAAAACGATGTTTTGATATCAAGAGAAAATGCACTCCGGCGGCCGGCCTTAAGTAGTAAGGAAGCCAAACCAGACGAAAATTATGCAAATGAGGATGCAAATTTTCGTCTGGTTTGGCCTCACCCAAATGCAAATTAGTACCCCTTCATCCAACGTTATGCAAATGAGGCAAATTTTCGTCTGAGTTGGCCTCAACCAAATGCAAATTAGTACCCCTTCATCCAACGTTATGCAAATGAGTTCAACAAAATTTCGCCTGATTTGGCCTCACCCAAATGCAAATTAGTACCCCTTCATCCAACGTTATGCAAATGAGTTATCCCCCCTCAGACCAAAATTATGCAAATTAATACCTATGCAGATGAGTTCAGAGTAGGATGGCATAAAAGCAGAGTGTATGGAGACGGCTTTTGCACCGTCTTTATCGACTTGGTGTGAGATCATCATGTTTCAGCCCCTAGACGTTGAAGAGCCGATGGAGGTAGACGAATATACACCATCTGTGTCATGTAAACCGTTACAGGAAGACATTGCATCAATGTTCTCATCTCCGTACTTCGACATGCAGCTACCGCTAGGTGAAGAAGTGTACCTGACCGTACAGCTGTTCGGGGATAAGCCCACAGTTACCGTGCGACAGATTTACCATCGAAACCATGACGATATGAATGACATAGTGCCAGGGAAGCAGGAATATACCATGACTCCTGAACAGTGGCAGACTCTCAAACACAACATGTCAAAAGTATCTGCAAAGGTGATGGAGGGTAAGTTTGCAGTGATGAATTCCTTCAGCCCTCCAAAGTTTCCACCTATAGGGTTTCATCTAGAAGGTGAGTCGTCTGTCGCCGTGGCGATCTTTGACGGGGTCCCGATCGTGGGTCTGGGGCAGTTCTTCCGACCACGCCATGGCAACGACCAGCGAGGGATGCTGCCTGGTACGAAAGGGATCAATTTGACGATGGGGCAGTGGTACACCTTGGAGAACAGTGTGGAAATGGTCGACAGGATGCTGAACTCTAAAAACTTGCGCAAGCCCGGTGGCGTAGTGTACTTCTAAAGCGTACATACATGTCGTTACGGAGATATGTATGGAAATGGTTTCAGTAGATAAAGGTTATGCAAATGAATTGGAGGTTGAGGATAGTATAAAGGATGTGATGAGACAGTTGCTGCACATACCATGGCATCACTGACTTTTGACGACAGCATCGTGTCATCAGTCTGCGATGGAGAGTGCCAATGCACCGTTTGTTTGCTGGCTGATATGTTCGCTAGGTTGAGTATAAAGGATGACAACGAAACTTCATCACGACGTGCCGTACCAATGCGTGACCCGATCGGTTGTCAGCCAAGGCCTCAACATCACCCCCAGTCCTACCTACAGACGTCGGTGGATGGAGAAGAGGGCAAGTATGCCACACCAGTCTCACCTGCGATTTGAATGAATGAATGCTAAAATGCGAGGAAGCTGATTGCTATAAATAGTACATCTGGTTAGATCTGGTTTCGAAGAATCTGGCTAGAACCGGTTTACAACAACGTGACGTGGAAGTCATTGATAGGTTGAAGAACCTATCTTGCATGCAAAACAACTGTGGATATGGTGTTTTTGATGAGCTGATTGGTCTGTGTGATCGAAGGGGGAGTATAAAGGACAGTGAAGAATCCGCGTTTTCACATGCGACATCATCGTCTTTATATCGCATACCGAGAATCATCGAGAAGATGTCTGCACCCGATTTCGGCAACTTGTTGATGTTGACAGAGTGTGACGTTGAGTATGCGGGCGCTTCTTCCAAAGCTCCACCAACATATCGTTCCATAGGGACGCAGACGGATGCTGTGGTACCGACGTCTACTAACTACGTACCGGACAAAGTCACTCAGCCTGATCGGGGGATTGATAGTCCATGGATGGATAGGCCAAAGCCCAAGATCCAGATAGAGAACGAGAATGGTGTACTGCAAATCAGGTACCCCATAGGTGACAATGTCTTCGTCACTGTCGGACGTTTCAACGGGAAAGCGTTGCTGTCTGTGCGGCAATTCTATCAACCCCAACCCGAAGAGCCAGACGTGTGGAGGGCCTGTAAGAGAGGATTGGCCCTGTCCCCTGAGCAGTGGTGGGCTCTAAAACGTGTCATGCCGAGTATGGCATCGGCTCTGTTGGAGTGCACTCTCGCCACATTGCCCTACAACGCAACGAAGGTCGACCCTAGGCGTTACGACTTGGGAAATTTACGGTACGCAATCGTAGAGATCTTCAGAGGAGAACCAGTCGTGGCTCTGCGAGAGTTCTTCAAACCTCGTCCTGACAGCGACCCCAGTAGAATCCTACCAGGCAAGAAAGGCATCAACCTCACCCCACAGCAATGGCAGACGATTGAAAACATTGAGGACAAGGTAGAAATTGGCCTACAGATCGTCCTAGAAGACAAGTCGTTCCTGACCAGCGACCTCATGGCAAAGCTTTCTAGTGACTGAGTGATGGGATGTCTCAAATAAAGCCTCCCGTAGTATGAATGCGGGCAAAGATTGAACCCCTATTGTGTCTGTTGTTTATTATACATAAATATATCTTAGGTAAGGCCAGTAAGAACGTATAAAAACATATGGTACCGAGCATAATCAATCAGTTTAACAGTTGGTGTAGTACAGATAACACCCATGGGTTGTCTCTGCAACAACAACATAGAGTTTGGCAACATCATTAGGGAGTTTGTCGAACGTATACACTGTGGTTGCATGTGCATTCGAGGGCGTATGTTCGTTTTCGTTAAAGGTCTCGGATGGTTTCCAACAATAAGGGGAAGAAGAAGAAAGAAACAGAGGGAGGAAGGCGAGGTCACACCACCACCGCAAACTCAACAAAAACACGTCACGATATTCTCCACAGGATTTACTACGACCCCAAACACCCTGCTGGGTTTGGTGGAGTTGGACGGCTCTACCGAGCCACCGGTAGCAAGCACGGAATCACCCGACCTCAAGTAAAGGCTTGGCTACAATCACAGGATACATATACGCTACATAAACCTATCAAACGAAGGTTCGAAAGAAATCGTGTGATTGTGGGCGGGATAGATCATCAGTGGCAGGCAGACCTTGCGGATCTATCAACTCACTCTCGTCATAATGATGGATTTAGGTATCTCCTTACGTGTATAGATATTTTATCGAAGTTTGCTTGGGTGAGAGCGATCAAAGACAAGAAAGGAACCACACTAGTGAAGGCCTTTAAATCTATTCTTGATGAAGGTAGAAAACCACTGCGTTTGCAAACTGACCAGGGAACAGAGTTTCTCAATAGGCATTTTCAGACTCTTCTCAAAGATGAGGGGGTTGATTTCTTTACGACGTTTAATGTCGAGACCAAAGCAAGTGTCGTCGAAAGGTTTAACAGGACCTTGAAGACCAAAATGTGGAAATACTTCACCTCAAGTAACACGTATCGATACATAGATGTGTTGCAAGATATAGTATGGTCGTATAACCATTCACATCATCGCAGTATAAAAACAAAACCGGCAGAAGTGAACGCGAAAAATCAACACATCGTATGGCATACGTTGTACAGAGACGATACACTGCCGGGACCTGGAAACAGAACGAAAAGGGCGAAAAAGAAAATCCCACCCTTTCGATTCAGGGTCGGTGATACTGTTCGCATTAGCAAGTCCAAGTTGTTAATGGAAAAAGGTTATACACCCAATTGGACAACAGAACTATTTACCATTTCGCATCGGATTCCTCGACACCCTCCCGTGTACCACGTTAAAGATTATCATGGTGAGAAACTGAAGGGAACCTTCTACGAGGCAGAACTACAAAAAGTTGCAGATAAAGAGGACAGCGATGTGTACCAAGTAGAGAAAATTCTAGACACGAGGCGGCGCAGTAAAAAGACAGAGTATTTTGTCAAGTGGAAAGGGTATCCAAGCAAGTTCAATAGCTGGGTAAGGGAGGATGACATGGTACCGATATGATAAGTACCGACACACCAACATTTTGTTGGGCATAATAGAACGGTATCTCGACATGGCTGCATCTTTTTACGTCACGCTCCCTAGCGATGGGAGTATGGATGTCTACCCTGACAACACGTTATCTACCTACATAACCAAACTATCACACCCCATCGACATAAAGGGAGAATGGCAGGTGGCCCTGGCCGAGATACAATACCCCCACACGTGGATGAACGTTCGGGAAGGTGAAAACATGTTGGTGTTTTTCATGACTGACGAAAAAGACGAAGAAGATAGTAGAGAATACGAGATAGTCAAGATCCCTGCAGGTTACTACAAGGACATCTTCCAAATCATGGAAGCTCTGAACGAAGCAGCCTCGTTACGTTATCCAGATCTCTTCAAACAGCACGACATGTTTGCCTATAGCGTGGCTGCTAAAAGAGTCACCATGGTCCTCCCTCCCATGACAGTGAATGCAACAACCACGAAGACCTATCTGATGGGGTCACTAGCTAAAAAACTCGGCTGGGGAGTAAAATCTGCCATTTACGGAAGCTGGATACAGGCAACACATGCACCGAACCTTAACGATGGACTCGAATCGTTATACGTCTACTGTGACCACGTCCAACATCGCTTAGTGGGGGGAGTCAAGGTACCACTTTTGCGCATCGTCAAAGCTGAAGGTGAAGATGGAGCCGTGATAGACCACGACATTAGGGTACCGCAGTACATACCCCTAGCCAGAAGACGATTCGAGACGATCGAGATCAATATAAGGGATCACTTTGGAGAACCAGTGCCATTTGAACGTGGGCGCGTGATCGTGACGCTTCATTTTAGACAACTAAGATCGTCGTACTTTTCTTAAAATCATGACGCAACGAGGTGGACAACTACCTGTGTATCGAGGGCGTTCCATGCAACGTGGATACGGTTTAGGTGGAATATTCCGCGGGTTATTTAGATCTGCCATACCTTTCCTGAAACGAGGTGCCAAAGCTGTGGGAAAACAGGCCTTAAGGAGCGGTATAGATTTAGCTCAAGACGTCTTGAAAGGTCAGGGTGTTAAACGCACTACCAAGCGAAGGGCTGGAGAACTGGGTCAAGGTTTACTACCGAGACAGGGACCTCCGACTAAAAAGATGCGAAAAAGTACACCTCGCAAACGGTCGACGTCTAAACGAAAGACACCTACAGCGACTCAAAGAAAGGGGGCTTTAAAAAGGAATAATCGGACCAACACGATCAGTTTTGCGAAAGGTACCAAACGAGGAGGACGTACCCCTCCTGATATCTTTGGCTAGATCTATAGAGTGAAAAAAGAGAGATGGATCGCGTCCACCCCAAATCGTGTTCTTGTACAAAGTCTGAACTCGACCTCTTCGACATCCCCCCCACGCAGACCACAATTCTCGATGGTAGATGGGTAGAGTACCACCCTGTAGCCAGCCTTGCCGAAACGTCCCCGATAGAATTCGACATTCAAGGAGCCGGAGAAGAGTATACGGACCTGAGCCAAACCCAGCTGTACGTGAGAGCCAAGATTGTCTGCGCTAACGGTGACGAACTACCCGATGATGCAAAAGTGGGACCTGTCAACCTATGGCTACATTCGATGTTCCAACAAATTGACGTCTCCTTGGGGAATAAGATCATAACGGACTCTACAAATACCTATCCGTACCGAGCCTACTTTGAAAACCTGCTAAACTACGGAGAAGACGCAAAACAGACACAACTGACATCGGCCCTCTTCTATCAAGACACACCAGGACGTCTTCACATGACAGATCCTTTCCCTACAGACCCAAATGCTGCAGTCAACATGGGATTGGTCAAACGTGCCAACATGACCCGGAAGAGTCGAGAAGTCGATCTTCTTGGCCCCCTGCATGTTGATTTGTTCTTCCAAGATCGCTACCTTCTGAACAAGGTAGACTTAAAAATCAAGCTTCATCGATCAAAACATCAGTTCAACTTGCTGTCGCCAGAGCAAAACAAGCAGTACAAAGTTGTCATCACCTCAGCAGCCCTGTTTCTCCGAAAGGTCAACCTGCTATCAACCTACCAACTGTCCATCGAAAACCGGCTGAACAGAGAGAGCGCCAAATACCCTCTGAGGAGAATCCAGGTGAAACCCTTCACTATTCCTCAGGGAAACCACACGGTGTCCAACGACAACCTCTTTCTGGGTCAGATCCCCAAACGGATGGCCATTGCTCTGGTGAGCAACGTCGACTTCCAAGGGACGTATGGGACCAACCCGTACAACTTCCAACACTTCGACCTGAACTACATCAGTCTGTGCATTGACGGGCGCGAGGTACCACACAAGGCTTTGACGCCAAACTTTGAAGGAGGACATTTCATCAGGTCCTACTTCAACCTCTTCGGACCAATCGGAAAGCTGGGGCAGGATTCCGGGAACCAGATTACCAGACAGGACTTTGACAAGGGGTACTCTATCTATGCCTACGATCTCACTCCCGATCTGTGTCTAGGCGGAGATCACTACAATCTGGTCAGACAAGGCAACCTAAGACTGGAACTGCACTTTGCCAAGGCTCTACAACAAACAGTCGTCGTCCTGATCTTCGCAGAGTTCGACAACCTCCTTGAGATCGACAGACAGAGGGGCGTCACGTTCGACTACAGCAACTAAGAATGAACACAAAACAGATCTACAGTGTGCTTAAAAGTGACGAGAAGGCATCCTCCTACGCTCGCGGGGTCTTTGCAGCAGACCAACTACCGACACGTGTGCCAGATTATCCAAGCGCTTACGTCGTGAACACTGACCCCAGCGGAAAGCCAGGACAGCACTGGCTGGCCATTTACTTTGACAAGGATAAACGAGGAGAATTTTTCGATAGCTACGGGATGTCACCCAAAGATTACCCTCGTTCTATAGAACTGTTTTTGCGTAGAAATTCTCGTCTTCCCTGGATTAGAAATGAACGTCAGATTCAAGCTAGCTTTTCCACGACATGTGGTCAGCACTGTCTGTTTTACCTGCTACATAGATGTAGACATATCCCATTGAGAAGCATAGTGGATATGTTTAGTCAGAATCTAGAACTGAATGATGTATCCGTAGCCGAATTTATAGAGGAACATTTTAACATTGACATTCCTGTCGTTGACTTGGGTCACATCTTGTCACAGATTGCCCGCACCCTACACGACTTCAGTCATGCGTTGCGGTAGACGATCTATACCTAACTCGAGTATCACATGTTTATGTTGTAGTTGTAGAACGCATACATGCAAATATATCAACTGATGTGGTAGATGTAGAATGTTATAACGAATAAATCTTATCAAAACGTATATCGGTCAGTTCACACAAGCCCTCTACGAGTATGGCAGTTGGACGTATGACAAATGGTGTCGTCTCTTATTCTTCCATTATCAATTGTACAAAACACACACACACACACACACACACACACACGTAACAAGTAGAAAAGAGTCGTTACAAGACAGTGTTTATGATCAAATTACAGATAACTTTATTCAATAACATTGATGTGATCACTTCCACGAACTTTCCATAAAGGACTGTTTCGAAGACGAAGCAGCTGCAGGGTTCGGTATGAGAACCTTTGCCCTATTTGCGGGAATCCGTTTTGGAACACGACGTCGTTTAGGAAGAGGCGTCGGCACAATGTCATCATCATCTTCACCTTCGATCGATAGACTGTCACCTAGGGCAGCTCGTGTCTTGTGATGTTGAATCACAGCCAGTCGAGTTGGGTGTCGGATGGGTGCTTCGGGGGTGTTGATCTGTGCCAGACCCTTGCTGAAAGATTGCCACCCTGCAGGGTTAAAATCCTTTCTCCGCTGAATCACATCTCTTATGAGGTCTGAGATCTGGGATCCGGGAACAACTTGTTTATTGTAGAGTAGCTCCCCGTGTTGGTTGTAATCAAGGACGTCACCTCCCTTGTGTTTGATGATGTTGAGCAACTGTCGTGCACGTGCTTTCATGGACTTGGGAAACGCTTCCAATATGGCATGGTCTTCTTTACCATTAGTCGAGACGGTACCAGGAGAGGTGGTGGTCTCGACATCTGTAGTGGTGATTTCGGCGGTCGCAGAGGCAGGGTTCGACGTTACCAACCTGACGCTGACGGGTTCAGCGCGTCGTTTGTCCCTGTACGTTAAATAACGCTGCAGGAGTTGTTGGTAAAGGGCCGCTTTCTCATCTTCGGGGAGATCTTGACGCGACATGATTGTTTTCATTTCGGAATCGATACCCAACGCCTGTTTCACCATAGGAGTCATCTCTTCCTGTTGTTTAGCCTGGATCGTTGAAAGTAGTTCTTGAGGGACAAGTGCCATCTTTCTACCGTGCTCCATGTCGAACCTGTCGGTTATTTTCTCCCGCCAAATAGGGACGTGATTGCTGAAATAATGGGGCTAAGTAGGAGTGACAGGAAGCCACCCTTCTGGATCAAAGTCCGCCTTTTCCTGGACAGTGGAATCTTCTTGTCGCTAAGCTGACGCAGAGTGTTCTTGTGTCGGGACAGTCCTCTCTTTTGTCCTGGTGTGAGACGAATGTTCCCACTCAGGACGTTGTGTGAACAGTCACAAATAGATTTTAAAAGATCGTTGGGTACAGAAGACAGAATGGCTTTCCGTAGTTTGGGGTTGGCCTTGCTCAATACACGCAGGCAGTCTGCGTGACGATGTAACCGCTTCGACATCTCGAGACCAAATGAGAGATAGGTGAGGATAACAGTGTGTTTTATCGTTTTCTCAGGTAGACGTAGGGACGTGGCGTCAGCATGTCGGTCCTGACGCGTAGGTCTTGGGGGGAATCGGGATGTAGGTCAAGAAAGAGATGCCCATGAGTCGTCCTATTAACTGCATCCTCATAACATTCTTGCAGGAATTTGCTTTGTCCAGGGAACATCTGTTTGGCTAGAGAGACTACCATACTCTGATCTCGCGGTGACTTAAACAGCACGAGATAATTAGAATTCAGACTGATGGTTCTAAGCCCCTGATAGAATAGATTTTGCACCAATAATATGACCGATATGCCTCTATGACGACTAGCCCTGGTGAATAATTTTGTAACTCTTTGATCGCTATCTCTAGCACATTCATGCATGAGATCATCGAGTACGATGACGTTACGTAGTCCAGGCTTCGTGACGTCACCCCAATTGTTTGGGAGACCTTCTACAAGTTGAACATTTGGACCCAATTTCGCAGTCAGCTGACGGTGAAGGTCTTCTTGAAACTCTGAATAACACCACACCACGTGTTCAAATGGACCTGGGTTTATCCATTCGCTTCCGGACGTCAACAGTTTTTGAGCAAAATAAGATTTACCAGATCCAGAACAACCACTTAGGATTGCCCGGAACGGATGATGGAGTCTTGCATCCATGATACCGAATGAAACAATGGAACAATCTTGTAGTGACAACTCTATTTATAAATGTGTATTAAAGCATTCAGTCACTCAGCACGCACGCACACACACACACAAAGACACAGACTGAAGCAAAGGATTCGTAGCTTAACTTTTATTATACCATATGATCATGAAAAAACATGGTGCTGAAATGCCATCCAACAATAAAAAACATATATACATTTACCATACAACAACGTATTGTTACTGCACTGAGTCACACTGTACATTCGTGAAAACAAATGAAACGTCCTCTAGCTAAGGAACATAATGTACATGCAACATTGTATTATCACATATAATCGATCTTATTCACATTAGTTTGATCAGTACCCGAAGGGGAGTGTGGTTAAGTTCGGCATTATGGCGCGTTTGTCATAGACCAGTCGGTAGCGTTTCACCTGTCGTTTGCTCACTATAGTTTTTGCTTGCTTATCTCTGGTGATCTTGTGTTCATCCACAATGTCAACTGTTTCGGGTCCATTGCCCAACACCATGTTTTTCATCACATCAAAGTTGATCAGCTGTTGGTTCCGGAAATTGAGCGAAAATCCGCGCACTTTTGTAACGGTCTTTCCACTGGCAGTGGTGTAGCTGTAGTTCTTAGGCCCCCCGCTGCAAAACGCTGTGATGTACCCCCCGTCGTTCTCACATTCATTAGTGAACTGACCTAGATAATTTCCCAGCGGGAGCATGTTTTCCCCATTACTTTTGTAGATAATGGAATCTGTGTCATAATAAAGCACAGCTTCACCCAACTGTGACAGAGACTTGTACAACTTCAGTCGAGCAAACGCCGTAGTAAAAATGGCAAGGTAGACGTTCGTGTGGGGGGGATCAGAGATAAACTCTCGTCTGTGTCTGTATTTCACCTCCACTAAGTGGTCGTTGACAACGTTTACGTCTTGTACCTCATACTTGGAGGACCCTAGGAGCTCAAAGTACCTGGCAGGTGAAGAGACGAATTCTGTCTGGACGAAGTTGTTGCGTTGCCCGAATTTCCCCCAAAAGCTGTTCAACATGAGCTTGGCCAAGGCTCTCATACCTGGATTGATTGCAATCTGGTCTCTATTCAACATGATGCCTTCATTCTCTGCGTAATCTTTCAGGTAGCGTTCTTCTGCTGCGGGTCTGTCTTCTTCACTGGCTGTTCTCACAGACAGTGGCCATCCACTTGCTTCCTGCTTCAATCGTAAAAATGTGTCCACATACTCTCTGAACAAACTGTCTGATGATTCTGTAAAATGATGTACCTCGTACATTTGGAGGATCTGATATCCATTCTGTCTTGCTTCTTCTAATTCAATGGTAGCCCACGATCCAATGAAGGCACGTTCTTCGTCAGAGTGGAGGCACGGTGGCGTTTGCCTTGTGTCAGCACAGGATCGACACAGGTGGAACATTAGTTTGTCATCCACTCTATCAGGTAGCACGGGATGGTACAACTGCCTTGGTGGCAACACCTTACACTTGACGACTCCAAAATAGCTGCTTAGGTCATCGAAATTGTCCGTGATGACAATCGGGTGTTTAATAGGGTAATTGCAATATTTGTTTGTCCAGGGATACAGGCTGGTAAAATCTACATAAAATATCTTCTGGCCTTCGGTCACTTGATGATACAATGTTGAGCTGTTAGTCCTCCCACCGTAGAAAGCTTCTCTGACATCCATTGGGCTTACCCCATCCTTTTCACCTGGTGTCGTGGCCGACTGGAGGGTGAGTGTCTTGTATGGTGGGTAGGCTACATCCTGCTCCTTCAACTTCTCGAAGTCGTGAGACCAGATTTCGACGTACGTGTACCCCGCCCCTTTTATGATCCGTCTCTTCCTTAAGGTATCGGCATACAGTTGCCCCATCTTCAAACTGTTCACAGGGTTAGTGACCCACGGTTCGTAGCACTTCTTACACCCATGATAAAAGCAGCCATGGTATTCGTATACCGTGTTGGTCTGTGCACAGAATCCGTCTACCTTTCTCCCGCACACTCGCTTCTCTCCTCCGTTTTTGGCATGTTGAATCTGTATGTGGTCTCTGTATGCGACAAAGTTAAGCCAGTCGATAGCTTCCTTGCTCTGGAGCTCGTAATGTCTGTACCCATTCGCTGGAATAATCCCTATCGTGTCTCTCTGCAAGAAGTTGGTGCGAAAGACAAGGTTACATGCCGAAGCAATGGTTAGAGAGTGCTCGAGAGGGTTGATTCCATTGGTTGCACGTATAAAGATGTCACGAAAACTCAGCACTCCTCTCTCCAGGACGAGAACGTCAGTAACACAGTATTGTGTCATGTCCTTTTTGAAATCGAATTCGTATCCATCTCTAACCTTTTCGGCATGAAAGGCCATACATGCCTCCCTTTTCTCTACTGACATGTTATCGACACCGTAATATTTCAGATCGGGGATTGGGCCTTTGTAGTCAAGTGTTTCCATGGAGGTAAAGAAGTGTGGGAAATGCCCTTTGGAGATATCTGTGTACCCAAAGGTCTTGGGGAATTTTGCGAGGGCCATGGGTAGGAAATTGAAGCTGTCTATAAATCTAATGCACATGCGCGGGATCGTCAGGGTCATGATTTTCGAACCATTGTAAATGATCTCAGGTTTAACCCCACTTTCCAGTAAGTACTTGACGAGGAAAATACCATCATAACCACGAAAATTGTGGGCAATAAAGGTAGAATTCCTGTGATTATTGTCAAAAATCCATTGACAAAAGAGATGACAGGTGTCTTTCCCTCTGAAAATGTAGACGTGCTTTTGCTCTTCTTCCTTCACGACCGCGCAGAGTGGTTGATGCAGGCCGTCATCACCTATGGCGCATTCGAAGTCAAAAGTGTATATCCTATGCTCCTGTCTCTGCTTTGCTTTCTTTCCATTTGTTCCTTCGTCCGGTCGTTCGTCAGGACTCTCTGCATCACTGACTTCTTCATCAATCGGCTCATCACCTTCAAGGAGAGTCTCCGTTTCTTCATCTGCTTCCTCTTCCTCTTCCTCTGATGTCTGCTGTCCCTCTTCTTCTTCTGTCTGCTGTCCCTCTTCTATCAACTTTTGAAAACGATCCCTTTTCCTTGTATGTCTCCCAAAATTTGCCTCGAAATCCTTCTCGGTCTCAGTAACGATAGCCTGCACGATCTCACCGTTGTCAAGATGTATGAGTTGGAATGTATTCTGCGTTCCATAGTTGCCACTGTGGCCGACATCTTCATAGTCTTCATTATCATCCATGCCCATCTCCATGAAGTCGTCCTCATTCTCTGTGTTAGTCTCAGTATCTTTCAAACGTTTGCGTTCCCTCTCCTCTACGGCGCTCAAGTTTGCTATCATTTGATCTTCATCCCTTTTGCATGGTTGTAAGAAGCAAATGTGATCGTAATCTACCTTTTTTGAGCAGTGTTGACATTTCCGCTTATAACACTCATGCTCTTCACCTCGAACATCAATCCTCATGCAGTTCTTACACCTGTACTCCCTGTCGCACACACTTTTTTGAGGCTGCATGCCCCTACCACTGACAGGTGCAATCTTGTGGTTATCGTAGCATTGCTGTGATTTGAAATTGCGGTTACACCTGTCACAGTAAGTCCACTGATCAGACGCGAGACAACCTGTCTTCTCGCAGATCCAACAGACGTTCACACATCTGTGTTTCCTTTTATCGCTGTAGCCAACGTTGCACCCCCAACAATAATAAGAGCGCTCGACAAAGGCTGTCATACTAGTTATGACATGATAATGGCCATGCACCAGGTACAGGATAAGCTTTCGTTCTCTGTCTGGGCCTTTAAATGTAATCTCGTTCATCAGGTTAAGGTCTACAACAATGATTTGATAATCGGTCAGGTAATCTTGAAACTGTTGTATTTCGGGTAACCCGCACGGCCCTTCCTCTACCTCTGCTGCTCGGTACAGCTGTCTGGCTAGCTTTCCCTGGATTTTGCAACCCTGACGTATGCTGCTCCATTTCACGTCGGGATCATTCTTATGTATGTGAGCTTGAGCCACCACCAAGGCTCTACCGCAACATAATTCGTCCTTGTTTCGAATCTGGATGACGCACGATTTATGTTGCAGATACTTGTCGATGTTAGCGTAGAAGGGACGCGAAAAGCGACCACTACCTGTGCCATTACTGTTTCTACCACTCCCCCTTTCGGGTAACTGAACAGTGACTAAATCTGCAAAGAATGAATCATCCAAGGAGAAGTCCTTATGACTTACCATTACTCGTTCAATTTGTGAAAGACAAAGTTCTGAAGACATAAGACGTTTTTCCATAAGTCCTGTGGACACACAACTATCGAGACTGTCAGAGCTAATGATAAGTCGCACCAAATCAGTGTCTTTCAACTTATCATCTACATAGCGTAACATATCTTCAAATAGTTGATGCTGTGCAGTCAGGATAGCGTCTATATCTGTCAGGTTTGCGTTCTCCTTTAGCGCAGCAGTTAGTGTAACTTGATTCGTGTTGAATTTTTTGACTGGTTTCTGTCGAATCTTTCTTATGACGAAACACCTGTCGTCTGCTTCCATCTCTCCATCCTCTTCTTCACCCTCTTGAGAAGATCTGGTAGGACCTGCACCATCTTGAACAATGGATGCACCTCCTCCCCCTCCGTCAGGTTGTCGTGGTGGTTCAGACGCCCATGACGGTCCTGCAACATCTTGAGCGTTGTCTCGATGGGCTGCACCGAGTTCTTTTTCTTCATCATGAAAATGTGCCCTTTCAAACTCTTCCAGAGTTATTTTTTCTATTTCAGCTATTTCCTGATGCTCGATTTCCAGTAAAGACTCTTCACGATCGAAATTTGCACTTTCCCACTGACTCAGAGAAAAATTTAGTGTATCTTGTACTTGTTCTTCATCATCTAACGTGGGTCGACCATGTTCTGCATCGTTTGGCGGACTGTAGAACGGTACAAATGATGATGATAGACCATTAAGAACTACACGTACAGTTTGTGAAACACTTAATGCATCGCTAGCCGGCACTAAACCGGGAAGTCTGGTGACCTAGAGGTCAGGGGTCAAAAGGCGTTTGCCTTGCGACCATGACGTATCGCCAGGCTCTCGCCTTGTCTGCACGAAAATTTTCTCGTGTATTCGGTTAAGTTCCAGTTTTAACTGTCAATTGTCAAGGTTAACACACAGATACGTGTTTAGGGAGCTTAATACTACAGATTCTGTGGAAAAAGAGCGTTCCTTGGTCGAGAATTCTACAGTACAACCTCGCTACGTCAAACCCGGAAGTCCGGTGACCTAGGGGTCAGGGGTCAAAGGGCGTTTGTCTTGCAGCCATGACGTGTCATTTTCTTCAACGTGAAAATGTGCACTTTCAAACTCTTCCAGAGTAATTTTCGCTATTTCCGCTATTTCCTAATGCTCTATGTTCAGTAACGACTCAAAATTTGCACTTTCCCCCTAACTAGGAGAAAAATTGAGTGTATCTTGTACTTATTGTTCATCATCTAACGTGGGTCGATCATGCTCTGCATCGTTCGGTGGACTGTAACTGCACGAATGATAGACCATTAGAAACTACGTGTGCAGTTTGGGGGATTATCGCCAGCCGGTACTAACGTACAACACCACATGTGCTTTGAGAATAAATCGCCAGCCGGCACTAATTTACAGTGGTAGATGTACTTTTACAACGAATCGCCAGCCGGCACTAAAATTCACCCCCATATGCGCTTTCACAATGAATCGCCAGCCGGCACTAATATTCAACCCACATGCGCTTTGAGAAAAAATCGCCAGCCGGCACTAATTTACAGGGGTACATGTACTTTTACAACGAATCGCCAGCCGGCACTAAAATTCACTCCCACATGCGCTTTCACAATGAATCGCCAGCCGGCACTAATTCTCAGTGGCATGAGCAGTTTGAAAACTTATCGCCAGCCGTCGCTTTTCACTGAACCTCGGCGGAACACAGCGCCAGCTGGTATGAATATGGCCACTTTGCGAACTTTCCCCCGACCCTACTGCGATAGTATAACCTAGATAGAATCTACTCGATGATATGGAAACGTTTTGAAACGGGGAAAAAGCTTTCTAGAGATCGCAACGTACACATTCTTTCGCATGCATTGTCCACCACTGCAACCGTAAGACAATAGCCTTGCCGCACGAGGGGTCAACAATACAGGCAAACTAAGAAAATTCGCGCGCCGCGGGTCAACAATGCAAGCAAACGAGCACGCCGAGGGTCAACAATAGAAGCAAACTCACGCTTTTGTTCGTGCCCTCTTGGTCGGAGGTTGAATTCCCTCAGGCAGAGACCGCTTTCGTCCCTTCATGCTGTTGTCTTGTTGATGGCTCGTCGAAGGATGTTCTAAGTTCTACGCGATTTTGCCGACCTTTTATACCCAGCCAGTTGTCGGCATCTCCTTTGTGAAAATTTTCTAACAAAGGGACGCATATCTCATCCTTTGGGAGCTGAATCTGCACATTCTTCCTGCACCTGCAAACTGTTAGCTACCATGACAACTGTAAGTTACCCTGGCAACGGTTTATCGGTGAAGTCTCAGTTGAAAAAAATTCAAATGCATTCACTCATGTTTTAACGTCTAAAGCTGTTTGTATGCTTTGCTTTAAACTCATGTGTACGTGTGTGTGTGAAAGTATGTGTGTGTATGTGTGTTTGTGTGGCGCGCGCGCGCTCGCGCGTGTGTGTACGTCTTTAAAACTAGATGTTAAATGTTGACCCGTGCTGACCTGTGTTGACCTGTTGGTGACCCGTTCGTTTCCACGGTTATGACAGATGGGGATTGAAATATTTCCCTGTGTCAGCACTTTTTGCACGTGTGACAGAAGTGGTGGTTGCCATGGACAACGCCGCTACAGTTGGAACAATAGATGATACAAATTTCACTGCGTTTGGATGATCTGAGTAGAAAGACCCGATAAAAATCACTGTATAGATGTATAGTTTTACCCGCTTTCGGTTAATGATGTGTGGTGCTTAAAATGTTGCATCATAAAGCAAAAAACAGCGTTTTTTAAAACTGGTTGACCTGGGGGTGACCGTCGTGACCGGGCCATCACCATGGACACAGGCATCAGAGATATAACTATTTTTGCAGTGTCATCTTTTTAAAAAATGCGTTGTCAGCACATTTTCAATTCCCGAAGGGGCAGGGAAGAAAGATAACAATAGCCTCAGATAATATAAATGAGGAGGGATAGGTCCGTCTTTAACAGTCACACCGGGGCAGCATAGAACGACAACCACTGCAACAAACAGTCATCATGTCGGCTTTCGTCACCATCGAAGAGATAGAGGCTTTGAACGACTTGCTTTCAGACCCCGCCGCATCTATAGAACTTGTAGATTTCGTGTTGGCGGATTTGGATAGAGTTGCAGCGGGAGGTTAGTAAACTACCTTCTTTTTCATGTTTGTGTGTTTGATCTGTTGAGCCGTTTAAAAAGTATCTCTAGAAAAGAAGAATGAAATAAGCTAGAGCTGTTTTGCATTGTGACTCGTAATCTGGAATTACATTGTGGTGTGATAGAATTGTATCTTGCAACGTTAAGCTAGCGCTTTATTGTGAATCTGTCTAAAGTGCAGGTCTACAAAAAACGATTCCATATCATCGACTAGATTCTATCTAGGTTATACTATCGCAGTAGGGTCGGGGGAAAGTTCGCAAAGTGGCCATATTCATGCCAGCTGGCACTGTGTTCCACGAAAGGTTCAGTGAAAAGCGACGGCTGGCGATAAGTTTTCAAACTGCTCGTGCCACTGAGAATTAGTGCCGGCTGGCGATTCATTGTGAAAGCGCATGTGGGATGAATATTAGTGCCGGCTGGCGATTCGTTGTAAAAGTACATGTACCCCTGTAAATTAGTGCCGGCTGGCGATTTTTTCTCAAAGCGCATGTGGGTTGAATATTAGTGCCGGCTGGCGATTCGTTGTAAAAGTACATGTACCACTGTAAATTAGTGCCGGCTGGCGATATTTTCTCAAAGCGCATGTGGGGGTGAATTTTAGTGTCGGCTGGCGATTCGTTGTAAAAGTACATCTACCACTGTAAATTAGTGCCGGCTGGCGATTTTTTCTCAAAGCGCATGTGGGTGAATATTAGTGCCAGCATGCGAGAAAAACTTCAGTATTCTTCAAATTGTTTTGTTTTCCTTGATTTTCTATAGGAGCCATGCCCGCGTACATGCCTGGGTTGCTCAGCGATCTCGTGGGGGACACCAACGACCGCCCAATAGTTAATATCAATGTGGTGGGACCTGTGAGTGATGAGACAGCCGAAGCCATCGCTGCTGGAGCCGAGCAGGCGGACCAGCTCTACACAGATCTTCTGGAGATCATCTGGGCGTCCTGGGCTGATGCACCTGCGTTGATTGACCTTCCAGCTGACCAACCTGCGGCGATAGGCGTTGCAGTTGGGGCACCTGCGGCGATGGAGGTTCCAGCTGAGGCGCCCGCGGCAGTGGAGGTAGCACCGCCATCACCCCCCATCATAGTAATCGATGATGATGACAGCGATAGTGAATCAGTTATTGTCATCGATAGCCATAGCGATACAGATGATGATGTTATCATGTTAGATTTCATTAAAGGGTGTTCATGTGGGGGGTATCATGAAGGAAAGCGGAAGGATAGAGACGATGATGATGACTTTGGAACTCCCCCGTCTAAGCGAGCACGGGTGCAGTAGTCTGAGTAGTCAGTCTCTCCTGTCTCTTTTTTCATATACTTTGTAGTGTTAACTGTAGAGAAACCTAGCGCAGACTTGGACGGTAGAAACTTTCTCTTTGACTGTGAAGTTTTCATAAGGTATGATTAAAATCTTCAATTTGTAAAACTTGCTCTTGTCAGTTGTCCTGACTGTCTTGTCTTACAATACATAGAACTATGTCTGTAGTACACGATCGATGACAGACGCGTTTGTCTTTAAGATAATCATTTATTTGTTTTACTCATATCATCATTCTGCCCACGAGTCAAATCCGTTTGTGACAAGTTCTGTTTACAATGGCGCAACGAACACACAAACCCTTGCAGACATGAATCCACATATTGCTGTAACAAACATTTTGAGCCATCTCGAATTACTCCTCCTATGTGTCGTTAACACGTCGTTCCAACCACCAGCTTGGTTGATAAACTCTCCTGCCTGGTGATAAATTAGTGTAGACACGTCCGACATTAGTAGACATATCAGATGATGCGGCCATGATCTATTCACCAGTTCCGCGCACACACTGACGGTGAAACCCATGGCCGTGAGGATCCGTCCCCAATGATTTGCCGACTGTAAAACGTATTCCACAACATGTTTTAAACCGGTCGCGACATTTCCCTCGGAAACAGCCATGAATTCCTCTAAAATGTCTCTCCACCGATGGTGTAGTTCCTCCACTAGATTGTAAATCCTCAACACGGTAGATTCCCGCATGGTGCCTTGTACCCATTCCGCAGGTTCGAATGACCCCTCAGTCTTGTAATGTAATAAATGATGTAAAATCCACTCAATGTCTGCTTTGGCCATGTCTCGATGAAGCCCCCAAGACGATAAAGGCTCAGCTGCAAAAGTCGCCTCCATACACTCTGCTTTTATGTCATCCTACTCTAAACTCATCTGCATAGGTATTAATTTGCATAATTTTGGTCTGAGGGGGCGAACTCATTTGCATAACGTTGGATGAAGGGGTACTAATTTGCATTTGGGTAGAGGTACTAATTTGCATTTGGTTGAGGCCAACTCAGGCGAAAATTTGCTGCATAACGTTGGATGAAGGGGTACTAATTTGCATTTGGGTGAGGCCAAACCAGACGAAAATTTGCATCCTCATTTGCATAATTTTCGTCTGGTTTGGCTTCCTTACTACTGCCTTAATCTCGGATAGAGTTATTATAGAAGGGCTATGACATAGAAATACTGGTTTAGATTTTTTCGAGCTAATTTCAGCGTCCCTGGCCTTTCATTGAACTAACGCTCAGGGGTTATACCACAGTTCAACCAACGTCCAACGTCCGGTTCACTTGGCAGTTCAGGGTGAAGTTCCCAGAAAAATACAAAAAAATTCTGAGAAAGTGTGCCTGAAATAAAGCTGACAAACACTCGTGGATTTTAAGCGGGCCACGTGAGGGTACCAGTCTTTATCTCGTACAAAATAAACAGCATTCTATTGATTGTGTTTAATGTACACTACGCTAATCAATCAAACCATGAAACAAACGTTACTGAACCATTTATGTGGGCATTTGGAAATTGAAAGCACATTCCTCTATCACGATGATTTTAAAAACATGGATCTTTGGGGAAGCCTTTTTTTCTCGAATTCTAAACCTTCCAAATGGTAAGGTGTGGCAAAGATAGCGGTGAGAAAAAGCAAACCATTGAAATGATAGGAGGCCGCCCAGTGCTCATTCATTCTCTGGTCGGCAGGAACAGACAGAATTTATGTCAACAATCGAAACGCTCTTTGTTCATTCATAACGTTGACACAGCGTCACTCTGCTAACGTTGAAACCCAAGATCTAAGGTATCCATGTCACACATCTCCGTAGTTATTTGCTCTTTGGTTAATATATACATATGCATATACACATACATAAACGTTTCCCGCTCAGAATATATAAATGTACGAGTGCGTGAGGTTGAGAACCCAGTTTAGTTTGACACATAGATTGTCGATTTACATCTCACCGCCAGGTTGCAGAAATTGACAAGGTACGTTCTGATCCAAATTAGTATAGAATGTGGTCATTTGATTCAAGAAGGATTCTAGTATATCATATCCTATTCTGTTGTCCAATTAGGAGTTGTTTTGATTTCTAGTCTAAGCTTGAACACAAGCCTTATATACTAAACGTATATGGGTGTATACAGTTGTCATTTCGTTCAAGGTATTTTCAGCGGCTTGTCGCATAAGCCATACATGAATCTATGCCATGCCTGGGCCTGATACGGGTATTCCGGACCGTGTGATAACTATCCGGATCGCATAGGGTTCGGGAGTGTTATCACACAGGCTTCCATAGAATATTTCGAATGCATTTCGAGCGCGCCGGTTGCGCCGCCGTCGGAAATTCGAATACCGGATTCGGAGGTTGGATCGATGTTGTTACAGTTTTGTGTTCGAGGACACAAAACTACCTCAACTTTTGGCGCATTCCGCATTGAAATGTGTGTTTTCTCGGGTGGGTATGACGTAAATAAAATACAACACGGTGTATTCCGCATCACCCTCTGTCCCAGCCCTCCCGCGGGTCGGATCGCCCTCCGGCCGTCGGGCGATCCTACCCGCGGTCGGGCTGGTACCTCGGGTGATACGGAATACACCGTGTTGTATTGTATATATAACTTACATATATATATATAACTCTGTTCAACGGGAAATCTGGTCTTTCGTGAACCACCTAAATGACTCGAACTCCGGTCCAACTTCTCAATTTGTCGAAAGGTTTCGAAGTTAAGAAGTCACATATTCATATGTTGAAGAGCGTTTCCCCGTTGTTCTTTCAGATGAAAATACAGAGCCTTTCGTATTTTGCAATGTTGGCAACACTGCAGACAGTAGCACCAGAGGCTTGGTGGGCTGTGCGGCTGCCACGCAAAGAAGAAGGGCTAAAGCGGCTAACTAACGAAGTTGGTTTCGTCTACGTCAGACATGTGAGTCATTAGAATGTGTAGATTAATAAGCTTTTGAATTACATTTTTATCAATAGTTAATCAATACTGAAATCAGGAAACCCGGGTTATACTACACAAAACAACGCATTTAATCCATGCCTTAAATTAATCATTGACAAACAGACTCTCTAACTGCCGTTCGTTATCTCATTATAGGTGTTCGGTGACTTTTACCTACTTCATGTCGATAACAAGGAACGCCTGTCAGAAAAAGCGCAAGAAAATACTCTGAGACAACACAGAGAGGTATTTCTCATCTATAACTGTGAATGGTGATATGACCAATAATTCATCATTTGGTAAATGCCACCAAACAACAGAGCTTAATTCGCATGTCTTCATATATTTTACTAAAATCTTGAACAACAATTGCCTCTTACAATAAATGTAATGTACGTATATTGTAACTCATGCAGCTTTTACCCCCTGTTGATAGTAACTGAAAATGTGCAAAACTTCACCAGAAAATGGTACATCTACATACATACCTTATTTGACAACTAAATATAAGTAGAATTGAAGCATTTATTGAGGGATAATTTGAAAGTACTGCTGAGATAGCATGGAGGCTAAGCAGGAAGGCAAGCTATAGAGAAATACTGGAAAATATGTCAGTTAAAGGAACCAAAACCTTGCCCTGGGGAAGTCGTAAAGGGAGTGCTCCTACTGTGAGCTGCCCAGCAGGTTGAGGGCTGGATTAATCCCCCATAAACACATAAATTCATAAAAGGATTAGATGTCTGCCAGCCTGGGACAATAGCAGGGACAGATTACCATAATAACTGTCAGAGAATTCAAACTTTTTTCTGTACTGGTTTTTCTATGAACAGTATCAAACCATGCAGAATGGCCCAGATATCTATCAAAAAGTCACATAATCCAAGGAAGTTTCAATCAGATAAGATCCCTTGGATAATCAAGACAATGCTATCTACAACTTTCAGTTTGGGGGAAGCCAACCTTGTTCAAATTTTCAAACTTTCAAATCGACCCTGTCAACGTTGTGTCTAGATGGTTATACATTTCCAATTTCTTCCCAACATTAGCCTAGGTTGTGTGTCTAGAAATATGACTTGGGATTTTTTGCGTCTTCTTGTTGTTGTAACCAGCATAGAATAGAACAGTACATATAACTACTAGCCAATGTCTCAAACCAAGGACATTATAATGTCCTTGCTCAAACTAAATTGCAAGCCAGTGTTGTCATTACTTTATTTCTTGGCTAACTGTCCTTCAAGCTAACTTCTTTATGTGTAGCCATACTTCAAATTCTTATATGTTATCTATAGAATTCAAACATGACTTGAAGAGTAACTTGTACATGGTAAACTTTCTCAGCCAGGCCTCCACTGATGTGCACTGTACGGCTGCCAGGCGCATACTGAAGGCTATAGTTTACATTATCCCGTATTTATATAGTTTTACTGGGGTCTTTAAGAAAAAATCGATCGTACAACTGGGCTGCAATTTGACGAAAGGCAGTAGCCTTCAGACGTATGTTTCTACAGTGTTTTAGCGAACGTAGTTTTCCTAGTCAGGATTTTTTTTCGCAATTCCAAGATACCGGATTTTGTAAAGTGTACAATGTTTTCATACGTGACCAATATTCTGCACAGACTGAGAATGCCTTGTGTCAATAGAACCATGGCCCGTGGAAACAAGACCAGCTGTTGTTGTCGTTAACGCGTTCACGTCTGCACATAGACCTACTCCGGCTGTCGATGAAAAATGAGCAGTTTAACCAAGAAGAGAGGCGTTGCACGTCGGTCAAATTCTATTCTTACTTTTATGTCTTTTGTAGCTTTATTTTTGGCTTTACGTTTTGTATTTCTACGTTTTGCCCGAGAGTAACGTGCAAGTTGACCAAAGGATTGGATCGAGTTGTTTGCGGCATAGGTGTGCCAAAGAACGTGATTGATGTATGTACAATGGAGTCGCAGGCTCTAAGCGCCCCTCTGCCTTCCTGTGCCAGTAGCCGTTGTTTACTTACGTGGTCGCTATTCAGGGACTTGACACGGCCTTGCCCTTGACCACCCCTGTACTTAGGTTGTTGGTGTGTTGAGAGCAGTCGCCCAGTGTTAGGCCACGCCTATATTTCGCGACGACTGTGTTACAACTAATTTACCACCTACTCACAACACAGCCCCAGAGTGTTTTTGGACCAAATCCGACGACACTGCCGAACTATCCCGAATGGCACACATAGTTCACAAATTAAATGCCCGATCGCCTGCGTTAATACGGGTATTGGCCAGGGTTGTTTACTTAGTTACCCGATTATCAAAATACAGTTTAGAAATATCTCAATCTGTGTTCAATCCATGTTATACATGTTATAGGTCGCTTGGTTTGAAAGGCAGATTCCTCGACACCGTGTGCTCCACAACAGGATATACAATGATCCTCTTTGGATGTACCAGACGTATTTGGTAAGTGTAAATTGCAGCGTCGAGCATGACAGGAATATCATGTTTATTACGGTGACATCCATTGTTACCCACACTAACCTCACCTAGCTGTAAAAAACACTGAGCTACAAGTCCCTTCGTAGCAGAAAGATTAATTATATTATCTCTTAGTCACGTACACTGTGTGGTAATCATTGACTATGTATCCTCGGATCTGAAAAATGCAACAATTTAACGGAAAAAATACCCAGGATGGCGATTTCAATATAGATTTTTCACGATTCAGATTTTCAAAAAGTTGCACCTTTTCCACTGTGACATATTTCTCACTTATAGTACTGCAGTCACATTATGTCTTATTATATTGTAGAAATTATGTGCCACCACCAAAAGTTGGATAAACTTGCGGATTGGCTGTATAGCTCCGCCCCACTTACCATTGTATTCACTTCCAGCATTCCGGATATGCTCATATGAACGCCACGCCTGCTTGGGAAAAGGGATGGATTGGAAACAACGTGATTGTCGGTATTGTGGACGATGGCATCATCACAAGGCACCCCGACCTTCAGGGACAAGTGGTATGCTTTATTTAGGCCTTGCAGCTTTTTCCTATCTATGATCCTCTGGGTCTATAATTTTCTGGATCTATGATTTTCTGGATCTATGATCCTCTGGGTCTTTGGCTCTCTGTGTCTTATCTTATAGAAATTTCTAATAAATGTTCTTCAGTCATATCAATTACAAGCAATATCATCTTATTTCGCAGGATTTGTCTTTGTCTACGAATATATGGGAGAATAATGACAACGATCCAAACCCCATCTATGACTTTTTCTCGTGAGTACTTCTGTCCAAAATTCCAACTCTAACTTAATTTTAAGTACGCTTATTTAAGAAGTACAATGGAATATATTGTTGACAATATGCTTCTTGCAATAAGATAAACGATTATAAATAATCTCACCTACTGTTGTTCAATATACATGACCGTAGGTTTATCAACGATCCCAGATTGCTGGGCGTGCGCAATACGTTTAACAAGTCCTCTGCTTTTTTTCTTTGTACTAATGTGTATAGGCATGGCACGCGATGTGCAGGGATTATTGCTGCGAAGGAAAACAATGGTCAGTGTGGGATAGGCATTGCCTACGAGGCAAAGACAGCAGGTAAGGACAATTCGTTAAGTTTATGCAAAGGGACATTTATGTGCACGTTCCGCTCACACATAACAGTGAACCAATGATATATGATATTGTTGTTATCATATGAACTAATCTTTACTAGGCACGATCGATAGGAGGAAACCTCTCGCCAGTCAACTTCCTACAAAGGCATAATATCAATCAACTAAGGTTTTTAATGATACAGACTTAGAGGAAGACAGTCAACTAAGAAAAGTATTTCTTATGATTCTCATTAATCATTGGATTTTACTGTAATTGTTTAGAACATTGTTCACACACCAATATCTACAAAGAGACCTATTCAGCAATTTTCATGTCCTTATACAAAACAAAGTGATTATAAAAAGTCATCTATTACTTTTATTGTTCTATTTCATCTAGAATTCCTTTTGTGAACCATATTCTAAGAGTACCGTTATCCTTAAATACAAAAAATGACAAGCATTTCTTTTTGTTTTGAAATCGAGGTATAAAACTCTTCAAGTCGCTTGTGACTGATATGACAGATGCCATACAGGCTGCGGCACTCACTCACCAGTATCAGAGCATCGACATATACTCGTCCAGCTGGGGACCGTACGACAACGGTGCTACCTTGGGTGGCATAGAATCACTTACAAAGATGGCCATGGAGGAGGCAATTCAGATGGTGATCAATAATTTCATGTTTTATCATATACAAAATGTAATTAGTTTTTTTTTACATTGGTGGCTTGAGCTGTCTGGACGTCTAGGATGTTCTTGGGCAAGCCTTTTCTATACTATTGAAATGACTGACTTGCAATAAAAATTATATAGTTGTTTTCAGAGCCAGTATTTGCGATGTTTTGTTCGCATCGTGAGGGTTGGTTACTTTCGCTAAGTATTTAAAGATTAATAATTAATATTTGATAGAAGACCTATTTCTGAAAGCCAACATAGCTTCGTATTGCTCTGTTGCTTGAACCCAACAAACGTCTGTCTTGAGTGGGTTACTTTCTTGAGTCAATTAGATAATGTGTTCATCCTAACGATTTTCACATTTATACATTTTGCAGGGCCGCAACGGAAGAGGTGTCATCTACGTCTTTTCGACTGGAAACGGTGGAGAAAGGCACGACAGTTGTGCCTACAACGGGTACGTCAATTCCATACACACCATCGGCATCAATGCCATCAGGGCAGATGGGACAATACCTACATTCGCAGAACCATGTACCGCAGTCACAGCAGTCACCTACAGCAGAGAAGAACGAGATCACACTACCAAATTGGTAAGCCCGCCAAAAAACTATAATAAGAAGTATTATAGATTTTTGCAGCGTTTTCTCTATAAAACGTTTGTCTGTCCAAACATAACGTTACATGCATGTATTTTCGGAAAGGGCGGATTATATATGTTTGCGCAATGTGAACCTGCACCGTGATAGACCAGTCTGAATTTCATTTTTAATCATATGCTTGCTCACGAGTCGTAGCTGTAACTTTTGTAGTAGTCTAATCCATGCATTGTTCTTCCAGGTGTCTCCTAATAAGTCTAACGGATGCCAAGTGGATAGGTTTGGTGGTACCTCACCTGCAGCCGCCCTTGCCTCAGGAGTCATTGCCATGCTTCTAAGTGCAAAGTGAGTTATCATGCACATTCCTCCATTTTAATTTTTTGAGATCTAACAAGTCAAAGAAATTTTCTGTACTTTTGACTACACTGAGAAGATGACCAGTAGCCTGTTATCATGCAAGACAATGACAAGTCACAGGTTGATAGAAAGATCATAGCTATCCCCCGCAATGTACATTGTATATTTGCCTCGTTAGTTAACTTAACCATTCGCACTGTATCTAACATCGACCTAATCCCCTACTTTCGCTTTATTTCAGTCAATGTCTGACGTGGCGAGACGTACAGCATCTTATTGCCAGGACATCCAGGACAACAGGCATCTGCGAGGGCACATGGACAGTCAATAGTGCTGGATATGAAGGTTGGTTGGCTTCATAGCCTAGCTGTGAAGCTTGATAGTTTTCTTGCTTACACATTTAAGCTGATAACATTTTACAGGTTTGCACGGCAAAACCTTTGTTGGATCCGTTGGCATGTGTGGTGGCCGCCATCTTGAATTATGGCGTCGCAGGGTCGCCATACCATTTTATTGGGAGGGGTGTTTTTTGGGTCGCTAGTGTTCTCTCTATTTTTAACAAACTGGCACACAACTATCACACATTCAACTCAAATAAAAAGATCCCCTTATCGCTAAACTAAGATAACAAACCTGAAGTATATGTAGCACAAACACTTAACTCTAGTATTGGTTTGATACGGGAAAGGTATCTTGACACAAGGTCAACATGTGATTAACGGAGATGAATATAATATTACTCGGGCGTGATAAGACACTTTACAGTGCTGTTGTAAACAATGCTATACCACCATATCATATATTTGGACAGGCAGACACATTTACCTAAAGAGTATCGTCAAAGGTAGATGAAGTCCCAAGAGATAATTTGCCTTTTTTCACCGTGCGTCTCCTTTTTTGATTGTTCAGTGAGCGACTACTGTGGGTTTGGGTTGCTGAACGCAGGCCTGCTGACAGAAGTAGGCTCATCGTGGCAGAATGTACCTACTCAGAAGACGTGTCAGATACTACAAATTGTCGAAAGGTACCGTATTGCCCTTTCCATATATATATGTACAACAATATAATACTAGAATTATTGACAGTTTTTTCTTAATTATACAACTAATAAATCCATACAATTCATACAACAGCATCAAACAACATACAGGATGTTATTTTCCAGATACAGACACAGTAAAAAAATATTTTCTTGATTTTTTAATGATCTTTGCACAAACATCTTAAGCTGAAAGGCAAGGTGATTGGCCTCGCCATAGTCTGTCCCGCAGCCCCTACCAAATATTGAGAACGACATTGGTGACATTTTCATTGCAACTATCATTGTTTCAATCATTAGCCAGAGGACAATGAACTATAGTGCAATGGACCGTAGGGTCACAGCATTACAAGTATTGAGTGTTAAGATATGAAAGGACAGTATTGACATAGCCATTTAAGACCAACAAATAGAAACGCCAGCCTCACAATTAAATTATCTGACCCTATATAAACGGCTAGAAAAAGTTATTGATTGACTGGAAATAAAACAAGCAAAGTATTTTGTGCTGCCGGCCAACAGTCAAAAAATCATTTGGTTTTGTTGTCAAAAGAATGTAAGAAGGGTCATAACGTAGATCGAAGGTTGATGCTATATTTTTCAATTCACAGAGAAATTCTGGAAACCAGTGGTACACGGGCTAGTCTAGCCGTGAGCCATTTTGAGTGTGAAGGCGTTGTCATCAACTACATTGAACACGTCCAAGTGCACGTTAACATAAGTTTCCCCCACCGCGGTCATCTTCGCATTTTGTTGACATCACCGACGGGCACTACATCGACAATTGCACCGGAACGACACCTGGACCTGGACTCGGATCTCGACTGGACATTCCTCACACTGCATCACTGGGGGGGAAACGCAACGGGGACCTGGCGACTCGAGGTTCAGACAACCCGCTGGCAGAATGAAACAGGCATGTTATTTGACTTTATTGTTAACTATGTATATTTTTGGTTTGCTTTTGGACAGACAAGGACGACGTGGCACTGCACTCAAGTTTTTCATAACTTATTTCAACAGTGCCACGTACAGAGACCAATATACCCATTTCTACACCTGGGTGAAGTGAGGAAAGTCGTGTTAAGTGCCTTTCCAAGGGCACAACATAGGTGGCGTCAGGGGATTCGAACCCGGGACCGCTGGATTCAAACGACCCCATTAAAACTATATGTTTTGTATGCAACTTAAGATGACATACATGCAGTTCACTGATGTCTGTTCATACATTAACATATGTACAAAGAAGCGCGAAGAAGTCGACTCTACTGGACTAGCTTAGTTTAATAACACGTTTGTCTACTCTATATGTTTACAGCTTGTATTGTTGTATTTATGTCCTTGTATGTTCCATGTGTTAAGTTAGACGACCTGTACCTAGCCCCTCGGGGCATTAATGCACAATAAAGGTCTTTCATTATATTGTACAAGAACATACCTGAACATGAAATAGGGAATTCCGCTTCTTACATGCTTCACTCCTTTTAACCAACACAGGAATGCTGCACAGTTGGTCACTGATGTTGTACGGAACAACCGAGGACCCATCCACCCCGTGTCCTGAAACAACAACGTCTCCTGGAGCAGAAGAGACAGGCAGAGTAAAAACCGAGAACACATTGCAGGTGGATTCTCAGACACATTGCCTGTGTGTCAATGATGAAAACGCAACCAAACGGCAAGTGTCCCAAAAAGGACTTGGCTTTGAGGCCACTGTGGGTCTATCTGTGTTGGGTGGGGTACTTGGAGTAGCGGTCTTGATTTTGGCCGTGCATACATCGGTTAAATATAATCACAACAAAATCAACGGGCCATTAGAGATGACAAACGTTTCTAGCGGTACCGTTTTTCCAGACGCTTCAAACGGCCATTTGAATGAAATTGTAACATAGCCATTGTACTTTTTCCTGTGTAACACAAGAGGTACTGTATGATGTGGAAACTGCACTTAAGTAATCGTTACTTCCAACGAACAGATGGTTGTTTTCAACTGTCTCATGTAAGTTTGAAAAAGTTTGAAACGTACATGCTTTCAACAACACTGGCTACAAGTCGTTTATTTTTCTGATATCAATTTATTCTATTGTACTGATGTAGGACTGATATGCTATCAGCAAAAAAGCACTTTCGTAACTTTCTTTCGACGACGCTGTTAGAGTTAGCCAAAAGTGTACACATACTTGATTTGAATATGCGTTCATTTGGCATGCATTTCATTGTACATTACGAAAACTCTGTGCCCTGATGACATGTTTTATCTATCATTATTCTAATTGTCAAAATCACCAACATGCGGTGAAAATGACTGACAGTGTCCGGCTGACTTTCAGGATATTAGCTGAATACAGGGATAAATGGAGTTCTTATCATTACAGTCTAACTTTTATCATTGGCTAGTTCTTAATCAGTGTGCATTTATTTTGCTCTGAAAACGATTGTCTTCATTTAAACATGTGTAACTTTAAGTAGTTCTCAGTCTTTAAGATGCCTTAACTGAATGAAATCGTTGCTGCTAGAGTTCCCTTTTTGTTACAATGTTTGTCATGAGCATGCGCTTGTGTGGAACAAAGGTTTGGTGTTGCAATTCATGTAGATAAGACTTACTTACTTACTTTGAATATTAAGCAAGATAACACACTGTATATAAGACACTTGTAGATAAGACGCTTGTAGATAAGACACTTGTAATGAAATTTCACATTCAGCTTGACAAGTCACAAATACATGCAGCCAGCATTCTGCTGGCAAATGAAGAATGTCTGTCTCTATATTTATATAATGAACTGTCAGTAGCGTGTTGCATCAATATTGTAGTCAAGTTTGAATACTTATTTCTCTCAAAATGACTGTCTCGAGATATCATATACATGATTGTCAAACCAATACAACAAACAACCTTCAAACTTCATAAAACCAATGTCATAGATAATGCCACGCAAAAATGTTTTTTTTCCAACAACGTATAGCAACAGTTCAAATAGATAGTTTAAAATTTTCTGTGAGACTCAAAATGACTTGTTCAAGACTCAAAACACCACCAAAGGGTTGCTGTTATGGACAGGTTACTTGACCTGGCTTGACTTGCAAGAACGCTCGCTCCTACGGTGATGAGAGTGATTCACTGACAGATAGACAGGAATAAGCAACATGATAATGAACAAAAAACATGATTATGTCATCGGAAAGATGAACATTTGCATCAGATCTGGGCCCGTGAGCCGTTCAAGGTCCAATAAATCTGTCACGTTAATAAACGGTATTTTTCACCCGTTACAAGTACCGTTTACAGTTGTAAGTGGTTAACGGTGACCACCGTTAGCCAGTTATAAGTGGACCAGGAGACGTCTCCTGGCTCTTGAGATACATCGGTTAACGGTAGGCACAGGCCGGGAGAGATGGGTCACCGAGGCCATAGATAGTGGACTGTAGGAGAAGCCTCGCGATATTTGGGGACGTGACCTCACGAGGGTACAGAACGGTGGCCGGGAAGTGGCCGGGATATTGTGGAATTGGCCGGCCGCGGGATATTGTGTTTTCAGGCCCGCCGACCGTCCGGATCGATCGCCGTAGGTCGTCCAGCAGCAAAACTCTGCCTGTTCCATGGTGAGGTGAGCAACTTTGGTTCATTTATACCGATTATTTTTATATTGAATAGGCACAGATCCTCGTTAATTTGCAACTAGCTCGAGCTATGCCCGGTGCGTGTTAAAGGGGGAGGGGGGTGCACACATCACCGCGAGTAAAAATAGTATGGTTCTTTTTGGCCCACTGCTGTTGTTACTGGTCTCATTCATAATTTGGCCACGTTCATCCAGATCATACATGTATCAAAAACACAAAAGGTCGGTTTGTAATATTCTAACTGGAGTACGTAAAGTAACACTAACAGACACAGAAGACTAGTCGAATCGACACAGCATCCAGGGTTCGCGGAAAAGGCTGGCCAGGCTACCCTACCAGGCTTAGTATGTTACCCTTTCTGGGCCCCCAGGGGTATGCATAGGGGCTTGGCCTGTAATGGAATTTCCTAGAGGAAAAATGTGTCAATAAGCCCATTCACGGTTGCGACTACACATGCGCAATGTCAAAGGTGAACCTGGGACTGGGAGATAAATGTGCTAGTACGAGAATGAGATACTGTTAGTAAGTTGGTCAAAATACCGTCAATGCAGAAATGTTCGCGGTGGTTTGATGTTCATGGTTTTTGCGGTGAACTTTCAGCGCGAACTTAAAACCACCGAAAAACTTTTGCCGACTTATGACTGTAGCGCTATTGTTACAAGTGCAAACACTCAATTTTCCCTATACAGTATGTCATTCACATTAAGGGGAAAGCTATAAGCAAATTATAAATAAACCTAAAGATTACAAGAACATCGCTGACACCTGTGTTCCCACCAGAGATTTTGTTTCATGTTTGGGAATCGAAAGGCATTCAATTTCAAATTACTGTAAAGCCTGTTGAATTTCGTCCCTCAAATGCAAGAAGTCATTTTCAGATGATAGGTCATAAAAACCTGTCGTACGACACACCTGTTTAAGCCCGTCCATGTTCACATTGGTCGCAAGAAGAGGTCCATAACTTTTGAATGAATTGGTGACATTTTTAGGGCAGCCTTGGATGTGTTGTACAAGATTCATAGCCTCTACCAGGCTCCGCGAGATCGCTGGGAAAATAGTAGAAATCGGCAAATAGAGTGAAAGTATGCCAGTGGTACTCCGCTATACAGTGAAGCTCATGGACCCTCTCTCCGTAGCTAACTCCCTTGGCACACTATTCACTCTATTTGCCGATTTCTACTATTTTCCCAGCCATGTCGCGGAGCCTGGTAGAGGCTACAAGATTCAGCCACTACTAGTACAGTACATGTATTGTCATCAAGTCCATGTTCTGATCTCTCATAGCCACACTGGAAATCATATGACATTTGTATCAAACAGTCAAAACCAACGTTGCCAGTGACCTAGGTTTTTGCGGTTTCCTCTTTATATCGCAAACTTAAAATCATTCTCAACCACCCCCTAGCGAAAAGTGAACTGTCCACTAATGCTTTCCTTATTACTAGTAAGTTATTCCCACTGCAAATTTCAAGCCATTTAGTTTTCCTAGCAGGGTACCTGGGTATTACAGGCACCAAAATACCAAAAATCACCTCCATTTAAGAAGTGGACTACTCCATGATCATTTGCACCTTTAATATCTGGTGCAAAGACCTTACACCTGAGTCCTCACCAAATTTACTTGGCTTACATAGGATGTCACGGAAGACAATTGCAAAGAGCATCATTTCGGGCAAAACTGCCCCCAAAATGATTAATAATGATATTGTAACCACCTCCATACAAGAAGTGTCTATTCTGGAAAAAGCTCCTCCTATCTCTCCTTACAGCAACTAGCTCTTCCTCACCGAATTTCATTCCATTTGGCTTTCATAGCAGTACACGAGTAAAAACAAACTTGGGGCAAAATCATTTTCATCCATCCCCATGCAAGTTGTGGGAACTTCCTGGATCATGCTTATTTCACGACAAACAGTTCAATACCCTACAGCAACAGACTCATAGTCTCATATGGCCATGGCTAGGCCAAGGCAAGCATTCCTGACCATGCCCCTATAGCTAGCCTCTCTGTTGAGTGGTGTTGTACATTGTGCCCTATCTTTAAAACACTTCTGCAAACAGCCCACTTGACCTCTCCAAACTATATCTCACTACAGTCCATGTACTTACATGTTACTAGTTTGTGTCAGTAATACTGTAAATTTTGAAATGTTCGCGCTGGTTTTATGTTCATGGTTTTCACGGCAACCGTTTCACCGCAAACATTTTTGTCTAATACTGTGGCGTAGGGGTGGATACCGGTTCGCTGGACCTGATTCAGGCCTTTATAACATCCAAAAACCGAGTCCAAAAACCTGAGAGCCAAAAACCTGAGTCCAAAAAAAAAAATGAATATAGTACAAATATATTTTTCTATTTTATTTGATGAAAAGTGTTTTGAGTCTACCCTCTGACAAAAAAAGGCATTTAAAATAAGTGCAACATTCAAATATCAAACACGTTGGTTTATCTTGAAAGTCTTCTCACCAAGAAACTTTTATAGTTTTGCTTGTCAGTATTAATTCTCTATGCTTGATATTGGTCTAATAAAACAAAACATCAACTGGACAGGATCAGGTCCAGGTTCAGGTCCCTGGACCTAAACTTGGACTCGGACCTTATTAAGCCAAACCTATATCCACGCCTCCTGTGGCGGTATCATCAGGTATGTGACTACAGTATAGCACTGCTGCAAACTTAAAAACACCGCAAATACTCTATTTTCCCCTTAGCACAAAATTAGAACCATGCAAACTTAAATGCATTCACAGTAACTAGACCACCTCCTAGTGGTGAGAAGTAAACCAGTTATTATTGCCTGAGGTACATGTAGGTAGCACAAGGATATGCATTGGCCGGTGAGAAAAACTGTGTTGGCAGAAAAACCTTTCCAGTCCGGACAGCAGAAAAAACTGTCCAGGCTGAAAAGAGGATCTGCATGGGGGTTCCTGGCAACACTTAAAGCTAAATTCAGCAGGTTTAGTTTAATTCAAGAGGATCGACAATGCTTAACAGTGAATTGGTTCACATTCCTATAGAACTGGCAGCGCAGCATCATGAATGGCCCAAGGGTGCAACCATTTTGTAGGGGGGTCTGAGGGCATACTCTCCCAGAAAATCTTAACCCTCTCAAATCTTAACCCTTAATACATGCAAGGAGGTTTATTAAACCTCCTTGATACATGTCGTATCGACATGAGGTGGGGTGCATACGAAGCATTCATGACATTCAAGGGTGCAGCCAACCAATGTAGGGGGGTCTGGCATGCTCTCCTATAAAATCCTAACCCTCTCAAATGCAATTCCTTACATTTTGAGACCCAAAGTTTGCATGTTTACTGTGTCGAAACCAAGATAACCAGATGTCCTGTTGTAACTTTTCATAGGGCAATGTTGTCTTTCGACTACGCCTTGCAATTAAAATCTCAGTAATGCTGAAAGAAGAATTCAGGATAACAAATAGCAGGCTATGTAGAATTAATGGCAAAGCCGACTGGCTACGATTAACATTAAAATAAAAATAGTAGACTATTGTCGATACAGATTTTCATTTTTAGGCGTAGTCAGTATCTCTGATTCTATGCAGGACAGGACACCTCCTCCCCCATGCAGACCCTCTCTTCAGAATGGACAGAGTTTTTTTCTGTCCGGACTGGACAGGATTTTCCACCAACATGAGAAACATTTTTGGCGACGCCTCAGGGGCGAGCCAAATTTTTACTATATTGTGTGCAGATTGCAAGAATTCTAGGAATTGTACAGGAATGTGAAAGTCCATGGGACGATAACTCAAGAATGCCTGGATGTATTGTCTTCATATTTTGTAGGTGGGTAGGTCTGTGGGAGACCTTGTAATGATTGGATTTTGGGCCCCCTAGCGACTTTCTATGGTACTGCAGGGGAACTTTCACTTTTCAAATCTCGTCTTCTGAACATGCTATAGTCATGATTTTTAAGTGGTGGATAGCTCTTTGTAAGGAAAATATGTTCTGTAGATTTGGACCCCCTAGTGGCTTTTTTTGGAACTGCAGGAGCTGATTTTGACTCAAACTTTGAAAGAGAATAACGCAAGAAGGGTATGACGGATCATCATAATTTTTGGTGTGTAGATAACTTAAGTGATGATTTACATAATCATATGCCAATTATGCAAATCAATATCCGATTTGCATAATTAATGAGGACGGTTAATAAATCAGCTGCATTCTATTATAGGACTCTCAAACACATGACATATGTAACTGAGAAAGAGATAAATATCGATAGATATCAATTATGCAAATTGATACTTAATTTGCATAATTAATGACAAAATACTATAAATCCATAGTGGTAAATGATGGGGATTTCATTTTCGCACCATTTGGAAGTTAAGTAAATGTGGCCACTATTAGACACAAATCTTGCATAGAGGGCCTCATCTACATGATTTATGAGGAAATGGTACGATATCTTTTTTTGTGAAAACAAGATTTTCATACATTGGACAACTTGTGTTATTTTGGTAGAGAAGGTGATCGACTGATATGATTTGTGCCGAAATTATGCGAGGTCCTTATTTGCATGTAGGCTAAAAACGAAAACGTTAACAGAGACCACCGTCGCCATGGCAACATCTTTTTATGTTGCCAATCTTGTTGTTGTTGTTGAAGAAAGCAGAAGAACTATCGAGAAGGGGATGTGGTGTGCTCTATACATTGGTTACCTTCACATGTATGATCTCCTTCATGTTGAACTTAGTCAAGGGGCTTATGTTTTCACAGTCTAATCTTGATTGATCTTATGATGCGTAAGAAAAAGCGCATCACTTTATTATTGGATAATCATATGAACTGTAACCTGCTACGAAAAAACATTATTCTTCCTCCTATGTCTAATCTCATTAGGTCGCCTGTTTGACCAGTGGTATTTAATGAATAATTCACATCCATACATACTGATAGTATCTTTTAAAAGTCTGCAAATATTGTAAGAAAGCTGTAAACTTAACCTAAACATGATCCAGTCCCACAGTATACATAGTAAGTCCATGATGCAATTTGCCTTGTGACCCACAAAGCACAGCACTGTTTCATCCTGAAGTCAGCAAAACATTATTAAGTTAATTGCTTCGGGCTCTAAGAACTCAAAATCAGTGTTGTTCTATATCTGACTTCAAAATTTCAAACAAGTAATTCATCAAATAAAGTACAATAAAAGGTTGTATTCCTTTTTCTGATACTTAGATTTCAAAAAATATTCTATATACTATAGTACAAACCCTACATGTAGGTGCACCAGTAAGAAATAAGGTGTATAGCTCCAATTTTGAGTGCACAAAGGTGCACATGCACCCACTGTTTCAAGCCCTGTATAGCCATAGGCAGTATAGATGAAATACTATATAGCTAGTAGCTTCTCTCAATGTGTGTGTGTGTGTGTGTGTGTGTGTGTGTGTGTGTGTGTGTGTGTGTGTGTGTGTGTGTGTGTGTGTGTGCTGACATATTTAGATCAGAGTTTCTGATGAGTGAGGAGTCCCAGGGACATGTGTGTGTGTGTGTGTGTGTGTGTGTGTGTGTGTGTGTGTGTGTGTGTGTGTGTGTGTGTGTGTGTGTGTGTGCTGACATATTTAGATCAGAGTTTCTGATGAGTGAGGAGTCCCAGGGACATGTGTGTGTGTGTGTGTGTGTGTGTGTGTGTGTGTGGGAGTGCTGACAAATTTAGATCAGAGTTTCTGATGAGTGAGGAGTCCCAGGGACATGTGTGTGTGTGTGTGTGTGTGTGCTGACAAATTTAGATCAGAGTTTCTGATAAGTGAGGAGTCCCAGGGACATGTGTCAAAAACTTAACTTATGACTGCTTAGACTACACTCTGTAGTGTATTAGGTATCTATTGTTGTCACGAGACATTATATACATTGCACTTATCCTATTTTTGTACATACTATAAGCACTAGGAAAAAGACAATGCATTGTCTTTATTAACCCAACCTTCACCTTTTTCTTCTTGTTGTTTCTATAGGGGCAGACAATATTCAACCCAGACAGAGCATCAATGCCCTGTCCTCATGAGATGGCAGTGAGTGAGAAGCTGACAGTGCAACAATGGATAACCTGCATCTGCATGGAGGAGTCATGTATCAACACCAACCAAGTCCTAGTTTTTTTAGAATGCATTGAGTCTGTCAAACAGCTAGTAAAAGTTTACACATGTATGAATCCTTCCTGCAATTTCAATTCCCATTGCACTGTAGACATGTATGTAATTATTACAATGGCAATGACTCTGATCCACATGCTTTTAAAATCACACCTCAATCCAAAAAACCTCATTAGATTAAAAATGTAGTAGAAAATGCCCCCGTTTTGCATGTCTCTTATATGTAACTTATACATATTCCAGGACTACATATGCTGTCAGTAAGTGTAATTGTCCACGTCTTTGACAGTTGTTTGTGCCCATGCATGTATTTCTATATGCAATAATACAGTACATAACCAATTTGAATTTCATTGAATTGTCGTTTTCCTCTTTAGTCTTTGTTTGACTGTTATCATAACACATATTGGTATATTCCAAAGTCAATCCATACACGGAGGGTGACCCAGGAAAAAGCATGTCAGTGGCACCTCAGGCATAACTGATTAAACAAGGAAGCTATGCTCTCTGTTGTTTTCTATATTCTGTCAAATATTCCATTGAACAGATTCAGAATGTAAGGTAGCTGCAGGGGAGTTAGGATAAATTGTGTGTTTTAGATGCTCTGTTGAACATGTATAGGTATCTGAGCAGTTCCTGATTAATTGATTTCAAGCTGTGTGCATTTTGTGATCTATTCACTTCAAACTGATGTGGTCATTGCCAATGTCAGATGTATGTGCTGAGACCTAATGTGAGTCTTGCCTTGCAATACCGACTCATTACTGTAACAAGTACATGTTGAGGGTAACAAGATGTTGATATGATCTGGATAATCTAGATTGCTTAATCTTTCCATATCAGTTTATTACAAAGTGTTATGCATGAGTCTAAGTTACCCTTGTTATGCACATGTACATAAAAAGTACAAACACAAACACTTTTCTATGTAAAAAGTTGTTGATATGGGATTCATTTTTTGTTGCTTTATTCTACTGCAGTCAAGTCAGCATAAAATAAACTGTGGTCTTCGAACATAACATGTGCTTCTGGAGTTTAAGTCAATAAAGCCAGCAGGATTTTAAAGACGATTCAGATGTTTTTATCTTTTCATGTAATCTATAGTTATCTACAATACTCAAAACAAAGCCACAATATGCATACATATATTTATTGAAGTTGTAATGTTTTTGGATAATTCATACTAAAAGGAGTCCTAAACTCTAGAAGGGAGTGTTATTTTCCACTAGATTATGTATCAATGAATACATAATCAGCCGACTTTGTACAGAATTCAGACCCTACCCATGGATTCCCTATACGTATTCCCACTTCCTTCATGGTGAATATTTTTAGCATAAATAAGGGGGGCTAAGCACAATCATAAGGCCAGTTGTTAATAAGATATAAAGGCACATATAACAAGACCTTTCTTAGCCCCCCTGACATTCTTTTATCACGCCATGAATGTACATTGTATCACGAAAGTTCATTAAAAGAATGGCAGTGGAAGTGGAAAAATCTAGCTTCTGGTTATGGACCAGAAGGAGAGGAAAGGCCTGGGGGAAGAAGGAGACAGCATAAGTGTAACAACGAAGAGGCTTAAGGAGCAGCAGTGAGGCAGGGTGGAGACGTCCTCCCTGTCGTCCCCCCATCCTGAGGGCGTACCAGGGTACGTGGGGGATATAACCTCCTTTGAGGGACGAAACGTTTGAGGGGCCTCTGGCTGAAGATCACAGCTGACTCCTTGGTGCTGAAAAGCACGTCAAGTGGCACGAGCTACCTGACAGGTGACAATCAAATCATCCTGTACTTCCAGTGAAAAGAAAATAGAGGATCATGTGGGGAATTTAGTAGAATACTGAATGCTTTTTGATGCGCATGGGACTAGTGGGTACTTATCATATATTGTAATAAGTATTCGTTTTTTACTTCGAAACATTATCATCTATTGGTAAATAACTCCCCCCCTGGAATTTAGGACTCCTTTAATCTTCTGACATTGTACAGGGCTTGAAAGCGTTGCTTGTTTTATCTCGCCTATAGAACAAAAATGATTTCTTTCAAATTCGGCTGACATATTTCTATATGCTCATGCTAATTTTGTAACTGAGATCATATTTCGTTAATGAAAGTCTTTAACATATTTCATGTAAGCGTCCAGAAAGCGATACAACATGAAAGGTTGTTTTGCAGACTCCCATGGAAAATAATGTCTATGCACTACAAGTACTGTACATTGAAATCTATAGTTCTGGACTGAAAAGATAAATCGTAGGTTGTTTGTAAATATATGCAATCAAACGCACTTAAAAGGCTATTGGACGAATGAAATATCGATAGACATTTTTTACTATTTTTTAAACTTTTTTTGGAAGGTTATCTGACGAATGAAAGGTTTTTAACTCGGCAGAAGACGACAAAAACACTTTCTGTCGGGTCCATTTTGCAGTTCTAACGTTTTTCGTTAGGATGAAATAAATCGTTTTGTTTGGCCAATATCTTCAAGCAGAAAAGCGGAACAGCAAATCTACTGACAGCACAGATAGATCAGCATATCAACATACTTTTGTGAAAGTTTCATGGAAAAATATTATTTCCTTCTTGTTTTATAAAGGAAAACGCACTTTCGTTAGTTGCGGTAGGAAATCAAGCTAGAAAGTCCCCCCGGAAGATGGCAGGTGAAACGGCCTCGCTTTGCTCGAGACCGGAAAATCTTCAATTTCATATCTCACCTAGAATACAACGGATTTCTTTGAAATTTGGATGACATATTCATGAAAGCTTACTTAGGCATTGTATGGATTCCAAAGCGATAAGTACAATTGGTTATGGAGTAATTAACAGTTGATATTTTGACCATAGATCATATATTCCTGTCACTAGTGCCAAATAAAACTTCGCATTTCTCCTGAAAAATTGAGTGCAAACACTCAGCAAGGTAGTGCTAATACCACTGAAATGTCCTTGACAGAGTTATATTGATAATATGTCTATTGCACGATGTAGATCCCTAACGCTACATCATTTTTCTAATATGCCGCACTTTTTAGATTGGGAATTTTGACCGTGCCCCAAAATGACGATAGATTAATGGCCTATATCTTCAAGCAGAAAAGCGGAACAGCAAAACTACCGACAGCACAGATAGATAAGCATATCAACTTACTTTTGCCAAAGTTTCATGGAAAAATATCCTTTCCTTCTTGTTTTATAAAGGAAAACGCACTTCGGTGAGTTGCGGTAAAAAATCAAGCTAGAGAAGTCCCCCCGGAAGATAGCAGGAAGAACGCGGCCTAGCTTTGCGCAAGACTGGAACATTTGGGTTTCATATCTCACTTAGAATACAACGGATTTCTTTGAAATTTGGATGACGTATTAATGAAAGCTTACTTAGACATTGTATGGATTCCCAACGGATGAACGCAATTGGTTATGTAGTTACTAGCAGTTAAATTTCCGATAATAAATCATACATTTCTAGCAGAAATAACAAATAAAACACATTTCTCCTGTAGGATTTCATATCTCGCCTTGAACAAAATCTACTTCTTTGGTTCAGGGCGGCCCCTACGTATACCTTATGTTTATATCATTAAAATGTACATTTCTGTGACCGGCATGTCTGGACAGACTCAATGACACCTTTGTTGGGAAAATTCGTTAACGTCTTCGAAATTATCAAAAATCTAATTTTTCATTCAGGGGGGCCCCCCTAGAGTTTATTTCATGAAAATGTACATTTCTGTGACCGGCATGTCTAGACAGACTCAATGACATCTTTTTTTGGCAAATTTGTTAACGTCTTCGAAATTCACAAAAATCTAATTTTTCATTCAGGGGGGCCCCCCTAGAGTTTATTTCATGAAAATGTACATTTCTGTGACCGGCATGTCTGGACAGACTCTATGACACCTTTGTTGGGCAAATTCGTTAACGTCTTCGAAATTCACAAAAATCTGATATTTCATTCAGGGGGGCCCCCCTAGAGTTTATTTCATTAAAATGTACATTTCTGTGACCGGCATGTCTGGACAGACTCTATGACACCTTTGTTGGGCAAATTCGTTAACGTCTTCGAAATTATCAAAAATCTGATTTTTCATTCAGGGGGGCCCCCCTAGAGTTTATTTCATGAAAATGTACATTTCTGTGACCGGCATGTCTGGACAGACTCAATGACACCTTTGTTGGGCAAATTCGTTAACGTCTTCGAAATTCACAAAAATCTAATTTTTCATTCAGGGGGGCCCCCCTAGAGTTTATTTCATTAAAATGTACATTTCTGTGACCGGCATGTCTGGACAGACTCAATGACACCTTTGTTGGGCAAATTCGTTAACGTCTTCGAAATTCACAAAAATCTGATTTTTCATTCAGGGGGGCCCCCTAGAGTTTATTTCATTAAAATGTACATTTCTGTGACCGGCATGTCTGGACAGACTCAATGACATCTTTTTTGGGCAAATTCATTAACGTCTTCGAAATTCACAAAAATCAAATTTTTCATTCAGGTGGTCCCCCTAGAGTTTATTTCATTAAAATGTACATTTCTGTGACCGGCATGTCTAGACAGACTTAATGACACCTTTGTTGGGTAACATGGTTGATATATAAAACTATGCACAATGCACACACAAGACATTCGAAAAGACGATGGAAACAAGATAGCAAATGGGTGCAGCTTTAATGACAAATGCATTGTGGTATATGTAACATGATATATCATGAAGATACATTCTTGGAAGAAGAGTACCTAAAGTATATGTATTTGATGTAGTACCTGCAGAATATTCAATAGGCAATATTACTTGTACCTGGTCTCCAGACTCCAGAGCCATGCAAACATTACTTGTGCCCTCACATGGTCTCCATATCAGTATATTCTACCAGTGCTGCATGGAGCCTTACCTAGTGCCTCAGTAGCATGGTATATTTCCTGGTCATGTGTCCTATATGCTGTAGGAGGCACACCAGCATTACATAATCTTCTGTACAGTAGTAAGAGAAAATCAAGATTAAGCCTGTGCTTACCCATGTACACAACTGGTGTGCTATATCTAAACCGGTATAGTACATTACCGATGCTCTTAGAGCCATACCAACATTACCTGTTAGGTGTTGTTGAGTCCCAAGAGCCACACCAATATAAGCTGGAAGTTGCCTTACCTATTCCCCAGATCTAAGAACCATGCAAATCTTACCTGGGATACATCAGCCAGTCTTTAGAACCTAGAGTCAAACAAAAAGCTAAAAAGCTGTCCTTGACAGTAACTGTTTACTAGCCATTTAATAGAAAAATCATGTTAGATACACACTCATGACTCAAATATCTATTGTATATATATAAAATTCACATGACCTTAAATTCTACATGTAAAAACTAAAATGTTTTAAAAGTTTAAGACTACTGGTAGCATTTTTGGCTATATTGTCAGAACCAAGGGATAGAAGTACCCAACCTTCTGGGACATTTTTATATAAAATGTCACACTATATGCATGTCTATTATCAAAGTGTATAGGACCATTTGAACTATAAAGTCAAAAATGGGTAGGGTTGTAACGAAAATCAACAAATATTTGACCATCTGTTGGGCATGTTGTTACTTTCAAAACAAGTATCCAATATGGGTCCAGACCAGCTCTTAAAGTTCAGTTTTACAGCTTATATAGTTCTCTATTCACAGGGTGTATGTATACATGTGGGGAAGTGTTTGTCCATTGAAAGTTCTTGGAGGGGGTGACATTTTCTTTAAAAAGATGCCAGAATTAAACTTTGCCCATCAGGAGGCCATATATATTAGCTATATGTCACAGTAGAGATTGCAATCCAGGACAATCGGCGACTGTCCTAGGACAGATTACGATCGGAGTCTGTCCTAGAACCTACAATTATACTACCGGCAGTAAAGATAGCGATCACAATCTGTCCTGATAACAAACAGTGATTCTACTTGGAGAAATTCTGATAACCATTAGATCATGCTTTGGAAAATACATGTATAATTAATCATTGCACAACATTTCAATCAGTTTTATCACACTACCTACATTCACAATTACTATTCTAGGTGAATAAGTTCATATTTCATAACGGATAAATTCCATGTATGTTTACTGACAAAGAAATTTCTCATCAAGTTATGAAAAGGTTAATAATCGGTGAAAGATATCAATTGGAAGGTGATCAAACAAAGCAAATTTTGAGGTCTCAAGATGTTACTCAGTGTCTCACCTTTTCAGTACATTTTACTAGTCATATACCAAATCTATTCTCCACACAAATATAGACTATTCCAAAATCACCCCATTGCAAAAATGTACTATTCCCAATCACAACATGTGCAAACTTCAAGGGGTATGTACAGGAGGGATAGACTCTGATGAGTTTGAATCAGAGTTTGTCCTAGGGCAGATTTAATTGCCGATTGTCCTAGTACAGATCTCGGTTGCAATCTGTCGTTAGTAGAATCACCGATTGTCCTGAATCGCAATCTCTACTATGACATCTACTCCTACAAATGTGGTTACTGTCTTTTCTATAGAGTATCTCTACAGGGGCTGGCTGTAGATTCTGGCCAGCTGGATATGATATTGCCCCCATATTGGGTATGCTGTCCACCAGTTTCTGTAGAATATATACTCCACTACTGTATAAAGTGGTGCGATGACCTAATGGTAGAGTGTTCACCTTGCACACAGTAGGTGTTGAGTACAATCATCGGCCGTACATACTGCTTTTTCAGCTTAGCACTCAGCAAATGGGTATGGAAGTTAAACGCACAACATCACTACCAGCGGACTAGTCCCCGCTGCAGAGACTTGCACAAAGTTGTGTGGCCCAAGGACTGCGAATCGGAGATGGGCGCACCATAGGCTCCAAGAGGTGTGGGAGGACTGCAACTTTAACTAACTGTAAAGCTTGAATTCGATGGGGGAGGGGGGCAGTTATAGCCGACAATAGGTACTGCCTGTAAGTAACTGTACATACTACAATTGCTGCAGTTGGAATTACAGGCTGTAGCTAATTGCCCTTCTGAGAACAATGTCAACATTTCAAGTTCACCAGCCTTTCAGCCGTAAATATTATCTTACAACATAATAATTATAATGTTAACTAGTGGTACATGTAGTTCCGTAACCGATGGTACAATTGTCTTCATAGGGGCCTACAATCCACTTCACCTCCCAGCCTAGCTGTGGGGATTGTTTTCAGCCTGTAGCATTTTGCATACGACCACTGTTATAGAGCAGCTACTCTGAAGACAATGGATATTCAACAGGGGCACTGGACAAAAATCCAGTGAAGTGTACTGTATGCAGAAATATTAGCGGTGGTTTTATGCTTGTGGTTTTTGCAGTGGCTGCTTCACTGCGACCATTTCTTTCTTCTGCTGACCTACCCCTTGTCTTAGTGGTACATGTATGTTACTAGTATTATACATTGTACAGATGTTTTTGAGGCACCTGTTAACAAGGCACAAATAGAACACAGACCCGATCTTCGAACATTGAATACAGATTTATTAAGAATATCAAGCCAAGTTAAAGGCTTAATTTACAGTACTATTCCTTGACAGCTTTTTTGTGTGCAAAAAAGTCACTTTTTAACAATGATCACACAAGCACTGCCAAAAGCAACTGGTCTGTCCATCTGTAGCATCCTTGTCTTGTTATGGTTTCCGACTGGCTGGCTGTAAAGGCGCCAATACTAGTGTTTTTGTTACTTTACAGTATCTACATGCGACTACATACATGTATACTGAGTAGCGCCATCGCGAAATCAAAACCCCCGCTAACACTCCATTTTCAACCTACCACAAAATTAAATCACCGCAAACTTAAGTCCATTTATAGTACTATTTCTGATCTGCCTGTGATTCTACATGTGACGTCTAGTTGCAGCAGTTGTCCTTTGATGTACTTCCCAGGCCTCTTGGGATATCTCTTTCCAATGAAGCTGCAAGACAGAACAAATATAATGTAACTTGTAAGTTACAACTAGATAGCAGTAGATACATAAATCGAATTGCAAGGTACTGGACTATGACAACAGGCGTGAATACATGTACATGTACAGATACATTGTTAAATAAATGTACTAGAATAGCAAACAGACTAATAAATGAAGGAGACTCTGCACATAAACTTCCCATGATCAGAAATGATCCCCAAATTATGCTGTCGCAGTGCACTTCGAATGAACCTCCAAAATCTTGAGCATCATGAGTAAAACATCAGGGCAGGCCCCCAGGGACACGAATGGGTCCAATATTTTCAAAATTGGAAAGAATTCAAGAATGCAGTCAGAAGCTCTATCATGTAATTCATGTAAACTGATCATGTACATATGCAAGTTAGTACTTAGTACAAGTGTACCATGAGTAGTGCATTTACACATGGAATGCTATAAAACTATTTGAGTGCACCCACATTTAAAATTAGTGCACAGCGATATGGGGAGCACAAAAGTGCACGTGCATCCAGCACTAAGTATTTCAAGCCCTGGTGTGTGTGTGTGTGTGTTTGTGTGTGTGTGTGTGTGTGTGTGTGTGTGTGTGTGTGTGTGTGTGTGTGTGTGTTTGTACAATGTATATAGCTGACAGGCAGTACTAGTATAGCCTACTACCTACCTACCTACCTACCTACCTACCTACCTAGTCCCTTGACCTCTGGGTTGTTGGGGGGACAAGGTAGCAGTAATTGGAGATCTGTCTACTATAGTCACAGGGAAGAATACAATTTATGAGCTATTCCAAGATCAGGGTATGCCAATAGCTTGCTGCGTCATTATAGCATTCTTACTATGGTGAATGTGAACAGGGCAACAGTTTATCTACAACTTAGTACAAGCATAAGGTGTTGTCTGTACCCCCGGCCCCCATGCATGGAGGCCCCATTGATGTGATACTATAATAGCTACAAATCATATACATTTCATTCAAAGCAAGGTTATAGGCAGCCTATACTGTAATTCGTTTCTTTTACTTTTACTGTAACTTTATGTTCACTATTTCAACGGTTATCTCTCTATGTACAGTGAACTTATCATCACCGTGTGTAATCGTTTATGATTCCTTCACACATCCTGTCTGTAAAACACTTGCCACGTGCACCACCGTGAAGTTAAAGTTCAGTGAAAATATCTATTTTCCTTACCCTGAAATATTTTGCTACCATGAAGTTGATTGAATATAAAGTGAATTAATATTACAGTAACCTCCTTGTTCAAAGTAAATTCATCCACATTTGAATGTACAGTACATGTACATCATCAAAGTGCTGCCCCTTCCTTGAGATTCTTAAAAGAGAAGCTTTTTTAATCATTAATGATCACCATTCTCAAGTTCAGCAACATACATCAATGGGTGATTGATTGAATTTTATCACAAACCTGTCAAAAGTGTCATAACATTCCCCTAAGGCTGAACAACTTTCTTGTTTCGTATCTGATATGGAATAAATGATATCCAGAATTTTCCATAGTTGTTGCTTTTAGTTTTACTTCCAATTTCCTATTGAGGCCTTCCTAACGTAGGCTGTAACTTGAAATTGCCGACAGACTCCTTGCCAAATACTACTGCAACATTTGCGGAAAAAGGCAGGCTAGCCTGCCAGGCCAGGCTACCCTGCCAGACTACCCTTTCTGGACCTTAAGGCTCTGCAAGGGGATTTTGCGCATAGTAGAATTTTCAAAAGGAAAAACTGGGTCAATAGCAATCCCAGCTGAGGGTGAATTGGAGTTGGACAGAAGGCAACAGCGTATGAACTATGATATTGCTGTTGGGTGGGGGGTGGGGTGGGGGGGATGTGGTGCTGAAGGAAAAGCCGTTTGAAACAAATTCCAAGTATACAATAGAATATACCGGTCAACAAATATTAAGATTGAAGGGGAGGACCTTTGTTTACCAAAACAACAAATTCAAAACATGCATATGGCTTTGTGCATTTCTCTGTGGGTTAACATGTGTGAATGTGTTTTCACAATGTAGACATAGTGTTGTTTGTGCTGTTATTTTCTTTCATTGCTCTCTCATCCCATTTTTCTGCAATTATAAATATATAATATTAATAAGCCCATTCACGGTTGCGACTACGCATGTGCAGTGTCAAAGGTGAAGGCCCCTGGCTTGTAAACAGTACTCCTCTCAACGTTGTCTAGATTTGCATTTATAACAACGTCCAGACGGGTTTTGTTTACGTCTCATGGGACTTCACCTTTGACATTGCGCATGTGTAGTCGCAACCGTGAATGGGCTTATTGACACATTTTTCCTCTAGGAAATTCCATTACAGGCCAAGCCCCTATGCATACCCCTGGGGGCCCAGAAAGGGTAACATACTAAGCCTGGTAGGGTAGCCTGGCCAGCCTTTTCTGCGAACCCTGGATGCTGTGTCGATTCGACTAGTCTTCTGTGTCTGTTAGTGTTACTTTACGTACTCCAGTTAGAATATTACAAACCGACCTTTTGTGTTTTTGATACATGTATGATCTGGATGAACGTGGCCAAATTATGAATGAGACCAGTAACAACAGCAGTGGGCCAAAAAGAACCATACTATTTTTACTCGCGGTGATGTGTGCACCCCCCTCCCCCTTTAACACGCACCGGGCATAGCTCGAGCTAGTTGCAAATTAACGAGGATCTGTGCCTATTCAATATAAAAATAATCGGTATAAATGAACCAAAGTTGCTCACCTCACCATGGAACAGGCAGAGTTTTGCTGCTGGACGACCTACGGCGATCGATCCGGACGGTCGGCGGGCCTGAAAACACAATATCCCGGCCACTTCCCGGCCACCGTTCTGTACCCTCGTGAGGTCACGTCCCCAAATATCGCGAGGCTTCTCCTACAGTCCACTATCTATGGCCTCGGTGACCCATCTCTCCCGGCCTGTGCCTACCGTTAACCGATGTATCTCAAGAGCCAGGAGACGTCTCCTGGTCCACTTATAACTGGCTAACGGTGGTCACCGTTAACCACTTACAACTGTAAACGGTACTTGTAACGGGTGCATTTTTTCTCGCGTGCTAAAAATTCTGGGAAAAAGTGAGGTCATCCCCCGATCGTTATTGGTAACCCTCAATTGAACAAACAAGGGCTCACACATTAACGACAACAAAGAAGCCCTGTGTAAACCACCACCACCGCATTTGGCATTTCGCCAGAAGGTTGACCTGCCAAAGAACGAGGTAGGATAGCCCGACTTATGCCTTAAGCTTGCGTTCTGACCACTCAATGAGTTCAGATAAATTGTTTTTTCTCTTTGTAGAAAAGTTTGGGAAGGATGAAGTTTTTAAAGACCTGTTATTGTAGCCCTCGACTGTTCAATGCCACGATGTGCCGATTTGCAATCGCATAATTATGAAGCACAGGGGTCTGCATCCAGAAGAATATTACTTTTCTTAACAACTTCGGCAGTATCGTGCTGAACGACTCTACTCTTGTATGCGGCAACTCATTCAGCAAAACTAGTAGCACCATTAAAACGAGCGATGTGGGTTATTGTGCAATGTTAACTATGTAAATGACAACGTGCGGTCAATCTGGGGTCATAGAAGAAATTTTTAATGACACAACTTTCGTAAGGTCTTCTATAACCTCTACATGCAAACAACAAACAATGGTATACAAAATGATTAACCTAAGCACAAGTTTATGAATAGTCTTCAACATGTCGAGTTTAACGTATCACTTACACTACTAGTTCTAAGATCTAAACATTCTTTGATATATTTACCTTCGCCGAGAAGGTTATGCAGAGGGTAGCGTTTGTGTGTGTGTGTGTGTATGTATGTATGTATGTATGTATGTAAAGAAGCAGAATAACTGGAGAAGGCCTGGATGGATTGTCTTGATATTTAGTAGGTGGGTAGATCTTGATTGACCTGGAAATGATTAGATTTTGGGTACCCTAGCAGCTTGTCACGGTACTGCAGCAGAACTTCCTGTTTGGATATCTCGTGTTCTGGACATGCTATGGAACTGATTTTTGAGTGGTAGATAGCTCTTTTGACAGAGATTAAGTGCTATAGGTTTGGGCCCCCTGGCGGCTTTTGGAACTGCAGGAGCAGGTTTTGCTTCAGACTTTGAAAGGGAATAACTCAAGAAGGGCATGATGAATGGCCATGATTTTTGGTAAGTAGATAGCTTGAGTGATGATGTACATGATTAGATACTTATTATGCAAATCAGTATCTAATTTGCATAATTAATGAGGAAAGTTTGAACATCCGCCAAATTCCAGGATAGGACTCTCAAACATGTGACACATGTAACTGGGGAAGAGAGAAATATTATTAGATACTAGTATCAACTATGCAAATGAAGACCTCATTTGAATGATTAATGAGAAAATACTATAACTCAAGATGGGATTGATGGATGGTCATGATTTTTGGTGTGTGTATAGCTTACGTGATGCTTTGTATGATTAGATGACAATTATGCAGATCAAATTCTACTTTGCATAATTAATGAGGAGATTCTAAAAAGTCGCTGTAATCCGTGTTATGGCTATCAAAATACATGTATGTGACATTTGTAACTGAGAAAGAATGTTGGTAGATAGAAAATATGCAAATGAAGACCTAATTTGCATAATTAATCAGACATAACTATTATACAATACTGGTAAATGACGGCAATTTCATACTTGTGGCCTATGGAAGTTATGTGAATGTCAACATCCTTGAATCAAATTATGCTAATAAAGACCTCATTTGCATAATTGATAATAAATGTGAGCATAACCTTCTTTGCTAAGCTCATACTTTGGACAACCTCTGTTATTTGGGTGGAGAAGACGATCCACTGGTATGATTTATAATTGATAAGAAACACTCTTAATACGTCAGTCAAGGTTAAAATCATTTGGCGAAGGTATGAGGTCGTGGAACTCTAGTTACCTATTTGTACACAGTAAGGGTTGCCTCCTTCTAGAATGTATTTGAATTTATCTATAGAATGGAATGTATCAAATTCTGTTGAGCAAAGCGCATGATATACGCCGTGGTGTCTTCTACAGTCCGGGTGCATATCTACACTATCCCCTGCTTGTGTAAAGGCACCGTATACTATTGGGGGTATTTTTAGTCGCTGTTTCTCAGTGAGCTGAAGCACTGGCGTTGTATACATACTTACGCAGGGGTTTATTCAAAGATTCCCCTCTTTCGTGACGTAACGATTGCGAGGTAAAGCCGCCAGGTGGAAAATCCAAACTTAGGACTTGCTCCGAGGGGCATACTTGTCTACGATGACCATATGCGTAAGCTAGGTCGCAAAACCATTTAAGTTACCGATTAGAAATACAGAAATGCATCATCATAAACCAGTATAGTAAATACAAATGTAGTAAAGTTTATTGCTCAACAAGTGTAACAGGTACAATGTATGGCAAGCTCGTAGGTAGTACAAACTGTCAAGACATATATATCTTTGCTTTTTAACAATGCTATTGATTTCTACAGAACTTAAGTCTAAACACTACGGTATACAATAAGAGTAATACAGAATACATATGTGGAAGTATGTTACATGATACACAGGAAACATCAATTGTTTGCATCAGAGATTAATCGATTTCTTTTTAGAATAGAGGTAGATATGTATTGGCCTATGTACAAGGAAATTGCGTCAGGACATGACATAAATAAATTGAACGTTTCTGGGCTTGTCTCAGATGGTAAGGTTATGTTTGCATTGCGGGTGATAACATTCATAAGTGTCTGTCTCTCTTCAATGTACGTGGGGCATGTTAAAAGAAAGTGGAATTCATCTTCAACAGTATGTTTGCAGGTAGGACATCGTCTCTGAGTGGCTGGTACATTGATTATTATGACGACCTTTCCATGGTATCTTCTTATATATTCGGCATATTAATTCTAATCAACGGTGTGAACAGGCAAATAAGTACTGATTTCATTCACATGTTGATAAGGGTCAGCATCAGCACACTAACATGTTTTCCGAGTGAAAGCAGTTGGCACTCCGCCAGCAAATTGACCTGCCAAAGGGCGGTGAGGTCCGACTGTGTAAATAGCTGGTACTAGTTAACCTATTAAGACGATACTACAACAGGTATGCCATGCTGTGGCATTGACAAAATACCGATGTACAAAATTTTTTTAGATGTAGTTGCTACCGTAAAACTCACGATAGAAATTGCATCAGTGAAATAGAATTAAATTCTTATCATCAAGCATCATCAGAGAAAAAGCTTGTGTAAACGACTACGCATATTGGGTGAAGCAGTTGTTAGCAACTAGGTACCTGCATCTAGACTCCACGGTTAGAAATAAATAAACAAGGTTTAAACCGACATTGAAAGACCTTTTTGTGTGTTTTTTGTGTGTGAAATCTGGACACGTTTTGTGTGGATATGGTAGGGTCGATTTTGAAATGACGTTCATTCCGCTTGGGGTTTTAGGCACCCCCATGAGACAATAGAATGATCGCCAGATAGCTCTTTAAAGGCTAAAGGACCAATCCAAGTAATCCAGTTAGCGGGGGGTTATTTACAGAAAAGCCGTATGGAATTTGTTGGAAAAACGTTTGATGGACAGTTGACATTATAACAGGTTACCAATTGAGGGTGCTTTTTATAGTCTAATTATTGAGATGATGAACACCTTCCTTTTCTCGATCCACTTTCCCCTTTCCAATATGACTGCCGGTGTTCAGGAATTATCGGTCCCCCCGGGAAAATCGGTCCCCCTCCTGCCATTGGTCCACATTTGAGACTGGTGGGCGTGGCCTAAAAGTACGAAGGCTCACAACAACATAGGCTGTAACATAACAATTCTACACTGCTGACATTGTCGACAAATAATGTCCCCTCATAGTAAAGTTTAAACAGTCGTCCTCTGGTCTACTTCGGACACTTATTTTCAACTTAAAGACGATTCTATGAAAATTGATATAAACTTTTCAAAGGGTTTTGGCCATTGTGCTATTTCATCTCAAGGGGACACATTTTCCCGGGCCAGGGTAGCCAGGATTTTCGGTCCCCTAATTTGAAAGTCAACAACGTCTCTTCTGATGCACTTAATAACCTGTTTTTCAACTTGAAGACGCTTCTCTGAAGACCTAATACAACTATAAACGCAAAAAGTCTCAGCATTTGGCCATTGAGGGGATTTCAGGGGAAGGGGACACATTTTCCCGGGGTAGATCTAGCCGGGATTTTCGGTCCCCTCATAGGAAAGTAAAAACGCTTCTTATGATGGAATTGGAAATTGTTTTTCAACTTGAAGACGCTTCCCTGAAGACTAAACACCGCTATAAACGATTCAAAAGCAAGATGTCTCAATATTTTGCCATTAAGGGGATTTCAGGGGAAGGGGACACATTTTCCCGGGGTAGATCTAGTCGGGATTTTCGGTCCCCTCATAGGAAAGTAAAAAAGGCTTCTTATGATGGACTTGGAAATTGTTTTTCAACTTGAAGACGCTTCTCTGAAGACTTAACATAACTATAAACGTTTCATGGGCAAAAGTCTCAAGATTTGTCAATTAAAGGGGAGGGAGACACATTTTCCCGGGGTAGCCGGGAATTTCGGTCCCCTCATAGGAAAGTGAAAAACGTTTCTTTTGATGTACCTGGAAATTGTTTGTCAACTTGAAGGCGCTTATCTGTGGACTTAACACAACCATAAGCAAGATGTCTCAATATTTGGCCATTAAGGGAATTTCTGGGGAAGGGGACATAGATCCCGGGGTAGATCTAGCCGGGATTTTCGGTAGGAAAGTCAACAACGCTTCTAATGATCCATTTGGAATCCTGTTTTTCAACTTGAAGACGCTTCTCTGAAGACTTAACTAACTATAAACGATTCATTGGCAAAAGTCTCAAGATTTGTCAATTAAGGGGGAGGGGGACACATTTTCCCGGGGTAGCCGGGAATTTCGGTCCCCTCATAGGAAAGTGAAAAACGTTTCTTATGACTGTGATGTACTTGGAAATTGTTTGTCAACTTGAAGGCGCTTCTCTGTGGACTTAACACAACCATAAACGTTTCAAAAGCAAAAAAGTCTCAGCATTTGGCGATTGAAGGGATTTCAGGGAAAGGGGACACATTTTCCCGGGGTATGCGGGATTTTCGGTCCCCTCATAGGAAAGTCAACAACGCTTTTCCTGATCCATTTGGAATCCTGTTTGTATACTTAAAGACGCTTCTCTGAAGACTTAACACAACTATAAACATTTCATGGGCAAAAGTCTCAAGATTTGTCAATTGAGGAGATCTAAGGAGGAGGGGGACACATTTTCCCGGGTCAGCCGGGGTTTTCGTACCCCGCATAGGAAACTCAACAACGCTTCTTATGATACATTTGGTAACCTGTTTTTATACGCTTCTCTGATGCCTTAACACAAATACAAACACTTTAAAAGCAAAAAGTCTCTCTTTGAAACCTTTATAGTTGTGTTAAATCTTCAGATAAGCGCCTTGAAGTTGACAAAGAAGCTTCCAAGTTCATCAGAAGAAGCGTTGTTGACTTTTCTATGAGGGGACCGAAAATCCCGGCTAGATCTACCCCGGGAAAACGAGTCCCCTTCCCCTGAATTCCCTCAATGGACAAATGCAGAGACTGTTGCCCTTGAAACGTTTATATACTTGTGTTAAGAGCATCAACTCAAGTTAGAGTAATTCAAAAATAAAGTTTTTTTCCAAATGCATCACTACTAGGAGAAGAGTTGTTGACTTTCCTATGAGGGGACCGGAAATCCTGGCTACCCCGGGAAAATGTGTCCCTGCAATGGCCAAAAACTGATACTTTTTGTTGATGAAACGTTCATATTTGTGTTTGTGGACAATGTCCGTCTCACCTTCTTACAATTCATACATTTGGCATTAAGTATTCAATTCAAAGACAGTGTTTGTGGATGATATCTATGTCTTTGGCCCTGTGGGCCTTCGTACTTTTTAGGCCACGCCCACCATGGATTTGGGACCGATTTTCCCGGGGGACCGATAATTCCTGAACACCTGCATTACTGCCATATGCTGGAACAGTTGCAACTTGCACCCCTCCCCATACCATTCTCGTGGCGGCAATATTCATGTCGTAGAGCAAAAGCGACATCTTGCGCTTCGTGCTGACCCTACAATAGTGATGATACTTACACATAACACCACACATGGAAAACTTTAAAAATACAAATAACAGTCACAAGCACATCACTTCAATCCAATCTGGAGGCAATGTTTGACAGACCATCCCAGGCTTCATATAAGACTATGTTCCATATATACGCAAATAAAGTCTTAGACAGAAGACTTCACGATAAGTGATGATGAAAAGACTTCACAGGCGTTTTTTTCTACCAACATCTGTTTGGAGATTTAATACGCCCACCTAGCCTCCACCAGGCCTTCCTACGGGGGTACCGATCGCAGAATTCGGCCAAAAAAATGAATAATTGGCCAGCAGACTCAGTTGACGGTAAGGTTGATAACTGCGCCTGCAAATGAAACCATATATGGTGGCGAAACTTTCCTGGCAAATATTCTCCCTATAGTCGGCGTTGTTAGACTGGTAGAGACTACGCCACACCGGAGAAGTCATTAGTTGTGTTCACAAGGGAAAATTGGCAACAATTCACAAAGTTTTGCCGCGATGATTGGTACAGCCCAGCGAGATACCCGCTTAAATTCCTGTGTGCTTTGGGGAGCCATTGTGCTCACCTGTCGGACAGGTATGTCAACACTGGCGAAGGGCGGTGACCCGAGACAGACACAGCGCATTATTCAACACCTCTACAGACACATCACATTAATATTCAACAGCTCTCTGCTATAGAAACAGCAGAACGCTTCGCGTGCATCACTTGTATCTTGTCCGGTCAACAAAATGGCGCTAGTTCAACTGCTCGGAGAGACTCTGCAGAAGAAAGCTGGAGACGACGAGACGGTTCAGACGAGTACCCTGACGGGGGAAGGCCGGTACGTCGGGCTGTACTTCTCGGCGCACTGGTGCCCTCCCTGCCGCAAGTTCACCCCAGTCCTCATCGACTTCTACAACGACTTTAAGGAGCAGGGGGACAATTTCGAAGTCGTGTTCGTGTCATCAGACCAGGACCAAGGCAGGTTCGATGGATACTTCGGCAGCATGCCTTGGTTAGCACTTCCGCATTCGAACAGGGAGAAAAAGGTATGTTTAAAATGTACACTGTATGTAAATGTATGTATGTATTTAGTACATAATATAAAGTACTGTACACTGTGCGGTAAGGTAGCATAGTGGTTTTAAAGGTAACAAAAGCCGCTGTGTTTAGATACAGGGTAGGTACTAGGTGTGGTGCATTCTTCGTTTAAAAGAAACACAAATGGCATATGAGTCATAGTCTAAAGGCAGATGTGGTGCCGTAAATAGCAGAGAAGGGAGTGTCGGCCACAACAGTCTGTTCGTGTGTGTCAATGTTATCGTCACCATGGTAACAACAACCACGGCCACGTCACAATATAGGCTCCACCGGGCCTTCCAAAGGGGTTTTGAACTAGTAGTAAAATTCTAGCCCCTACCAGGCTTCACAGGTCACTGGAAAGATAGTAGAAATTTGCAAAATAGACTTTTATATCCTTTGAAGAAGCCGACTCCCTGGCCAGCAGCTTACTCCTCTGGCACGTTATCTGTCTATTTGGCAAAATTCTACTATCTTTCCAGCGACCTGTGGAGCCTGGTAGAGGCTAGTAAAATTCAGCAAAAATAGGGTGGACAAGCTGCTAGGGGGAAGGGGAGGGGAACCTATTTGACTTCCTATGTCACCTCTTTGTTCTCACTAGGCTAAAAGGTCCGGACCAGTTAGACTGGTCAGTTTAGTGGAGATTGATCCCCACTGTTACAGTAGAGAAGAGCTATCTACCACTACCTTTGTGCGTCTTCAGATCAAACGATGCAAAAATCACTTCCACAAGTTCCGCTGCAGTACCCGATAATGAATAAATGAATGAATGAATGAATGAAGACCTTTATTGCACACACATACCCACTGGGTTCAGTATAGGTCACAACAGAAAACATCACAGTTTGCAAATACATACATACAATGATAAGCTAGCACTAGTCTAATGATTACGTTAATTTGGCCTCTTCTCGCTTCTAAGTAATAGTGTAGATATAAGTACAGGTGTGTTTAACTAATCAAGGGTTTATCTAAAGCCATGAGAAATATGAATTTTTCCACGTTGCCAAGATGTATGAAATGGGGAAACCTACATTGTATTAGTTTATAATAACACCACTATAGGGAATCATAAGATAGAATGCTATCACTAGACAACATTTCGTCACCATGGCAACGGAACAATTTTCTCTCATTTCCCCCCAGGCGGAGCTCAGTGAGAAGTACGGAGTGGAGGGTATCCCTACCCTGATCATCCTGAAGGCCGACACCGCTGAGGTCGTCACCAAGGACGGGAGGGGAGACGTCACGAAGGGTCCTAAAGGACAGAAGCTCCCCTGGGAGTAAAGCAGCACGGGCTTTTCATAACAATCTTTATTGACACAACAAAAGTACAGCGACTTTCGTAAGGTCTTCTACGACTATACATGCAAACAACAAACAATGGGATACAAAATTATTAATCTACACACAAGTATATGAATAATTCAACATGTCGAGTTTAACCTATCACTTACACTACTAGTTCTAAGATCTAAACATTCTTTGATATATTTACCTATTTGTACACAGTAAGGGTTGTCTCCTTCTAGAATGTATTTGAATTTATCTATAGAATGGAATGGCGCCACCAGTGTACCATGTTGGAACACACAAGAACACAAACATGCAGACACGCAGAACATATTTCTTACAATCATGCAACCGCTGAAATTCACATTAAAACCTTACTAGAAAAGTTAGTAAATCTACCAGTAAAATTGCTAAGTAGACGAATAGAAAGGCTATCTATATAGAATACTGTGGCTATGTATGTGAACTAGTGAGGTAGCCTTGCGTGTAGTTAACGTTGTAGGAGTGAAACAAGTCTGGTATCTTGAATACAGTTGTAGAACGGCCGGTGACACTAGTGTGGTATACTTGAGTATAGTTGTAGAAGTGACACTATATATAGTGTGGCAGCCTTATGCTAGGGTCACATTTCTAATCAGGGGCCCGGCCGGGCAGTCTTTGGCAACGAAAAGTATAGTATAAAAGACAACAAAAACTCAAAACGTACCTAAAATTATCTAAGAGCATAGCTTGTGCAAATTCATGGACGCACACTTTGGAATTGTCGTTTCCGGAAACAGCCCGGCCGGGCCCCGGTTAAAAGTGACGCCAGTGTGGTATCTTGAGTGTAGTTGTAGAAGTGACACTATATACTCGTATAGTGTGGCAGCCTTAAGTATAGTTTTAGAACGGTGACACTAGTGTGGTATCTTGAGTACAATTGCAGAAGCGACACTAGTCTGGTATCCTTGAGTATAGTTATAGAAGTGACACTATAGCCTTAAGTATGGTCGTAGAAGTGACACCAGTGTGGTATCTTGAGTATAGTTGCAGAAGTGACTAGTCACCACAAGTGTGGCGGCATTGAATGAAGTTGAAGAAGTGACTCTAGTTATATAGTGTGGTAGCCTTAACTAGCTATATAGTTTGGTAGCCTTAAGTACAGTTAACGTTGTAAAAGTGACACAAGTATTGTGTGTAGTTGGTAATAAGTGATAGTAAGTTTGTAGAAAAACTAAATAAAATCATGGTTTATAAAAAGATATTGCTGTTTCCTTTATTCATCTTAGCATCAATTGAGTTTGGCTCGAAGTTTGTCCTAGAACAGATTGCGATCGCAATCTGTATACGTACTAGTAGAATTCCCGATCGTCCTAGGACAGATCCCCATCGCAGTCTGGCCTAACATTAGGGGTGGGTACCGGTACTGAAAATTCAGGTCCAGGTACGGTCTAGGTCCAGAGGATTAGGTCCAGGTTCAGGTCCGGACCTGGACCTGACTACTAAGTATTGTAGTACGCTAGGGCTTTATTATATTTTGGAGATCAGGCACAAGTACAGGTCTCTGTGAGTATTAGAAATTATGGAATGATATTCGATATTTCCAAAGCACATGCAACTGATCATGATATGCCAAAAGGAAACGGATATGTAACAAAACGTACAACATAATTTTAATCTTGTGCAAACAATCACTGAACAGACAGTGAATGCGGCCTGGAACACAGAATACACAAGAACACAAACATCTATGACAAACCGAAACCGAACAATTGTCGGAGTAATAAAACGGTAATCTCCAAGCAGATCTGCACGGTGCCAAATCGTACAAGCTAGCCAGAGAAGCTCCAGTCAGCCAGATCGATAGAGAAGTTGTCAATAAAAACTCCTTCTGCCAGTTGGATACGGTCTTTGCAACCGTTGGGTCTGCTTGGAGACTAATACAACGGTACATGCCGTGACTACTGACCACAAATATAGTCTCCAAGCAGACCCAACGGTTGCAAAGACCGTATCCAACTGGCAGAAGGAGTTTTTTCCACCAGGCGGGGCATCGACACCATTATTGAATATCGAATAGAAATGCTCCTCCCTGTTTGAGTTGAGGCAGATCCCGACGGTGCCTGACAACTTCTCTGGCTGACTGGAGCTTCTCTGGCTAGCTTGTACGATTTTGGCACCGTGGAGATCTGCTTGGAGATTACACAAATATAGTACAGTACTTTGGTGCAGGCCAAAAGTAGATCAGATTTTCCATCCAGCGATCCAACTGGTTAATCAAGATGTCACCAGGGACAATACGCTATAGCTACCACCTAGCGCCTGAGGGTCTAGATCTACACAACAAGGCGCTATATTTTACACAGATAAGCCACCTTCCAAAGTAAAAGTGAAAGTCTAGAATCACTTGTAAACTTTCACAAAAGAAAACTGATGTTCTGAGGAATCTTCGAGATGGCGCTGGTGGAGCTTCTGGGAGAGAAACTGCAGAAGAAGGCGGGAGAGGAGGAAATGGTGGACACGAGTTCTTTGGTGGGGGAGGGGCGGTACGTCGGGCTGTACTTCTCAGCGCTGTGGTGCCCGCCTTGTCACGGCTTCACCCCGAACCTCATCCGTTTCTACGAGAATCTCAAGCAGCAGGAGGGGAAGGCGGAGGCGTTCGAGGTGGTGCTGGTCTCGGACGACACGGATGCCGACGCCTTCGTGCAACACTTCGGAAGGATGCCCTGGCTGGCCCTGCCGTATTCGGAGCGACAGAAGAAGGTGAGTTTTAATCTTCAAAAGGATGTAGGAATGTAGGGCACGGGTCACTGTTTTATGCTGGGGTTACATTTTCAAATCGACGCCCGGCCGTGCAACTCTTCGGCCGTATTCGGAACGACAGAAGAAGGTGAGATGTAATCTCCAAGCAGATGTAGGGATGTAGGGCACTGGTCAGTGTTTCATGCCAGGGTTACATTTTCAAATCGACGCCCGGTCGTGCAACACTTCGGAAGGATGCCCTGCCGGCCGTATTCGGAACGACAGAAGAAGGTGAGATGTAATCTCCAAGTAGATGTAGGGATATAGGGCACGGGTCAGTGTTTTATGCCAGGGTTACATTTTCAAATCGACGCCCGGTCGTGCAACACTTCGGAAGGATGCCCTAGCTAGCCCTGCCGTATTCGGTACGGCAGAAGAAGGTGAGTTTTAATCTTCAAAAGGGTGTAGGGATGTAGCACACGTACGGGTCAGTGTTTTGTGCCAGGGTTACATTTTCAAATCGACGCCCGGTCGTGCAACACTTTGGGTGGATGCCCTGGCTGGCCCTGTCGTATTCGGAACGGTAGAAGAAGGTGAGATGTAATCTCCAAGCAGATGTAGGGATGTAGGGCACTGGTCAGTGTTTTATGCTGGGTTCACGTTGGCGCCCAGTCCGGTAGTTTGCGGGAACGAAAAGTAAAATATAAAAGACAACAGAAAACGTAAAAGGAAATCAGCAACGAGCATATTTTGTGTGCATTTCTTGATGTACATATTTATATTTCGTTCCCGCAAACAGTCTGGCCGGGCCCCGGATTGGAATTGTGAACCGTAATGTTTAGGCCTTTTACACCTTTTTACGTGATCTGATTTTTTCCCTACGGAAACGGGTTGAGAGGAAAAATAGAAAGAGATATATGAAGCCCCCCAAAACAGTGACCTCAACCCAACATCTGCTTGGAGGTTAGGCTGGATCTGTCGCACAAAACGACGTGGCCATTCAGTTAAAAAAGGCCGATGTCACTTTCCTTTCGATAGTCATCATGCATCATACCAAAGAGGCTTAAAACCTCCCTGATCATACACTTAAAAAGAATAACATTGGCAGAAGAAGGTGAGGTCTGATTCACAAAACGGCGTGACCTAGATTCTGCTGTCGAAAACATGTCCCACTTTTACTTTCTATCGCGACAATTGTAACGGGTACAATGTATAGCAATTTGTAGATACATAACAATTGGCTATTTGTAGTGTCCAACAATTTCAAAGAACTAAAGCCCCTGTCACACTTGTGCGTATTAACATATTATTGGTTAAGGTTAAGTTTGAAGCCGAATAAGTGATTTCTTAGGTTCGGTCACTTGGCTGCACAACTGTGGGTCAAAGTAGAAAACAACTTTTTCCTCGCAAATCTTACTACAAACCAAAAAAAAAATGTTAATGCGCAACTCACACGCACTTGAATATACGCACAAGTGTGACAGGGCCCTAATAATCTACAACATGAATAACAGTGGAGATGATGAAACGTACGCGTACACGTATTAAATTTCTCCAAGAATGATGATGACAACAGATTCATTTAGAGACCATGTTATTTAGCGTCTTCATTTCTGTTTCCCGTTATTCAAGTGCTAGAATATGGTCACCTGGTACGACATCTTCTAGACCAGGTTTTCCATGGACTATACACTGACCATCTCGTGTTTAAATACGCTGTTGTAACAATATGTGACATTGTGGGGTCGTGTGGCGCAACGACAGAGCGTTCGACTCAGAACCTAGAGGTCCCGAGTTCGAATCCTATCATGTCACCGATCTTGTGCCCTTGGGAAAGGCACTTTACACGGCTTTCCTCACTCCACCCAGGTGTAAATGGGTATCTGACTTCGGTTGGGGAAAGTCGTATTGAGGTCACCTGGTGGCACCGAATGGTAGCCGCCCAGACCCTTGCGACAGTTCCACAAAATGCAAGTGTGGATAAGATATCATATTATGTCGTGTAGTGTGTGAAACCTGTAATACCCTGCATCAATTCAGCGCTAGAAAGGCTGCCATTGCGGGTAATTTTTGACCAATAAAAGAAAAACACGACTTGATTGTGAGTGATAGATTGAAAATTATTTTTGTATCAAGCTTGTGCAACGAACGTGAAAAATAACGGAGGCGTGAGTAATTCTAACGCTTGTTGTTATCTGTTTTGTGTGTAGAAGTACGAGGTTTTTCCGAACGTGAAAAATGACGGAGGCGTGAGTTATTGGTTATTCTAACCCTTGTGAATATCTGTATTGTGTGTAGAAGGCCCTGTGCACGAAGTACGAGGTTTTCGGCTACCCGATGCTGGTTCTGCTGGACGCGTCTAGCGGCGAGCTGATCACCTGGAAGGCCCGAGACCGCATCAGGGAGGACCCGGAGGGAAAGAACTTCCCGTGGAAGAAGAACGACTAAGGACCAAATGCTAAAGCCCCCCCCCCCCCTCTCATTGGACCCGAGGCACGCTGGCGGCGTCGCTGCGGCCGATCGAATTGACAAAGCACTCAACGAATTTCATCGACAAAAAAAGAATCTTTTTAAGCTTTGTGTGTTTTGTTGTCTTTTTGGTCATACTTGTACGTTTTGAATTATATTCCCATTATAAAGTCAAGGGTAACACAAATCCAGTTTAGGACGCAGCGACGCCGCGGGTTCAGTGAGATGTTTAACATCCTATGAGCTGTGTACCTTGACTGATTTTGGCTTTCCTGAAAAGGTGGGCTAGGCTAGGTAGGGTGGGCTAGCTCAACAGGCTACCCTTTTGGGGCCCCAAGGCTATGTATGGGGGTTTGGCCTTTAATGGAATAACCCTGATGATGTAGCCCACCCAACCTTTTCCGGAAACCCAGATTTTAGGCACAGGTACACGTCGTGACCTGTACCTGAACCCCCTTGTTCACATGATAATCGATGTTTGATAAGGATGGAAGCATGTTTGAACTGATAACATAATGTATACAATTATGTGCTGGCAAGCCTATGGCATTGAATCTAAAATTCTTCAACAACCGTCAGTGCCCACAGCAAGAACTACAATGTACGAGGTATTCATTTTATGAAAACAAAGAAGAAACATTTGACACGTGTAAAATTGTATTTTGCTGCACTGGTGCTCATGAGACTGCCAGGGTGATTTCATGGTAAAAACAGCCAGGTTTGAACTATTCAGATACAGATACAGGTTCAGTACCGGTACACCAGCGTTCCAGTATTTCGGACCTGTACCTACTCAATGATACCGGTACACAGCTCTATCCTCTAGAAAATGGCACCTTAAAGGGCTTAAGACACCAAAATACAACATTTTCTTATTATCTGAAATAGGAGTAGCATCAATCAAGGAATATAAACGTTTAAAACAAATACACACCCTTCTGATGTTATCTAACATTGAACCATCAGAAACCATACTTCCATGGATACAGCAAATTCATTCTTATCTGATCTTCTCACCAGGTGATCACATTAATCAGTGACTAATGCCCACTCATGACGTCACAATGAACACGGCAGCCGGTTCGGAACCTTACACCATGGCTTGTGAAAAATATTATTTGATGAGAAAACAGTGTTTAATTATCGTGATAACATTCAATTAAAGGACATAACATCTGTCTAATATTTGTTTGCTTGTAAAAATTTACGTTCTTTCCGAGCCGCTGTGCAAAGTTCCAAATCGGCTGCCATGTTCACTGTGACGTCATGACTGGGCAAGTAACTGATTAATGTAATTACCCGGTGGGAAGAATCAAAAGCTGGAGGTACCGGTATGATGTTTTGATGGTTCAATGTTCGATAACATCCGAAGTGTGAATATGTTGTGAAAATATTTACCGGTATGTTACTGAACAATAGTATTATGCTTTATGTAATTTCCGGAAATTCTTAATGTTGATGTCATTGGTGCCTTATGCCCTCTAAGCCTTGTATACATGTATGTTTGGTGCCTATGCATCACTCATAAATAGAACTCTTCATAGCATAATGTAACTGATTGTAGTATGCTAAAATCAGTATTCCATATCACTACTGTATCAATACTATCCAACAAAAAAGAAACACACATCAATTTATTACCAAATACTCGTGTTTATTTAACATGAAAGTTGGGCATACAAGCCATTCTTTGTCATTTTACATCGCTCAAGAGCTCACAAAAGCAAAACAGAAAACGGCATCACAAAAAAAAAAAGAACAAGCGAAAGGAATATATACGGTTCTCTTGAAAATAATTTCTTCAACTGACCCATTCTTCGTGAGAACTCTTCTACAAAAGAACTCAGACAGCTATCCATCAACCCGTTTAATACACTTCTCTGGAAAGGGAATCTACTAAATGATACTGCAACATTTCATGGGCACTGTGTAGGGTTGCTTTCTCTCGAGTTGCACAGATACTTGCGAGCTCGACATGTAAGCTTTCCATCGCATTTACTCTTTAGAACACATAGTAGTACAAAATAGACATGACTTTTTTCCCTTTTTATAACATGAACATAATCTTTTTTTCTTTCACAAATCTTAGGTGGCTCTGACATGGCTCTAAGGCAGGGGCATACAGGTGTTAATAGATCAATAAGATTTCAAACTTTTCACATGACGAGTAATTTGACAAGTCGGGACAGAAGATCTTACAATTTGAAGCCACAGCAATGTTGCAAATCTGGCGACACTAACTTTCTCCCTGCTAAGAATAATCATAAATGGACTGAACTTGTACTAGGTAACCAAAACAAATTCAGTAGGACGAAGATTAACTTTTAAGTTATATGTAGCTCACAATTCTTTTGTATGACTCTGTTAGTCTGGTACTGTACTGCGTTAAGAAATGGAGAAGGGTGGCTAGAAGTATATTCTATGGCAGACAAGTCTTTTTCTTTCCAAACTTCATTTACAGCGTCCATATGAACATCAGAGATTAAGCTTCCAACCACCTATAACAACACAGTAAACCTGCTGTACAAAAAGAGACCTATCATAGAAGAGGCCCTGTGAACAATCTAAACACTAACATTTACACCAGGCCTTTAACAGGACACGTACACTGAAACATGTATAGCAGAGGGGCACACATATATTATAGTAAATGTAGTCAAGTCTGTAGTTTCACAATGTACAGCGAAAACTTGCACACCTTCAAGCAGTACATGTACACAAAATCAAGGTCCCTTCAAACAAGTTTAGTAGTTACTTAAGCTAGAAACATGAAATAAATACAGACCATTACAACTGAACCAACTTTCTACACCACTGTATAACCCTTACTGTGATCATAGTGGCATGGGGTTGGGGGTCGTAGCACTTTATACATATTACATACTGTTTGTCGGTACTGATGAAAGTCATCTTTACAATTTGCACGTCACTTTTAACTCTGATTTACGAATATAGTAATGATTCTGCAGCTAATCAAACTGAAATTATGAAAATGACCACATTGCTTTGTCCCCCCACTCTGAAAAACAGATAGCTTTACTTAACGGTGGCTGGAAGGTAGTCCAAACCGACCGTACAACTTTAGGAACCCGTCTTCCCTGAAAATGAAAGAAGGCCCCACCCCTGAGGTGTAGCCAAAAACACATTCGGACAGCATCAGCAGTAGGAACGCACATCTGTCAATCAACATTCAAAGGATACAGTTACAGGACACAGACAGTGCAGTATTTACATGCTGGCTGTATATTACTGGCGGAGAACACACATTTACATGTGTCTGTAACACCAAAGAACTAGGCACACTGATCTAAGGCTGCTTTAGAACCCCAGTCTGAGGATGGCATTCCAACTGCAGATGCTGTCGGTATTGTAGAGCCCACAGTTAACGGCAGAATATACATGAACAAGGGGTTTATACGCTAATATGACAGTGTACAGGCACTGATTTATACAGTCTCTGGAATATAACATCAACATCAATAACAGAGGGTCTGTAGATAGATAGATAGATACAAGTATTCAAGACGGTTTATACACTTTTTATGTGTTTTGCTATGGAAGGAGACGCTGCACAGTAACAATTTATCTTCACAACAAATGATACATGAACCGGTTAAGTAGAAATTAACAGTAGTGTTAACAGGCAAGTGTAATTGAGTAACTGCAAGTATGGACTCAAGATGTGTTCTTTATAAGGACTTTCTGAGTTGGATCTTTCTGTAACGTCGTGCCACTGTCCTTTTTATACAACCTTCTCCGATAATTTTTGTTTCTTGATATCGCAGTGGAGAACGAAAACAGGAATAACGTCATCATTGCAACTGAAGAGACTGTCTTGTGTAACACAAGTTTTTCTATGGTTGCAGTTGGACAGTGTAATCTTACTCCCCCATTTTTACATAGACTGCCCCTGGTAGACCTTGTCAGTGCCTGTCATTTTGTCAGAGAGTGACTAAAGCAGGCAACTTATGTTTAGGCGCTTGTAATGTCCGGCATTAATTAACTGCAGCTCTTACAAGGCATTGCATCTTGATTTGCATATAACCCTCCAACAGAATTGCTTCAACGAACTTCCACTTCACATAATTCTTTCGCTTTTCATTTCTTCTGAACAACAAAATCTGACAATCTATACCCTTTCCACCGTCTTTATCATAACTCGTCATCACTCGTGACATATCAAAATGAAGCCCCGCTTATCTGGACAACTTCAAAACCGGATCAACGTAACAAAAAAAGAAAAGGATCAATATTTTGCATTCTTCTTCAACATCTTCTTCAGGAAGTATCATTCCTCGTCTGGTAGCTTTTCCGTGGAAGATCTTTAGCAGCGGTTTGCCTACTGTACTGCGGCCTGCTGGGGTCGTTCCAGGTCGTCGAGGGAGAGAACCTTCTGTCCGGAGGGGAGGGAGGGGGCAGGCATCGGCTGACGGAGCACGTCCTGTCCAAACCACTTGGCAAGGTTGTCGGCAGGGGTGGGGGACTTGGCCAGGGGGCCGCCCGGGCCGTTCTGGGTGGTGTGGCTGGTGATGATGTCTAGGGATGGGATTCGAAAAAAAATCTCTGATTTTCTGGCTTGCAAAGACATGCTTCTGCACAGTAGTATACTTACTAGTACTAAATGCTACATTTCACAATTGTTATAGTAATTGATATTTGTTAAGTTAATGGGGGAGAATTTCTTATAAGCCCCGTGGGCTTTCTTGTCTCCTCCGGCACGTTTCTTTTAAATATTTTCGATTATTTTGTTATTGATTTTTTATGTTTATGTATGTGCGAATAAATAAACAAACAAACAATACATGTACTTGAAGAGCGAGAAATGGAAGATCTTAAACCCCCTGAAATATTTTCCATTTTTGTTAATTCACTTCTAACAAATCTTTCCACTGGCTGCCTTCCAGAAGGCAACAAATTTTGCTACCTTAAAGATTAAGTGAATTACAGTATACATTGTGGGACCCACCTGGTCGTTGGTGCAGGTGTGCCTGCGGAGACACGGTTCTGTTGGGCTGGGGGGACATGGTGCGCTGCATGAGCTGCTGCATGGCCACCTGCTGCCCTAGCCCGTTCTGCATAGCCAGCTGCTGCTGCAGCATTGCGGGGTGGGGGTGCGACCCCGGGGGCAGGGACAGGTGCCGCATGTCCATCCCGGGGGGAGCCAGCCCCATGGCCACGGCGGGGTGGGGGGCAGGGACGCCCTGTGGAGGCACCATCCCCCTCATCATCTGCATGTGGTTGGGCGGGAGCCCCACGCCGGGAGGTACCATCCCCATCCCGGGGTGGATGGGTACGCGGGGGACCATGCCCACAGGGACCTGTAACACAACGAGCTCAGTTACAAGACAGGAAAAACACATACAGGCGGCAGGGGTCTCCCTAAAGAATGGAACAGTGGCGCTCCTCCATCCTGTTCCAATCCCAGCTCCATCATGTTGATTTTCAAAGTTAGGATATTGCTTTCAATACTTCCCCAGCCAAGCCTGTAATTCTGTTTAAAACTCAAGATTTCATTAATTCTACACTGAAAGTTGAAGTTGCAGGAAACGACTTCCATTTGTGTCTGGAAAAGGCAAAATGTAATAGCTGCTCTCCAGACCCCCCTTTCAGACCTTCCCCCTCATCACACACATTGTGTGCATCGCAGTCTCCCCCTATCCTGCTCTATACTTCTGGGAAGATGCCTGCAGACTATTGAAACCAAAAACTAATGCCATGAAAAAGACTTTCATATACAAGTCCATATCTATATGGAGCAGTTTACCCTATAGCATTCAACCTGCGCATGCTACTAAAGTTTTGGCAAGAGCTTCTCATCTATATAAATCAGTAGATTTGATTAAATGTAGAATGTAAATGACTCTTATGTATGTCATGTGTTTGTATGTTTTATGTCCAGGAAGAATTAGATAATTTTGAATTATTATTTAGGATTGTGTTGATACAGTTTATGTAAAGCTTTTGTACTCTTTATCAGTGACTCCTCCACCTCCACTTCGACCTTTTTGAAAGAAAATAAAGGCTTTGACTTGATTAGCTGCTTATAAATCTAATAGACTTAATAAAGTATCCAAGCAAGTACCTGTGGGACAGGGTGGCCGAACAAGGGGTGGGGGGCGTTGACGGGGGAGCGGTTGGAGGCCAGACGCTTGTTGATGATGGCGGCGGCGATCTTGGCCATCTCTGTGGGGCTGCGAGCCCGCTGGTCCTGGTTAGAGTCAGCCTCCGGTCCACCCTTCTGTTCCTGGCCGTCAGCATCTGTTATAGAAAATAAGACATGGAACACTTAATCTATAACATCAAGTAGCAGGTGACAAGATCTTGTGGTTGGGTTGTTGACTTAGAATCCATAGGTTCTAGGTTCGAACTAGTGCTGTGTACCGGTACTGTACCGTAAAAATTGATCCGGTACAGGTCTAAAATCATGAAGTACCGGTACTGTACTGATATAAATTTACATATGTGCTTATTTTGTGAATAATTTCCTGACCTCATGCAACACCAAACATGACCAAAGTGACACCTTGGAACAGCGTTACTGATATGCAACAGATCATTCAGGAAGCCCGGGAGTTTTGATAGCAAGGCCAAGGGAGTTTGGCGGTAGGAAACCTAGTTATATTCTTTGAATAAAGATACTTGACAAGTTGAGAAACAGTTTATGTTTTTTGTCATATAAGAAGTTCAGAAAAATTTATTTTTCAAATCGTTCAGGTACAGGCCAGGACCTGTACCTAAACCTGATGTTACGTTTAGGTAAGTAGCACTAGTTCGAACCCTTAGCAAGTTCTAATGTCGTGCCCTTGGTGAAGGCACTTTGCCCCTACTTCCTCACTTGACTTAGTACCTAGCTTGGGTGCCTGTACAGTTCAAATCAGGGCTGTCTCCACTGCTGGTTGGGATGGACAAAATTTCACCACGTCTGTTCATTAAGTCCAAATTTCATAACAGGAAATTGATGAAAATCTAAAATTTGTAAGCATAAAATGACATATTCAGCAATGAAAATTAACAAAATGGAGTGCGAAATAATGAATAAGACGGAAAAAATTTCTGGAGCTGAAGACAGCACTGGTGAACAGGCTCATACATGTATATACTGTAAATGCATTTAAGTTCGCGTGGTCTTTATTTTGCGCTAAGGCGAAAATGGAGTGTTTGCGGTGGTTTTAAGTTTGCGGCAGCGCTATAGTCACATACTGCGACAGTATTGGACAAAAATGTCCGCGTTGGTTTTAAGTTCGCAGTGAAACAGTCGCTGCGAAAACCGTAAACATGAAACCACCGCGAACATTTCTGCATGTATAGTAGTGCTGCGTACCTAAATGTAACATCAGGTACGGTACCTGTACCTGAACAACTTGAAAAATTTTCATGTGTTTTTCTGAACTTCAATAATGACAGAAACCTAAATAAACTGTTTACAACTTGTCAGTATCTTTATTCAAAGAACATAACTAGGTTTCCTACCACCATACTCCCTTGGCCTAATGCTATCAAAACTCCAGCCTGCCTGAAAGATCTGTTGCATATTAGATACGCTGTTCCAAGGTGTCACTTTGGTCATTAAATAAGCACATACTTGGTGTAGATTTATATTGGTACAGTACCGGTACTTCATGATCCGGTATTTTGGTACAACTTTTACGGTACAGTACCGGTACACGGTACGCAGCACTAATGTACAGTAATGGATAAGACCTCCAGCCCACCTTCCTTGTTCTTGTCTTGTAGCTCCTTCATGAGGCTGGCTACAGGGGAGTCCCGGTTCCCATGCTCCTTCGCTTCCTTCTCCTCTTTGTCCATGTCCTCCGCGTGCTTGTTGTGCAGCTGGCGGATCACCGCTGTGGGGGTGAAGGCTGCCGGCACACGGGGCTAGGACACGGATATAAATAGTCAATCAATAAAACTCGAGTGAGTATCTCACTGAAGGGGCAGCACGTTAGTGACCTGGCTGCCGCCGAGCAATTTGACAGAGCACTCATTGACTCAACGAATTTCATTGATAAAAAAGTAAACTTTTTATGCTTTGTGTATTTTGTTGTCTTTTTAGTCATACACATGTAGAGTCAATTCCATGTCACTGAGAGGGTTTTCAGGCAGTATTGCTAGTGAGTTCAAAAAATTTCAGATAAAAGACTATTCCAGTCAAAATAGTTCTAAATCATTCAAACAATCAAGAATGAAAGTTTGAACATGTTTGAACTTATTTATATATGTTGGAACTATTTGGAAAGTAATTGCACAAATATCTCTTTATTCAGAACAATTTTCAAACATCTATGTGATTGTTTCACTGTTCGAACATGTTGGAACAATTTGCATCATTTTTCAAATGGTAGATTTGGGTTATTGCCCCCATAAAAGTAGGTGCTAATCGCACTCTATTGTCTGCCTCTGTATATTTTTAGATTTCACGTCTAGACCTTTGTCTTGAGGTGTCTATGCATGGCACCCAGCCCTAATCCCTTATACTTTGAAGGGATGTGTGAATTGCCATGTTCCCATCCCACTGACCCAGTTATACCATGTTTTTAAAATGTTGGAACATGTAGGAACAAATGATCAACCTATTTTCCAACAGTTTCGAAAATAATACAAATAACATGTGCAATGTTAGAAATTTGTCTAACATGTTGGAACACAGCAGAAACTATTTAGAACATCAAATGAATGTTGGAAATTGTTCTAAACAGTCACTTATCTCCCTTAGATTGTTACAGAGGTTTTGGAAATGTTGGAACAAAAGGCAACAAACACCCTCTCGGTAATGTGGAATTGACTCTACATGTACTTGTAAATTTTGCATGATTTTCCCATTAAGGGTAACACAATTTAGGACACAGCGAGGCTGCAAACTTTACAGAGGACTCTCTTCTGAAGCAAAGTTAAAGTATTATTTCCAACACAAAAATTGGAGTTACCAAACTTTTTGACTGTTCAATTCCAGTCTCTGTCCAGGAATGAGCAATGCACTGCTTCTGTCACCTTATGCAGATAGATCATGTTACACTATCTGCACGATGTGACATCACAGAAGCGATGTATTGCTCATTCTTTGACAAAGAGATGGACAGTTGAAAAAGTCAGGACAAGGACAAGGTATACTGAGAGACAGCAGCATCTAAACCAACCTTGCTAGCTGCAGATGTAGGTGTGTGCTGGCCACCTTGAAGAGGCTCCCTATGCGGGGCTCCTATGTGCGGAGGGCCTGCATGGGGGTGTCCCATCTGCTGCGGGGGCCTGTGCTGGGGAGGGGGGTGTGGGTGGAAGCTGGGGGAGTGAGCGCGGCGCATGTTGTCCCGCTGTTTCTCCAACTGCTTCTTGATGACGGCCTCCTGAAGGATGCGCTGCGTGTGGATGGCCAGTTCCTGCGGGGACGGCACGCGGGCAAACGGGGGCCGCACTCCCGGCGGGCTCCCCGACATGCCGTACTGTCCCTAAATATGGAGAAAGCATCATGTCAGACAATCAAACTTCTGGCAAAGAATGCCACAACTGTTACAGCTTTATCAATACATTCTGCTTCACACTTATCCACTATAAATCTATTTCCTTTTGAGTGCTTTTATTCCTCGGTAGGAGGGAAAGAATTCACGGTTGAATGGATTAGTACAGTATTCATACAAGGGAGACATACACGTATTTGCAGTGAAGAGGTGGCCATCAGAAAAATAAAACCACCGTGAAAGTTTAAAGGGTTACAGATCTTTATTCATTCCTATTTTCTTTAACCAGGGTGGCTCACTCAGTATTGAGTCACCGCGTTCCAGGAAACACAATACAAGAATACACGAAGAAAGAAAATCAACCTTGCAATCCATCGACTTAAAACAATCACTCATTAAGGTGCATGTTATAAGAATTAGGAAAGAGAAGGGCATCATGGCATGCAAATAATTAATATCTTTGACAGTCTTATGGTAAGCGGCTGTACGTACAGTCATGGGTGATCCTGGTAGCTGGCCTGGCATAGAGGACGGCACTTGGAGCCCTCCAATCATCCCTGGGGTCGGGGAGGGCACCGGGGAGAAACCTACAACAGGAAGAACAGGAAGCAATGGTTTACCAAGGAACTGAGAAGTGCTGCATACCTAAACGTAACATCATGCACAGAAAGTAACCTGTGGTCTTCAATGATAGAAACATGAAGAAACAGTTAACAGATTGTTCATTGAGGTATCTTATGTGGAGAAGATCTCAAATCAAAGATAGTGCTGATTTCAACATCCATAATTATATTTTCATATTTTTTCCATTTCCTATTTGTGGTATGAATATCACATTTTTAGCAACAAAATAAGTTATAACTTCAGTGTACGTCTATTCCGACTTACATTGATATTCCGCTATTCTGGACCTGTATCTAAATGATTCTGACAGTACGGTGTACTAAGCACTAGAATTTAAGTTATGTCATATCTGACATACACTGTAACACTGAAGGTATTCAACCCTGGCACCATTGTAGTTCTTATCAGCTCTACAGAAAGAAAGACCTGCGTGAACCCAACATACAGACCAGTAGGGGTGGATACCGGTTTGCTGGACCTGATTTGGACCTTTATAACATCCAAGAACCGAGTCCAAAAAACCTGATAGCCTAAAACCTGAGTAAAAAAACCCTGAACAAAGTACAAATTTATGTTTCTATTTTGTTTGATAAAAAGTGTTTTGAGTCTCCCCTCTGACAAAAAAGGTATTTAAAATAAGTGTAACATTCAAATATCGAACACTGGTTTATCTTGAAAGACTTCTCAACAAGACACTTTTATAGTCGTGCGTGTCAGCGTTAATTCTCTATGCTTAATATTTGTCTAATAAAACAAAACATCAACTGGACAGGATCAGGTCCAGGTTCAGGTCCGGACCTGAACCTAAATTTCTGGACCTAAACCTGGACTTGGACCTTATTAAGCCAAACCGGTATCCACCCCTACAGAAAAGTGTGTTACTAAAATACCTGCACAGCTCTAATTTCACCTGTATGATGATGATGATGATTTCACCTGTACAAATCTGCATGTTAGCAGGTGGAATTTTGATCCCTAAATATACTTAGAGAATCTGATTTGTGACTCACCTAGTGGAGACGGCACCCTGGGGGACCCCTGGGCCATGAGGAAGTCATGTGGGGAGGGGGGTCGGTGCAGGAGGGGTGGGGAGGGTGCCCTGGGGGGTGGGGCATGTCGCTGGGAGTGCACCACGGACATAGGGGGCTGCTGTAGAGCGGGGTGGCTCGCTGCACCAGTCTGTTTCATCAGCTCCTGAAATGGACAACAAAAAATGTCAAAATCATGATACCCAAGATGTCAAAAGTATGATATATTTAAGGAGGAAAGCTTAAGTGACTAAGATATCCAAAATGAGAACATATGATACACGAAATGTCCAACCATCTATTACATATGAAAGGAGGAATGCTGAACTATTTAAGATATGACAAAATTATGATACACAAAATGTAAAAACAATCTATGATATACAATAGGACTAATGCCAACTATTGGTGATATTCAAAACGATCAAATTATTAGAGATGGCCAAAATAAAAACAGAACATGTCAGTCTTGATATTTATCATTTTTCCCTTTTCTTTAACATCTAAGTTGTTATGGAGTCATGAATTTCTTGAACCGATACTGGCAAACTTAAAGAATTTTATCAAAAGCTGCTGTGATGGCTTATACACCCTGGGCTGAACAGTGAACATGCCCACCTGAATAACATCCTTTGGAGGTTCAGGCCCTCTCTGGGCCTTCTGGTTATCCATCTGCAGTACCTGCAGAGGTGACAGGGGGCGTCCATCTGATCTAACCTGTAATACAAATATATCTGTAGTCAACATCACGATGACAGTTGCAAAACAGTTGCATCAAACTATGAGGCTGTTTCTTCAGTCATGTTCACAAGGTGTCTTGAAATGTTTTTTCTCATTCCAGTCTAATTGAAGAAATAGAGTATCAATCCATTAGTCTTATTATCAAATGAAACACGAAAACCTGATGGTACCCGTTACAAGCATACAAAAACAATATCTCATTGTAAACTAGTAGCCTCTTCCATTGACCCCATGACCTGGGATGTCTGTCCTGTCTGATAAACGACTAGTTCTACCACCTACCCCTAAACTCTCCTCATTGTCACTCCCACAAGCCTGGCCTTTGCAGTGACACCATCTTTCCACTCACTTCCTGACACTCTACTGAGAGAGTGAAGATTCAAATGACTACTGACACGCAAAAACACAAACATCCAGACACACCACAAACAAAACCTCTCTACACAGAGGAAAAAAAAAATCTCACCAGAGCTTTTGGCTGCTGTGGGAGAGTACCCGTTGCCTGCATTGTAGCCACTAGCTTGTCAAACGCAGACAGTCCTCCGACAGGCCCTCCCTGCCTTTGACCCTGCATGGGCGGGGCCGGTTGCTGGGTGGGGACAGGTTGTCGTGGCAACTGGTGTTCCGGAGGGAGATGCCGAGGGAACCCTGGTTGCTGGGTGGGGGCCTGGTGGTGGTGCTGTGGGGCCTGCAGAAAGGTAAGGATGATTAACCCTCAGCTTGCTAAGGTAGCCATTTGCCACCAAATTTATATTGGTTTGGGGGTTAGGCAGCAGGGAGAAGGTTACATTTACAATGTACTGACAAACCTATAAACCACTGACTAACTTATCATATTCCATTCATTTTAAATGGTACAAATTCTACTTGTCAATGAGTTAACCTTGAGACTGCTAAGGTAGCCACTTGGCACCAAATTGGTTATGGAGTTTAGCAGCAGGGAGAAGGTTATACTGTACCCTGTGAGGTCCTGGGTGTTCACTCTGATGCTGCTGCTGCTGTTGTTGGTTCCGTATCACCAACTGCTTCAGCTCAGCCTCAATCTCCTGAACGCTCTTCACACTGCCTGCTTCAGCTGAAAGAGAAACATCAGCTTAAGGTATAATATGAATGATTAAATTAGATCTAGAAAATCCACATTATTCATCACCAAAAACAACACTTTTGAGTTTGGGCAACCATATTTACAGAAGTATAGAATTGCTTTGCACCATTATAAATTCTACAAACTCTATACGGCTAACTAGAAAGATGAAAGTCTAAGATAAGGCTTCCTTTCCTTCTCTTTTTGATATTATGAAATCCTTCTATAAATCATATCTGTCTCAGTGCAGCTGGCATAATCATCCTTCAGCATAACACACCAGCTTCACAGACAAGCCGCATAGCAGTAGCTAGTTATATTACACTGAACGACATGTAACACCTAACCTTTGCACATCTGACTGCAAGCATAATAGCGACATGTATATAGTGAGCTACAGTACTTGATGGCAACAAGTTTTATTCTACAATCTACATCCAATCTACATACAGTGCTACGAGAGTCAGGCATACCGTGCTGTTGAAGATGGTGATGTTTCTGTGACATGGTCTCCATTAGGGGATGAACTGGGATCCGTGCTTTACTCAACATCTCCAAGATGTTAACCTGTACAGAGGAAGAAAAATATAAAAGCATTAGTACAGTGTAAAATTAACTTTTAAAAAGGAGCATCATTTCAAGACATGACTCTGCATTTTGGAACAAACTCTGAAACACAAAGAGTTTTAACTTGCCAAAAGTTTTGAATGTGCAACTTGCCTTCGTTGCAAGGAAGAATATTTGGTCCAAATAATTTTGTGTTAGAACCTACAATTTTGAATTTTACTTCACCCAATTCAGATGAACTTTCAAGCTACAGTACAGTAACAGGCCTTTCCTAAAGGCTGAGTGCTAAGAAGAGAAAACAATTTGAACTATTTTTTGAAGTCTTTAGTATGACTTGGCTGGGATCAGACACATGACATTCCGAATGCAAAGCAAACACTCTACTCATTCGGCCATTGCAATGGTCAAAAAACAAATCAATAGAGTTCACGGCCAGTGTTCCGATGAACTTTCACTACTCGTCCCACCAGAGAATTTTTCAGCGTACTACCAGGTTCTCCTCTGACTCACACCACTATACTGTACAACTACCAGCCTCTAAGTCATTCTACAGCAATAGCTTTTTCCCACGAACTGCAAAACTCTGGAATTCCCTCCCAGCCCACTGCTTTCCCCCGAATATAACCTACAAACCTTCAAAACAAACATACACTGCTGTCTCTCACCTATGCCACATTAGTTCAATGCTGAGAAGTGACCTCTTACGGCCTTGCATTGAGCGAGATCGTTAAAAAAAAAGCATGTATAAACAGCGCCCCCTACCTTCTGCTGCTCGCCTGGCGGGTACATGAAGGTTGGGGGAGGGGCGATCGGGGAGTGACCCTTCTCCTCCATTCCTGCAGTCAGCCGTTCCAGCTCCTCGTGGATGGAGGAGCGACGGCTGCTGGGGCGACTGTTGCTACGGGAACCGGGACGGCTGTTGCTGCGGCTACTGCTGCGACTGCTGCTCCTGCTGGCGAACCAGCGGCTGAACCGGCTGGAACTGGCCGCAGCGCTCTCCTCAGGGCTCTGAGATATCTGGAGAGGACATTTAGAACTTACTTTTCTTACTGACATTTTGGAAAGCTATTTTAGGAAATATAAGAAAGTTACCTTAAAGGGCATAAGACACCAATGACACCAACATTAAGAATTTCCTGAAATTGCATAAAACATAATACTATTGTTTAATGACATAGAAATTTTCACAGCATATTCACACTTCGGATGTTATTGAACATCGCACCATAAAAACATCATACCTCCAGCTTTTGATTCTTCCCACCAGGTAATTACATTAATCAGTGACTTACCTGCTCATGAGGTCACAACGAATATGGCAGCCGATTTGGAACTTTGCACAACGGCTCGGAAAGAATGTTATTTTTACAAGAAAACGAAATAGATATTGTTATGTCCTTTAATCAAATGTTATCACGACAATTAAGCACTGTTTGCTCATCAAATAATGTTTTTCGCAAGCCGTTGTGTATGGTTCCGAACGGGCTGCCGTGTTCATTGTGACGTCATGAGCAGGTAGTAGTCACTGATTAATGTAATCACCTGGTGAGAAGATCAGATAAGAATAAAGAGCTGGATCCATATAAGCATGGTTTCTGATGGTTCAATGTTAGATAACATCAGAAGGGTGTTTATTTGTTTTAAACGTTTATATTCTTTCAATGATGCTACTCCTATTTCAGATAATAAGAAAATGTTGTATTTTGGTGTCTTATGCCCTTAAACCTTTAGCACACTGAAGCAGCCACTTGGCTACAAATTCTCTTTTGGTTACAGGGCTGGGCAGCAGGGAGAAGGTTAAGATAGAGTAGTTACTCACAGTCACACAGCCTTAAATTTCTTACCAAGACACCTTCATACCAATTATGCCTAGGGTGTATTTTGTCTTTTATAGGCAAAATTCTGAAAATTCTCTGCTTCTGAGTTGTAATGTTGGTCATTCGAGAGTGAGGTATCTAAATGTCAAAAACATCTGGAATATGGTTCATTATAATGGTGAAATTGGCTTCAACATATTGGCCGAGAAACAAAATGAGTTTGAATTGGGACAGGATACAGCATCTAAGAAGCGTGGGAAACGTACCGGGAAGCCTGGAATGTTGCCGTCGATGTTGAAGAACTCGTCGAAGTTGAAGTCGCCGCTGTTGGCGGCAGCTGGCGCCGCCCCACGTTCCCGCCCCTCTCCGTCCTGGGACATCTCTGGGGAGCTTGAACTGTTCGTTTCCAAACTGCCGTTTCTATCTGGCTGTTTGGTACTGGCTGCAAGGCAAGGGAGACAAAAACTTGTTGAGACGACGAGGACAGGAAAAGCTACTTCCATAGTTTGACCGAAAGCATATTGATGTTGGTACAATACATAGTTGTGCAATTTGAGCTTTGATCCACCACAAGTGCAGTGAATCAGACATCTGATGAAGGTTGGCAAGATCGATCGAAAATTCATGGTGAGTGCTTTCTTTGTGTTGGATCAAAGCTCAAGTTTGTTTCACATCCTCAGGGTTGCTTGCAAGATGAAATAATCCAAATCATAGATAATAAAGCGAGATGAATCTGGCTCAGTTCCCTCTGAAAAGTACAAGCAGTGTTAAGCCAACATGTAGCTGACAATATATGTAGTACTACATGTAAAGCCGATACCACTGAGTGACATGCACCGTGTACTGTGATTGGAGAAACATGTATATGTTTAGAAGCAAGTACAATACAAAATACCAAAGCCCTTCCTTTTCCAAGGAAAACATCTGTTAGGAGGAAGCATTCTTACAAATGTTGAATAGAAAAAACTGCAATAGCATACAGTCATGAATTGAAGAGATATTGTTTGGTGTTTCTCAGAGAGAATGATAGTGAGTGCTGTTGTTGTTGCCTCCAAGAAATCTGTTGTTCCTAAACACGAGAGAAAACAGGGAATTTCACCTTCACCGTTTAACATAAAGCCTACACAGTCGCTTTCACAGGACACAGGTTCACTCGTTAACATGCCTTTCTTGTTGTCCCGTTTCTTGCGTTCCACGTAGTCTTCGTATCCGCCCAGCTCGATGGTGTCTGTTTGGCTAGTGGGTCCTGCGGAAAACCACTCTGGCTCCTCCAGTGGACGATCTGAAAAATGTACAAAAGGTTTCATTTAGCGTTGAAGACCCTGTGCCTGTCTAGCAGACTCCTCACCATCAATTAAAATTACATGTGACATATTTTGATGAAGGTTCCACATCCAGGTATTAAGGTACGCAAAAACAGTTTCTCAAACAACTGGATAAAATTTTGAATCAGACTCTGACTGTTTCAAAATTTTATCCAGTTTTTTGAGTAACTGTTTTGGGCATATATGACATATTCTTACATTTGAGGAAAAGTTTTTCGCTTTTGGTTTAACATATACCATTGAAGATGTCCAAGAACAAGATATGATGACTAACACTTTACTCTTGAAGGATGTATTCTTTTGCTAATCAGTCCCCTTGACAAAAAGTACCAGCTGTTCGAGGGTATACTCAAGTTCTGAGCATAGGAATCATAAATGCTTCCACTCCATAGTTGCTTCACTGACACAACAGAATTAGTGGCGTCGCGGTGGTATAGTGGCAGGTAGTTTGGCCCCAGAACCAAGAGATACCGAGTTCCCTGATTTGTCCCATTGACGTTGTGCCCTTGGGAAAGGCACTTTACACGACTTTCCCCACTTCACTCAGGTGAAAATGAGTACCTCGGATAGGACGTTAAATGGAGGTCCCGTGTTTGAGGAGAGCCACAACTCAAGCACATTAAAGAACCCAACACACTTAACAAAAAGAGCAGGGGTCCTTCTCAGTGCGTGTGGATCATATAAATCGGATATGCAGCTTGTACTCTTCAGTACAAACCTGGTGTGTTACGCCTTGATGTGGTTTACCAGGTATGCAATACAAAAACAAACAAATTCTGTGTTCTCGGTTTAATTAAAAATGTTACTTACTGTGGAGCCTGCGTCTCGAGGCATCATGCTGCTGTTGGTAAAAACAACAAAATATCATTTTTACAGTAATTGTTGGAACTTTTTGGTCACCGTTGCTATTGTGATGACTGAATTAAAGGCAATTCATTTCTAAACATTAACAAGAATATCTCGTACATCATGTGTTACTTATTTTGCTTTGTAAGTTTTACTGACATTGGCAAAAAAATATTGAGGGCATTTTTTAATGATTGTGCAAAATGAGACACAGGTAGGCCCTAACACAACACAACACCAGTTGATCAAATGTTGACAGGAATTGAGTTCTCTTACTACCTTCCCCTGAGTTATCTTACTACCTTCTAGAAACACTGAAGTTAGCACTTAGCCGTTTGTCTACAGATTTTATATATATTACGGGGTTATGCAGCAGGGAGACGGTTAAAGTATTCTTTGTGAGCAAAGGTTTGCTTTTTTGTTTGCTCACCCGGTCTCTGCCTCCTCTGTCTCTGCTGCGTTCCTTGTACTCCATCTCTCGATCACGATTATCTCTTCCGAAGTCGCGATCCCGCATGTCTCTTCCCAGATCTCTGTCCCGGTCTCTCCCCAGATCTCTGTCCCGGTCTCTCAGATCCCTGCCCAGATCTCTGTCCCGGTCTCGTCCCAGATCTCTGTCCCGGTCTCGACCATCCCTGCCGAAATCCCTGTCCCTGTCCCGGCCGTCTCTTCCCAGATCACGTCCGTCTCTGGTGGCCTCCCGTTCCCGGTCGTAGAGGTTGAGACGCCCGCTGCCAATCCGTCGCTGGTTCCCGCGCCCAGACTCGTTCTCTCTTCTGTCCAGGCGGTCCATGGGGCTACCTCGACCTACAACACAGGGTACAGTGATTATAATTAATTTTGTATTCTTTTATCGAATGTTGATTAGATTACTAAACTACTCTTTTGGACCCCAGAAGCCAAAAGGATAAGAGGTTGTCCATACTCCACACTTAAGGGCATTATAGAATCAGAAACTGAAAAAGACCTGACAGAAATGATGTGTAACCGAGAATACTGGAAGCAGAACTTTGTAGACGCTTCACTCGTTAGAGTATGATTATGTATGTGTGTATGTATGCTTGTGTTATATGGATGCATCAATTTTCGTCATGGCCAAATGTGTGTAAAATATGCTAATGAACTACAGTACCAACGTTCAGCCTTGTCTGTTGAATTCTAACATCTGGCTAGTGACTGATACAAAGACATATCTCAAACACAGCTGTGCAACAAGCTAGTAGAGGGAATATTGTAAGGCATACATGGTAACCCCAAAAAATACCATGTCAGCACAAGAACTGGTAAGCCATTGACTGTCCATACCTTTCTCATTGTTGGATGTCTGAGTGGTGACCTGACACCCGCTGCCGAAACTGCGTCTTTGTGGGCTCAACACGATCCCGTCTTTGTCATCCTCGCGCACACGCTCTCTGGGATCTAGAAAAATGTTAGACAAAATTGAATAGGGGGCCCAAAATCAACCTTGACTTGCATCTTTCTAAGACCTACCCACATACCAAATATTATCACAATCTATTGGTATGCATAGCTTCTCATGTTATTGCCTCCCAAATGTGAAAACACAAACAAGCAAACAGACACACCATAAACAATTCCTATATAACACATTGAAGGTCACTTTCATAAGAATACAATTACTTTCAAAAAGACAAAATAGAATGAGACAACAGGTCCATACCTGAGGCATTGCTAAAAAGTGGTAGTTTCACATACCTGCGAAAGATTTCCGCCGAATCTCTCTGTCCTCTCCTGTTCGAGACCGTTTGTGATCGTCAGGCGCTGGCGAACTGGTAGCAGAGCGCTTCCCTGACATGGACGCGTGCCATCGCTCCGGGTCCCAGATACCCTCGGGACTGGGGACGATGCAAAAGACGAAACTAAACCTGCTTCTCTTTTGATTGGTTGATGGTAAGTCGGTGCATTTTTATATCAAATGTACTTAATAATAATAGTTTGTCCACTTAGGCGACTGTTGAGTGACCAAGAATCTCACTAGAAATTCAAGAGTATTTTGCAATCTATGTGCAGTTTGTTGTCTGCCAAATCATTTTCGAGTTTGATATCATGAATCATATTTGATTTGATATGAGTCATAGGTCATACAAATCCAACTTTGTTTGCTAAATGTCCTCTGTCCGGTGTAAATGATGGGCCTTTAGGATCAACAAAATCCAGGTTCGCAAGATTACGATTTCAAAAAATGATTGACACTATCATACAACTTACAAGTGGCATGTTTCATCTTAACCTGTTATGTTGAGACATGTACTGCAAGTCATATGTAGAAGAAAGTTGAGAACTTACCTGTCAAACTCCTTGGACAGGTAGGTCGGTCTCTGCTTGGAGGGCCCACTTTTTGCCAAGTCCATCAACTCTTCCTACACACAGCAGACAAGACAGAGGATTCAGTAAAACAAAACTTTTGTTCTGAATGTATCGAAGAAGTATTTTCATTTGCAGAGAGCAAAGATAAGACAATACAACAAAGATTTTAGTTATATCAAGAAATATGAATCTTCAAATGTTTGCAGTGTATTTATTTTCGCAGTTTTCGCTATGACCTCTTACAAATGTACTTCCAATTCCGTACTACACGTCCGCAGAATTATTTTACAAATGTACTTTAAACAACATGAAAACCTCCCTCCCCTTACGACAAATTCTTTGTAACTTCTTTGATGTATTCTTACTTTCATATTGCAATATCGTTCAAAAAGCGAGTCTAATGGTATGTTTCATAATGTAACCTAGATGCTACTCTTCCCACCTTGTTGTATCTGTGCTTTGGAAGTTTCAGCTCTTCAGCCTTGGCATCTGGAGGGTCTGCAGCATCTGTCTTCTCCTCCTGCTTTTCCTTCTCTTCTTTCTCTTCCTCCTTCTCTTCATTCTCCTTGGCACTCCCTTCCTTCTCCTCTACCTTCTCCATCTCTCCTTCCTTCCTACCTGCCTACGCCTCACAGCCTAAAGAAACAATAAAAAATACTGTAAATACAGAAATGTTTGCGGTTTTCGCGGTTAGCTCTTTGCCGCAATTCGCAAACTAAATCAATATCATCGCGAATCTATTTTGCCCCCTTGTCTACTATTGTCTCAAACACGACCTTAAAACTATCGCGAACACTCCATTTTCTCCCTACTGCGAAATTAAAACCATACAAACTTAAATGTATTTACAGCAGTTCAGACAATCAGTCAAGTACAGGGTTTTTCTATGGAAAAATGGCAAGGGGGAGCATTGTGAGGGAGTAGAGCAACCAAGCGGGGGAATGGTGTGGAAAGGGGTTACCAAATCCTGACAGTTGTCCCGTCCTGTAGTTCCCGACATGCACGCTATTGGAAAGGTTTGTCGTCCTTAGGAGCGGACGTTAAGCTGTGGTCAACTGTTCATTGTGCATGTCAAAAGAAGCTATAGGATTTCCCCGGTACGGTACAATGAACTTGTAATACGCTGTATATGCTTCTACATAGCGTCTGTCTTGTCTGCCATGACCAGAGGAAGAGTAGCTCTTCAGCGAGCTAAACTAGGTCGAGGTCACCTTCCCGGAATCCATTTTCCTTTTGATTGTATTTGGACACCAACATGGCATCAAAACAACTTGCAGTACAACTTGGCCTTGGAAAAAAACATGTTTTTAACAATAACACTTCTAGATATATATCCAATCGTCTTGTACAATTCTTATGGCACACTACAACTAGATTGGTGAACTGCATATCATTGAAAAAAGTCTGGTTTGCCCAAAACGAGACTCACTCAGCAGCGGACGATCAAATACTGTACTTGCATTTTTATGTTTCTATTTTGCATTTCTATGCCTTGACAGGGGTGGGGAGGGCTGTGAGATCGGTCTTGTGCAAGTTGCATGTGGGTGTTTCGAGCAATGGCTGACACATGCAAGTCAGATATGTAAAGGACCCTGTTAATGTTATACAAATTCACTTGAATGGTGCTCAAGATGAGACCATCAAATTACCTAGAATTTCTGATTCACTCATATTGGGATGGATTCCTACTCTTATTGAAGTAGGATTTTAACATGGCTGAGGTATTAATCTCCTAAAAAACAATGAAATTCTACTTCTTTATCATTTTATGTCCAATTTGAGATGACATCCCTACCCAAAGCTAGGTATTCATTTTCACCTGACTTGAGTGAAAGTAGGTGTCAAGTGCCTTTCCCAAAGGCAACACATTGGGGCCTGCTTGGGAGTCAAACCCAGAACCTTAAAAGTAGTCAACGAACCTACCCACAAAAACACCTTGCAAAATGGAAACCTTTTACTAAAAGGTTTTTTCACAGGTGTTTTAGCACCACATCCTGGCCGTTTTTTAAAACTGGACATGTTTAACTATCACTGCAGAGGTATTTTTTGGCACCAAATTTGGTTTGGTAATAGAGTTATGCAGAGACTGTCAACACAATCATCAATGGCAGACAGTGTCAAATGAACTTTGGAATGTCATGTTCCAAATTGATGGCAAATTTGTGTTCCAATAACTTCCATGACAAATAACATTTGGTTTTCACTTTCAGCTGGGATATTTGCATTTATGTCTTTTCCGGGCAATGATAATGTTCGATATGGGTGGACTGTATTTGATGGTCACAGGGGCTTCTACTTGTATCACACAGGCTTTTACCATTTGAATGCACTTTGCAGTGCCACTGTCGAAACTTTGAATACTGCATTGGGATATCAAAATTGAAATTTGATCCAAGGGCACCAAATTTTCTCTATATCTGGCACAATTCGCATTGAAATGTTTTTTTTCCGGATGAGTATGATATAAAAAGAATGATAACACAGTCAAGGTGTATCCCGCATCACCCTCGGTCCCAGCCCTCCTGCGGGTACGGGTCGGGCCGGTACCTCGTGTGATCAAGCTCACAGGGATTCAATTTCGTGGTAGAAAATGGAGTGTTTGGCTTTTAGTTTGCGGCTGAAACAAAGGGGTAGGCAGGCAGAAGACAGAACAAGAATTTCCACGGTGGTACTAAGTTAGCGGTAAAAAGTTAACGAAGAAAACTGTGAACAGCGAACTCTGTATTTACAGTATACTGACTGTATTACATTCTCTATTCTCACCTCGAATGTCTAATTCTGTCAGATTATGGTAATAGAAGAACAATAGCCTGGGACCTCCTCCCCCCTACTTTGCCCCTCGCGGGGTCATCTGGAGGTACTTTAAGTTGAACTGAAGAACAATAGAGCGTTTAAGCAGTTCCAGGTTTTAAATCTAAAGCTCATCAGGCTAATCTCACCAAAAATTATCTAAATTTAAAACTCATCATGGTCATTCAAGTACCCCCACTCAACATGTGTTGTTAATCATTAATCCCAAAATTACTCATGACATTAGAATAATAACAGGTATCAATCATTTATAAACAGGCTTGTGTTCTTACAATTAGATTAAAAGAGAAAACCTGTGAAAAGTTTATCACCACTTGAATGGTCTAAAGAAATTACAACAATGAAATAAAACTTAACAAAATACAATACTTGTACACAAATGAAAACACCAATCATTATTATTGTAAACGGCAGAGTTACTGTCTTATGGACAGAAGCTCAAGTATTCATGAACTGAAAATTCGGTTTCTGTGACATCTAACAAAAGGAGAAGGAAGGCATAATTTGAGCTCATAATTTTTGAAAGGAATGATACAAAAAATGACCAACAAAAATAGGGTCCAAAAATAGGCTCATGGAGATATTATTTCAACAGTTCCTAACAGACAAGCAAAACAGACTATGACACAACTGGTAAAATTCTCTCACGCGACTATTTTTGTCCTCACTGTTTTTGTTCCGTCAGAAAATTTCCAACAACAAAAAAAGTGAGTCATGAAAATGACGAATGCGGCGGCCATGTTTCGTCATGCGGCCGACAAAGAAGCATAATTTTCATTTTAAAAAGGCAACGTCAAAGAACAACGGCGTTCGGTAAAAAAGATTTGCCGTCTTAAGTCGTGAGATAAGATGTTGGTAATTTCAAGAAGATGTATATGATAGAGATGCGTAGGATTTGAAAGTTTGCCAGGTGCAGCCAGCGGTGGCTCGGCGGCCTTCGCGCCACGTACCTTCGACTTCAACCGGGCGGTTCTCCCTCCTACCGCCGTTCCCTGAGCCAGAGTCTCGTCAGACGGTACGAGAACAACCTCACTACACAATATGACACAAAGGTCGCTCCTAAAGGGTCACAAAGTCGTGCATTTTGGAGACATAAACAAGTACACTTTTTGACAACAAACCAAAATACTGATACTGCAGCTGCTAACAGTGGAAGCGGAATGCCCGGATGAACGCATGCGCTCTCATTAAAAGAGGCAAATTTGCATAAAGGTCAGCTTATTACTTCCGGTTGACAGAGGAGGGTGTTGTTCCACAGCTAACCGCTAGATGCGTCGTTTCTGACGTCAGCAAATATAGAGTTCGGCGATAACACACCTCCTGGCTCCATGAATGATCGTGTGGTATTCTTTTCTTCAGACACAAGTGCTTCCGTAGCAACCAAAGGCTCAATTTGAGTCCAAAAGACTTGGAAAAAAGATGGACAGCGTCTTGTTGAAATTTGTCGTTTAAAACAACTGCAATTAATTGGGGAAAAAATCTTAATTTTCTCAAACCATGGCTATCCTGTACGGGCAACGGTCAGTACAACAGACCGTGATGGTAACGCTCGTCAGGCATTTGTTTCGTACAGTCCGGGCGAGTGATGTCCGGTGCAGGCGAGTGTGTCCAATGCATGTATACTACACTGACGTGATTTTATGGATGAATGGTTGAATTGTCTGACAGATGACCAACCAGCGCACACGCGACACCAACATAATTATAGTGGTAGAGAAGGCCATAGCAAGTAAAACTGCCACATACGTGGTTCCAAATAAACCACCAAACATTAAATATACTGCATGTAACGTTAGTATCTAAATGGATACTGCAGTGTGACGCGCGGACATAACTCAGAAAACGGAACCGTGAAAATGGAAAGACCGAGAAAATGCCTACAACACGTCAAAAACCAGCCGGAGCTGAACCTCTGCTGGGAGAACTGTATGTATGAAATATATATATATCACTCACGCACACACTTCGCCAAATTAAGATATCTATTAACAGCTGGTTCCAAGTTAACCTAGCTAGTTTTGTTTTGGTGAGTTTTTATTTCACCATAACGTGAAAGAGGGACACACATACATTGCAATTGAAATACAGTAGAATCCTTTTGACTGCACCACCCATTTGTCAGCGTTTTTGGTGCAATTATCCGGCTGGTGCAATTATGCGAAATGCCCAGCTGGACCGCACCACCATGGGCGAGGGGGTGTATTGTTAGTCAGAAACACTAGGATAAAGAAAACAGACGAAATTATTCAGTTATTAGCTTTGTTTATTGACCCTTTACTGAAAATAAAGAAATGACTACGAACCTGTTTTGATTTTACATTCTTTCATTTTTCCATGCGATCTACTGCATTACAACACACGTGATGTTACAGGGGAGGCATTATGAAACATCGTCATACCACTCATGGGATAACAGTTTCTGTGTTACATTACGTAGAGTGCAGTTGTCGATTTACGTAAATCATGTACCGCCATGAAACTAGGAATTGAAACTAAAACTTGGTTACTGATTACGGGTGACCCGCCCGGGACCTCCCATACGATTCCTATCAACGTAACTGTCAATGGAGATCGCCTTCTTTTGTTACTCAAAACAGTTTTAAACATATTGGCGGTATTGCGCCTTTACACCGGCAGGTATCGGCTCATTTGTACCGCGTTTGCCGATTTTAGCGCACCTTTTCAGTTAAATTGTCGAGGATTTTTGAAAAAAATTGGTGCAGTTATCCGGCATTGGTGACCATGCGCGGTGCAGATATGCGGAGTCACTAACAATGCAGTGAATGGGAACCGGTTTTGGATATTGGGATTCGGTGCAATTAAATGGAAGGTGCGTTTATCCGAGGTGCAATTAAGTGGCTTCGTCTGTACCAGAAAAACACCTGCTCTCATGTTTTATGAAAACGTGGGCTCGCCGTTTCTAGGCGACTGATCTGAGATTGCATTGTTATTTCAGGCTCAGCTTTGATCCCACAGTTTTTCAATCTGACGTGAAGCCAGACCAGTAAGAATAGAAATCTTTTTTTAGTTTTTTTTATTCTGTCATATTTATCCAGGGTAGCCCTGCTCAGTGGTTACCACTGCTTTTCAGAGGGGCCCTGCGTACATAAAGTAACTGATAATACAAACAGAAATATCAACATATAGAAATAATAATAATGATCATAATGAAAACAATGAAGGTAATTATAACAATAGTAAATAAATGATAACAATCATTGTACAAATCATAATACAAGTCAAATCATAATTCCGTCCGTTCCTTGTCATTGAGGGGTCAGAGGTCATGTCAGCCATTGCCAGATGATACATTTGTTTTTAAAGACAGACATGAATGTAGAAGTCTTTATAGATTGTGGCAGGCGGTTCCACGTGATGGCACCTCTATATGAGAACTTGCGCTTTTCACATTCAAGGCGTACTAGCGGCAGTTTCAGGGATAGATTCAGACCGTGCCTGGTTGGATAATTATGATATTCAGAAGTCATATGAAAGCTATTGATGTACTCTGGAAGTTCGTTGTTAACTGCCTTGTACATTGATTGTAGCAGGTGCAAGTTTCTCCTAGACACTAAGGTTTTCAAGCCTAAGGCAGATAACTCCTCATCCCCAACATGATGTGTATATGGCAAACCTAGAATAAGTCTCGCTGCGCGGTTCAGGAGTTTTTGCAGTTTGTCGGACAGACGTCACTTTCCACAGTTGCCCCATATTACATCGCAATAGTCCATTTTATGTAAAACCATACAATTAAACAACAACATAAGAGTGCGTTGTGGCAGACATGGGACAAGACGCCGTAGGACTCCCAGTCTCGACGAGACAGCACTACATAATTTGTCTGTGTGTACATGCCATGATCATCCGCTGGGATATATACATGTGCGCACAAAGCTGTTTTCTTAAGGCGACAGTAAATTAATTTCATGAATGATTTCCGTGCGCACATTGATTTTTTTTGCCTGATTCTAAGATTTTTCTGTCGAAACCCTTGGTGATGCATTGAGAGAGCTTTTGGTTAGTCACGGTATTTATAGAAGAAGCTAGTGACACTATAGTGTGCACATGTGGTAGCCTTGTAGCCTGAGTGTCATCCTTGCTAGTTCCTGGGCTCCAATGAAGGGGGTGTGTACGTGGGCTTGTAGCCTTGCTGTAAGTTGTAGTGATACTAGGCTACATACAGTTCTCCCAGCAGAGGTTCAGCTCCGGCTGGTTTTTGACGTGTTGTAGGCATTTTCTCGATCTTTCCATTTTCACGGTTCCGTTTTCTGAGTTATGTCCGCGCGTCACACTGCAGTATCCATTTAGATACTAACGTTACATGCAGTATATCTAATGTTTGGTGGTTTATTTGGAACCACGTATGTGGCAGTTTTACTTGCTATGGCCTTCTCTACCACTATAATTATGTTGGTGTCGCGTGTGCGCTGGTTGGTCATCTGTCAGACAATTCAACCATTCATCCATAAAATCACGTCAGTGTAGTATACATGCATTGGACACACTCGCCTGCACCGGACATCACTCGCCCGGACTGTACGAAACAAATGCCTGACGAGCGTTACCAGCACGGCCTGTTGTACTGACCGTTGCCGGTACACGAAGGGCTAGGGACTGAGCGTTGCATAGCCAACCAACCATCACGAAACTACAATACTTCACACGACCCAGCGATCCAACAGGTATTTAACACGCACGCACTTATTCAGACAAGAGCCAGAGGTTCCATGCTATCTCAGTGCCGGTGGACTCTTCCAGCCTCAGGCTAGTGACTCATACTCCAGTAGCGGCCCGCCCGACTACCCCTCCCCCCTCTCGAAGAGGGGGGCCTATTAGCCCCTGGCAGCACAGAGCTTTTGCGACACAGGCTACATTTGGGCTAAAGCCTAGGATCCCATGCTCGAGACATATGCATGTACGCTAGTACGTGGAAGCGTACCTCCCCAAATGACCCGAGTTTCCCTAAATTCACAGGTGTCTGACGTCTCTAAGCAACTGCCATTCAGATCTAGAAACCCCACAAAAACCGTGAACGTATCGGCTTGAGGTCTTTGCGAGTAGAAATTTAGCCAAATTAATCGTACAAGTAACAAAGACTTAGGCGCCTGTGAATAATGAAACTTATGCTAGTTCTAGTTCTTGCCATGGCGGCATCAGCCCAAGGCGCCTGTTTCTCAGACTGCGAAGTAACTGACATCGAGCGCTGTATTCCCAGTGGCAAATCATGGCAGAAACATTTATATTATTTCTATCGTCACAAGGGAAACTATATGACTGATCCCTTCGCAGAAAGGTCTTGTTTCTTATGCGCCACAAGGAAAGTAGAAAGTTCTGTAGGTTCCCACATGGGCTCTTGTGACCCGTATAATCCAGAGAGCCCTTGGCTAGCTGTAAGTGGTCATTTCCTTGGGGTATTATCATCAGAGGCACTGAAGTCTTGCAACAACTCGGGTGTAAAATATCTAAGTATTTTCGATGGAGGCGTCACTGACTTGACGTCCAAGAGCCTTGGTGCGTTTCTCAACTTGCACATCTTGTACCTAGACTGCAACGACTTGAGCCGAGTCAAAAAGAACTGGTTCGCCGAATTAAGATCTCCGGGTGCCTTGGTCGTTTTGTCTTTGTCACACAACAGGATCGTAGACATTGAGCCAGGAAGTTTTGCAAATCTGAACTCCTTACAAACCTTGATACTTGAGCATAACCTGTTACGATCCGTGCGTTCGGACTGGTTCCGCGGGTTGCCGAATCTGTTGGAGCTCTTCTTGGGTTCAAACCTTTTCGAAACAATCCCAAAGACAGCGTTTGCGTCTCTGACCAATCTCAACATCTTGTCCCTCGGCAAGAATGATTTGCTATGCCTTCCCGAACAATGGCCAAGCCCAACACTAATGATCACCCTTGAAGGGAATCGACTCTTTCGAGCACAACTCGACCGAATAACCCCCCTCGCAATGAAATGGCAAGTCGAGCTGTTGTCTGATTTGTCTTTCGTAAGAGTTACAGTGGGAAGCTTGAGTATCTGCTCCACACGCAATACCTACACTGAAGAGTATCATGTGTGGATGGGTCATAATTACACAATAGTACTCACACAGGAGCAGAGCTTGAGCCGTGTGTCGTCTTCTGACAACATATTACCTAAGCTTTGCAGCGCCGAAACAACAGACCAGGTATACCGACCTCCCTTCATTATCATGTCTCACACGAACGAAACACGCACAACAGAGAACGAGAACATGTACAATGACGTGCTCCGCTGGTGCAAAAGATTCTGGTTCGGCGAAGCCACAGCAAGGTTGGACCTGGCTGCGAGCAAATTCTCCGCGTACACTCTACAGCTCGCTGCCATTACGAAGCAGAGGGGCAAGGCGGTACGTCTGGGTGCTGTTGTGATAGATTCTGTCTCAGATGACGAGGTGAAGAACGTGACATGTGTTCTGGTTAGTGGGAAGAAACGGATCAAATCCGGCTTCCTGATCGCGCCGAAAAGACAAAAGTCAGATGTCGTCACCGCCTGCCAGACTGTAAGAGAGGACACTCTCAGCAACAAAACAGCCGACAGCACGATGGTAACGCGACCTCCATCAGAACAAAGTCAGTACCTTGACAAGCTGATGATAGGTCTTATATTTCTCATGGTGTTAACTGGAGTCGTCCCGATCGCGGTGGCAGTAGTGTACCTGGTAAAGGAGGGATGCCCCAGCTGCCGTGAGCACCAGACTACTAAGGATGGCGATCAAGGAAACTGCGTATACTCAGAGATATCCGATAGCGTCATCGACCCCGCATCACAGCCCGCATCCTCTATCAGCAGATGGTTGATACCGAACGGGGACAACAGCAACGCGACCGCCGATGTACACGTGAGAGACCCCGGCGCACAAGGCTCTAACAGACAGGTCAATCCGCCCGAGGCATCCGACCCCACATCAGTCGAAGGAGATATCCACACCTACTGGGTAATCCCAGACCACTACTTTAACGTCAACGACCCTGGATGCCGGCGGAACTCGCTGCCGACAGAGGACCCTCATGACTACTGGCAGATACCGGACAAGTATTACACCGACTATCAGAACGTTGACGGCCAGGCGAACAGGCGTCCATCTTCTCTGCCCCTTGTACACGACGTGATGTATGAAAACGCCGGCCGGTACCCAAGATGCCGGCGGAACTCGATGCCAACAGACGACCCTGAATACTGCCAGATACCGGGCAAGTACTACACCGCCTACCAGAACGTTGCAGGACAGACGAACAGGCGTCCATCTTCACTGCCCCTTGCACACGACGTGATGTATGAAAACGCCGGCCGGTACCAAAACACTGGACGCTTACATCGGCAACTCTCGGCTCCCGATGACAATGGCACCGCCACTTTCGACACGGCAGAAGCAGAGGTGGCCCTTCCAGAGGTGACTAGGAAGGGCGCCAAAAATCCGCACTATGGAAACCCCGTCCGTTTCACCAAATCTCTGAACTACGGAAGAAGGGCGGGGGAGTTGAGGAAGAAGGCCGACGCTATTGCGTACGGAAGAACCGTCTCAAGGTCTACCGCTGGAGTCTTGAAGACATACGAGGAATGTGGTACAGTACCTGCTTTACAAGTCTTGGAGCCAAGAAATCCCCCAACTGACGGAAAAAAAGGAAGTGTATGAGAGAATGATCACCGCCACAGTGTGCAAAGAAGTGTCACACATGCGTGGGACCGTCTTAAAATCTCAAATTGAATGCACTCTTGAGACAGTCGACTCGCGCTGCGTGTCCTGCAAAGTTCAGCTGTTTTGTTACGGGAAAGGCTATTTTATAGATCCTTGTCGTCGGCTGGTTCTGCCACAGCCTGATTGAAAATTCTACGGTGTCATGACAGTACAATAACCTACGACTAAAGCCCCCCGGGCCCTCTCACTGGACCCGCGGCACGCTGGCGGCGTCGCTGCGTCCTAAACTGGATTTGTGTTATCCTTGACTTTATAATGGGAATATCATTCAAAACGTACAAGTATGACCAAAAAGACACAAAAAAACAACACCCAAAGCTTAAAAAGATTCGTTTTTTGTCGATGAACTTCGTTGAGTGCTTGGTCAATTCGATCGGCCGCAGCGATGCCGCCAGCGTGCCGCGCGTCCAGTGAGGGGGGGGGGGCTTTATACAACAGCGCCGTTAGATTTAAGACCATGGACTTCGTGGTAGAAAAGAGGACACCCAGCAATGTTCTGTTCTGTTTGTTGCTCCCTACAAATAGATGTGAACTTGTTTAAGGATCAGAAAATACAACTGTTGCATGTCGTCGCCATAAACCTCGTAACTACTGTAAGCTCCTTCTCATCCTCTCAGAAAAGGAGAGAAAACGGCAAACGGTGACCTGACTATAATCTCGAAGCAGATCTACACGGTGCAAAAAATCGTATATGCTAGGTATGTTTTATCCGGCTGACTGGAGCTTCTCTGGCTAGCATATACGATTTTTGGCACCGTGTAGATCTGCTTCGAGATTAACCTGACTACTGTCAAATATGGAAGGTAATCAAAAGCCGGCCGCTATACGTACACTCCCGGCTACAATTTCCCTGCGCTAATCTAGGTCGGCGGGCATAGTGCTTTGCAAATTAATTGGGCTGCCAAAACAATGTGTCTGAAATCGAAAATTGAAATGTTCACTGAAATTGAAATCGCAGCCAAAATTGAAAATCACCAAAAAAATTGAAAATCACTAGACTCTACCAGCCTCTGCGGGTCGCTGGGAAAATAGTAGAAATTGGCCAAATAGAGTCAACTGTATGAAGGGGGTCGGCTATGGAGATAGGATCCAATATTGCAACCCTGGATGGGAATGTTATCCTCCATGGCCAAAGTCCCCCGGCAAATGTTCTCTCTATAGCCGACGCGGTTAGTCTGGTAGAGACCAGAAAATCACCACCGAAATTGAAAACCACAAGTTCCACAACCAAATTTGAAATCGCCAGAACAATTGAGATTGCCACCAGTATCAGTATCGCCACCACAGCTAGTTGAAATCACCACCGAATTGAAAATCGCCACATTTGAAATCCAATCGCTTTTATGAAATCATCGCTTTGAAGTAAAATTTCAGCTTCCCATCTGATTACTATCTATAGCTAACATTCGTACTGTATTGAAAAAAACAAAAACATATTGGCTTATATCAAGCACATATGATTCATTCCTTGACAAAGACTGGTGTTGATCAAATTTGGGTAAGTCCATTTTTTGTGTGTTGGAAATTGCAGTTCACCTCTGATCTAGAAGCATATATGTTTCTAACATTATCCATATAAAAAATAAAGCAACATGCTGCTTTCTTTTTGGTCATGTGAAATCATGGTTGTTTTCAAAATATATTTCCCCCTTCAAAACATATATGCAATCTTTTATCTTTAAACGTGTAAAAGGGAGGATATTCCTTTCAAATGGACTGTCCCTACGTGTCCAATAGATTGTTTCAAAACTTGTTGGGTAGGGCAGCCTCGGGCTTCATGACTGCTGGGACCATTGACGTTTGATCTAATTAAACTTTCTTTAAAAAAAAACAAAAAAAAACACAACGAAATCCAACAAAAACAAAACAAAACGAAACGTAAATGTCACACGCGGATCTGAAATGCTACTACCTCTCATAGCGTCCTGTGTGAATATTCAGAAGACTCTCTTCGGTTCCACAGTCTCTAAGCTAATCTCCGGATCGTATTGTAATTTCTAGCCCTGCTTTGATCCGTCAGTTTTTTTTCTGGTTTTCAATCATGCGTTGAGCTAAATATATTATAAGAACGGACCACTGAGATGAAATGCTTCCGAGAGATCCTAGGGATCACATACAAAGTCCACAGCTCGATAGTGAAGAACGGAACAGACTCAAGTAAAATATCAGTCTGTACGAAGTTAAGACCTCGACTAACCACAGAAAAGATAAGAAAAGGAAACTGAAGTGGTACGGGAACGTTTCATGGTCATCGGAAGCACATGTAGTAGTATTATAGTAGTAGCGGTAGAATCATGTCTAGTAGTAGAAGTAGAAGTATATGTAGTAGTAGTAGCAGTAGTAGCACGCTTAGTAGTCACAGTAGTAGCAGTGCGTGAAGTAGTAGTAGTACTTGTTGTTTTGAGTACCGCATGAAGAAACAGTAGAAGTAGCAGTAGAATCATGTCTAGTAGTAGTAGTAGAAGTATTTGTAGTAGTACGTAGTAGCAGTAGTAGCGCGCTTAGTAGTCACAGTAGTAGCAGTACGTGAAGTAGTACTAGTAGTAGCAGTTGTTTTAGTACCGCATGAAGAAGCAGCAGAAGTAGCAGTAGTAGCGATAGCACACGAAGTGGTAGTAGTAGGGGTAATAACAGCAGCAGTAGTACTGTAGTAGCGTTAATAGTAGCATCAGTATTAGTATCAGTGCCACCGTGATGAAGTGGTAGTAATAGTGGCAATAGCAGCAGTAGTAGTACTGTAGTAGTAGAAGCAGTAGTAGCAGGAGTATCATTATCAGTGTCACCGTGATGAAGTGGTTGTAATATATATATATGTACTATTACTTAGTGGTAGCAGTATCAGTAGCACCGTAGTAGCAGTAATAGCAGCAGTAGTTGCAGTAGAAGTATTACACATGGCAGTATAAAAATAGCAACAGGAGTAGAAGCAGTACATAAAGCGGCACCTAATTGCACCTACTAAAATTAATGTACAAGAAATAAGTATCAACAAAAAAAGAAAACGTGCCGGCGATAGAAAAGAATTTCATACATTTCATTTAGTCGAAAAGGTTAAAATCATTTGACGAAGGTATGAGGTCGTGGAACTCTAGTTGCAATACAAGTTGTATTTCCATATCCACCAGTGCCGCACACAAACACAAACACAAACACACACACACGCCGGCAGAACTTGAGCAGAGACTGACAGACTGTTGCCAAGAAATAGATGATCATAGATCCACTCTTCGTCATTGGTAAGGAGTACGAGTCCACACTTTTAGAGGACAAACCAGCCTCAAGGCATATAGACTTGTGATGCATCACATTAAGTTAATGTGACTTTTCGCTCGATTTGAATTTAAAATCACCCCGGCCCGTCCAACCAAATCCAGACATTCCAGAAAAGTTCACATTCCTCTAACGTTAAATGTCCGCTTCAAAGTTTAGGAATGTCCACTTTCCTAAAGGGATATTCGATTTAAAGTCAGGGAACGGTCCGCTTCAATTTCTGGAGGAATGTACGCTTTCAAGAGTCTGTTCGGATTTGATTGGACGGGGTGCAAATGTACGCCACTTTTAAATAGGCAGCAGTTAATTACCGGTAATGGCCAATGACAAGTTTGCCGTGGGTACTATGTTAGGACAGAATGTGTATGACATAGTGTTAAATTAAATTAGACTAAATTTAATCTCCGAATTTTATCCAGTTGTAGTGTTTGAATTGTCTTTATATTTTGTTTACCTGGATGTCTAGCCTTCATAAACGTATATATAGCGTTATGTTTAGTGACTTTGTTCAAGAGTACTAGATATTCTTGTGAAACACTTGTCAGTCATATGGTCAAAAGCGAAAGTTATCCTTCATCAAAAGTTTTGATATCAATTTCTATGTACTGCATAATGGTGTGGGCGAGCCCCCGTGCGTTGTGTAACGAACCGGCAAATGTCTAACATGACAGATCAGAGCCTAGATTCAAGATACCACTGCATACTACATGTATGACCATGTACATGTATGTATATATAACGCTGTGTACTTTATTGGTGACTTGACTTATTACCATGATTTTACAAAGGTGGATAGCCAAGTTAGCCAATTTCAATAGCCTTTAGCCCATGTATGTTGTTAATCTTATCCGAAAACGAATGAACAGACATCATTTCATGTACGCACTGGCATCATTTCTCTCTCTTCATCTGCTGTAAATGTGCGTCATCTTGCGGCATAAGCCATTACAACAGTCCCAGAAACAAGCCTATCAGATTCGCCTCGACTTGCAACGTTCGGTATCACTTCCGGTCTGGACGATGACGTCAGGGTAAATTGCCCAATCAGACGTCTTCCTACGAAAGAGCTTCGGTGGTACAGCGTAACTTCCGGTCCAGATGATGAGGTCAACGCCGCCCGGATGGAATGCTGTGGACCGAAATTTTGACAACTGCAAGGCAAAGAGCAAAATGCAACTAAGATCGTGACAAATGATAGCTTGCGGCTGGAATGGAGAAGTCTTTGGATTCACAGATATTCAGGTGAGAGTTGTAGTTGGGCGGAATTTCCCGAAATCGTAGGCGTGTGCGTGCGCACCCCATGTAACTCAGGGAAGGGTCGGAAGGAAAAATATAGCAGATCCGGATTTTGACACCACGAAACTAGTTCAGTAGAGCTTGTTATGATCGTTAAGGAAACAATCTTGCAAGTATTACAGCTATTAAGTCTGTTATGGTGTAAAGTATGTATGTTGTCGTGGCCGTGTTCTTGCTTTGAGTTTTACTTTTAGCCTAGACGCCATTGTTGAAAACTAGACAAGAGAGGGTTGCTCATAAATTATATCAATACCGCATAAATTGATCTGAACAAAATTAGCTTTTTTGTGTAGAACTACAGCCCATGACGAAAAGAGCACCCATGGGTAAAGTTGCGCGAGCAGAATATTTTATATTTCTAGCAAGTAAGGGATTTATACATGTAACTTTCAGTTGTCAAATCATCTTAAATTAATATCTAGGATGTTATGATATTGTACCCCGATTATTGTCTGAGAACTATCATAAAGTCGATTTATTTAGAAATGCTGCTGTTATTTTCTGATCATTTTTGGCAATATTCCGTGAAAAAGAAATCTTCACAAGATTGCACAAGGAAGTTTACACAGAAAGGGTGTGGTTAGGGATGAATTGAGGGCATCAAAAATGTTGACTCCGAATATCCTTTTTATGCACCCATGTGACTTAATTTGAGATTATATGAGTTTATCAGTGACATGACATGATAAATCAGATTTATGTCATACCTGGGCCGCGATAACGTTTGATGTGGGTGTTCCGGGACTTTGTATTTTACAGTATCACATGGTCTTGTACTTGTATCACACCAACTGCCAAGTAATAATTCGAATGCAAAGGCAGAGCCTGGAAAAAATGCTGTAAAAATTAAAACTCTGGATTTTGACATTAGAATTGCTGTTCTGACAATTTTTGTTTGAGGACACAAAATACTGACGCGTTTTGCATTGAAATTCGTGTTTTCTCGGGTGGGTATCACTTACAATTTAGGTTACATATACATTATAAAAAATACAGCATGGTGTATAGTATATGTATATATACATACATGTATATGATTAACTCATCATGCATGCATAATGGTCAGAGGTCAACACGTGAGGAAACAGTAGGCCAATTGCGTTGTTGATTTACTAGACGATTGTTTGATCCAAAGGTCAGGAATGTAGGGAAACTGTTACCTGTGTCGTTCCCACATTTCTTTTGCAAAATGATTGATACAGCTGGATTGATATCTGCGCTGTTGGACCAAGGAGGTTTAAATCAAACCTTCTTGCTTGAACTATTGTCATATTTTTAAAAGAACCCTTCCAAAAGACGGGTGCAGCCCCAACCGAGATGTCTCCAACATAGGATTGAACCGGGATCTCACATGTACGGTTACCAACTAATTGGGACCAGGAGCTCAACTGTGAGGCTGCTACCAGTTGAGCTACATGTACAGGGACATCCCTAAATATTTATATTACCTGTCAGTAATAATGTGTATCTTTTTTCCATGTAGGTCCACAGACTAGGCTGGGATAGAGGGATCACTTTCATGTTGGTAAAGTTGACGGCCGAACACGATGACGAGCCACAGCCAGACTAGCTCTCCGACGGGGATCAAACCCATCCCTGCCGTCCACGAACTCTCGGTGTCGCGCGACACGCTCGGTACCTGCACCTCCATCACGGACACCGTAGAACTGGAAGGGTCCACTAACACCCTGGGGAGTAGCGACGTTGACTCGGAGATGAACGGAGGGATGGTCGGCGCGATGGGCGAGGACTGGGAGGGTTCGCCGATGAAGAAGGTGGACAGATATGGATTCATGGGTGGGACCCAGTATACGGAAGATGGGTAAGTGATTGCATGTACTGTAAATACCTTTAAGGTCTCATTCCCGTATTACTCCGAGTGGGTACCCTAAAAGAATCTGTTGCCAAAAAATCAACGGCTGCATGAATTGTGTGTTTATATCGGTGGGAAATTCTCTTTTAGCCAGTCCAGCCGATCTCAAGCGTCAAACTGATGAAAGCTTGTTTGTATCTGAAGAAATTAGCAGGGAAAGTTCGGCAGCCGCGCGTGAGGTCGGACGTACACAGCCAGCCATTATAGGTGATGCGGTCATGCGCTTACAGCTGGAAAGTGCATTTTTCGGGTTGTAGCTGAGTGCAGTTTGTAATTGCTATAAAAAGAGATTCTATGTAGTGAAACTGTTGGCAATTTTTTTACATGTAACATGATCTAGGCTAAATGTTCTCAACATAACATGAATGATATTGGTGCATTTTCTGTAGCTTCATTACGAACGCGCCCTTGTAAAACATGTATTATAACATGTAAGCCTATGGGGCGAAGAAACTCATGAATGAGACCTTAAGTTTGTAGTGATCTAACTTCACAGGAGGATTTAGAAAATGGATTGTCCGCTGTGGTTAAATGCGGTTGAAACAAGGGAGTATGCGTGGAGAAAATAGAACAAGCAATTTTTGTGTTTTTTTTAAAGTTTGCGGACTGAGAACATTAAACCACAGTGAAAACTTTCAACATCTACAGTATACTGTGGATGGGTAAGTAATTGCATATATAACTGTCACAGTGGTTGAAATTGAAGCACCAATATTGTTACTGTCGTGTTAAGTACATATCTTTGTATAAAATCTGTAACTATATAGCCGGTATAACCACCCTTTGGTATAACACATCAGCTGAAATCTAGTCATTGATAAGGAGATGAGTGAAAATTCAGAGAACAGAAATCTTTTTATGTGAATTTTTTTTCAGAATACATACATGTATACCGGTATGTACAATGTACATGCAAAATGCCAAATTTTAGCAATGAAACAAGTCTGTTAACTGTCAGAATGAAAAAAAGTTGAATAGAAAATTCACTTAGGTCTTTAAACGTATCTGCAACATAGCAATGTGATGGATACATGCATATACATGGGTAGTCACCACACCATGACTCAGTCATTGATTGCTGGAAATTTTCATTGTAGTCTTGCCTATGTCAACATGTCTGTCGTAGAGTGTCTGAAACAGAAAGTGTAACTCAAATTGGACTTTTAAAGGCAAGCTTAGGCAACCAAAGCAATGTTAGACCAAAAAAATGGAAAAAAAAAATGCTAAAATCTTTATGGTAGCGACATTTACTAACATTGTTTAGCACATCTGCGTAATAACTTCATACTTTTTTTTAGGATTTTAAAACCGCACAAAATCGTGTATTACGATGACCCCCTTAGTTTCGCAAGCCTACAAAAACTCTGGCCACGATTTTCAGTTAGTTCTCACATCACAACAATGTCATATTTTTGCATCATGGACGTTGCTATACATTATGATAGTGTTGCTTGAAGTTTTGAACTAATCATGAAAAGAAATGACTAAATATATTGACTTTCAAAATCCAATTTTTGGGCCTTACTATTGCTTGTGTTTCCTTTAAAGAATGCACGAGTATTTGTAAATGTCTTTCAATTTCAATTCCTAGTAGAAGAAAAAGTTGTCATTCAACATCTACTGTATTATCACTATTAGTGACAAGACATGGAAAGATAACAGTATACAAGATGATATGTCTCCTTCCCCAATTGTCTTACTGAAAGAAATCTTGATAATCTTTCGATACCTTGTGCTGTAAAGGCTTTAGTTTTCATTTGAAGAGATTGTGCTATCCTGATATGTATATCCGTACATGTATATTTGATTTCCTCTTGATAACAGGATAGTGATAGGTATGTATAAGGACCCCTCCCTCCGACCTTGCTTGACTATGTGAAGACACACGCACTTACTGTGTGTCTTGTCGAGGCCTTGCCCAAGTGTCACTTACAAATATCGGCCTTATCCTGACGTGTCATCAGTTCCCAACTGCAGACACCCCCCTGGCAAACTGTTATCTGAGAAATGTCAAGCAAACAAATCAGGGCGTCTGCCAAACAAATTAGTCGTATTTGTGAGGATGTGGACCAAGGACAGAGTTACTGTTGACAATAGCAGGAGGGTGGGACTGCTTGGGAGTGTAGGCCGGGGACTGACCCTCTGAACTCTTTCATGTAAATCACGCCATTCTGGTAGTGGGTCATTCAACTGTGTTTGTTTGTATCATTTAAGGCCACACCAATTTAATTTCTTGGTTAACGGATTTTTTTAAAATTTTAGCAGAAAAAAATCATGAAAACAGAAGGCTGGGGTGAAAACTTGCACCTGACCCTGTTCACTCCTTGAAATTGTGTGCACCAAAGTACAAACTTTCCTCTGAGATTCTGTTTTCCTGTTGATTTTCCAATCTAGCATTTAAAAAAAATTCTGTTAGCCAAGAAATTAAAATGGTGTGGCCTTAAACTGCATGAAGAATGGAGGTAAAATTGTTTTGGGTGTGTGTGTGTGTGTTTCCAGATAGTTTAGGTCAGCATAATGTGAGAATCCTTTGAATGGATTGTGATAATATTTGGCACATGGGTAGGTCTTGGGAAGACGAAGGTCAAGGTCAATTTTGGGTCCCCTGGTGTGTGACTTGGTACTGCAGCAGAACTGTTTTTTTGACCTGGGTTTGCTATGGTTGTGTTATGTGTACTACTGTTTTACATGAAACTGTGAATTTGAAAGATCCTGCAACTCTTGATGTTATGGTGCCATTTTAAGAAGACAAAAATACAATTTCATGTCATGAAGTTAAAATCTTTTTGACAAATGGAGTAAGATTTTTGTCCAGCAAGCAAATTTCTGTCCTGGGACGGAGGGATGGGTCCTGGAGACAACCCTCTGGTTTGGTTCACCTTTATATACAGTAACACACAGTCTAATATCAACCATATAAAGCATGGCAGTGTTGACTATAGGGCTGACCCCAAAGTTGCGTTGTGCAGTAGAGTACAAAACATTTGAATACCTTTATAGTCCCTACTTAAAATCTTTAAACCTTTGTTTTCCTTGAAATTTTTTGCCCAATCTGGATACTTTTTTGGTTAGAGGGAACAGGTAGGGTCTTAGCTTTCCTATTTTGGGTGAACTTTGTTTAATTTGCCATCTTAGTTGGCGTAAGGATAGATGTGAGTTGTTGGGTCATGCAGACCCTGGATACATCAGAGATCTGGGGTCAAACTCAAAGGTAGGGTTTCCTTGAAACTGGCAGCTTTCCTCAAAGTCAAAGTTTGAGCTGTACAACCCTCTGTTTTCTTTGTATGGTTATCAACTAAACTTGTGACTTTCCACTGTAGAAGAACTTTTAAGATTGAAGTTTGGGTTAGTACTTTTATGAAGCCTTGCTTAACATGCTTTCCTATGGGCAGCCATAACTTTGAGGTCAGCCCTGTATCCAACAGACCTGTGCAGACAGCACTGTATGTGCAGACAGTCTTTTCTTGCCAGAATTTTGCCTCAAGCAATGGGTCTATGTGAGCACACGCTGTGCCAAACATATAAATATGTCACAAATACTAGGTCACCTCCCCACTGTAATAGAAGGCTTCTAAACTGGGCGCTTGTCACTAGAGATTGTAAGGCGATATTGTGTTCTGCTTCCCGCTATGTTTTGTACCCTGTAAAAGTGCCAAATATAAGGTGTAAAAGTCTCAAATTCTTTGAGTTTGTGATACAAAAACAGTCTGTTCAAAAGACATATTAGATTTAGTAGGCAACATTTTCATGTAATATCCCCTTTCCACAAGTCTAGACGCTGAGCACCAAAATTTGACAGATGTTACTGTAAATGCATTTAAGTTTGCGTGGTTTTTATTTCGGGCTAAGCCGCTAAGGGGAAAACGGAGTGTTCGCGGCAGTGCCATAGTCACATACGTAATAGATAGCTGATGGGAGTGGCCAAGATATCTGGATATAACAGCAGTCCCGCCCACCGAGGGGTTTCTAGTCTCCCCGAGGGCGAAGCCCGAGTGGAGACTAGAAACCCCAAGGTGGCGGGACTGCTGTTATATCCAGATATCGAGGCCAATACCATCAGCTGTATCTAATTTAGCCCATGGCATACTTCCCCAAAGCTTTCCTAGTTCAGCAGCTCTACTAAATGTTACTTTATTTTGTCCTGAAAGTCAAGAAATCTCTCTTTTTGCTGGACATGCTGCCAAACAAGTAACAGCTGCAAGGCTAGCACAGACCAAGTCTGTAAAACATATGGGGAGAGTCCCAAATCCCCGGGCAATTAGAAATCAGAGCAGGGATTGGTCAGAATAGGTCACATGGTTATATCACCCACAGTTTTTCTATATCACCCACAGTTTTTCTATATCACCCACAGATATCACTCACACTTTTCTGATATCCCACACTATGTGGATATAACCACAGAAAATGGGGGCTTCCCATTGGCTGAGGGGAAGTAGCCATGGGCTAATGCTACTGTATTGGACACAATTATGTTTGCGGTAGTTTTAAGTTTGCGGTGAAACGGTCTCTGCTAAAACTGCGAACATAAAATAACCATGAACATTTCTGCTTTTACAGTATTGTTCAACAGTCAACAAAATCCATTGAGAAAGAAGACATCTATTTTCTTTTCTACTGTGTGTTTTGTTGCCATTTAATCATATTTTTACATCTTGAATATTATTCCAATTATGAAATCTTATTTTAGTCACTGTATGGTCACTGTCCATTGAAAAAGGGGTCTATTTGATTAGATGCAAGAAGTTGGAGTATTTGGCTTCCAAAAATTGGATATTTTCTGCCTCTGCCATACTACAAGTACAAGTCTGAAATTTTTCTTCAAAACTATTATTGGGAGCTCAAATGTATTTTGGAGTTACCACAAACAATGTCAAGTCTTAAGGGAAAAACTGGTCATTTGAGGAAGTATTTTTGCTGCTAGGGAAGTTCTTGAGTGTTCGTCCATGTCATTGTCCCTTCTGGCTGTACTTTCAACACTTCCTGAACATAAATCATACTGTCAGTATATATGTATGTGCGTCAATCAGTCAACTTTGACAAGTCATGACCTTGCCTTTTCACCTTGGTCACGTACAGATTGCATTGAGTTTCGTTCTATTTTTTAGAGCAATTTGACCTTCAAATGTTTTAATATGTTTATTAACACATTGTAGAAAGTGTATTTTTGCAAAGTGGTGGAATAACCTGTTGACTGAAAGTTCTCTACTTTTCCTTTCCCCAGTCCCAATCTGCCAGTGGAAGTAGCGAGGCAGCGGGAGCTGAAATGGCTGGACAGGCTGATGAACTAAGAAAACATGATAGTTGAACTTGAAGTCCTCAACGTGTAATTGAATGTTTCGTTTCCCCAGTCCCAATCTGCCAGTGGAAGTAGCGAGGCAGCGGGAGCTGAAATGGCTGGACATGCTGGGCAATTGGGACCGTTGGATGAGCAGGAGGTTCAAAAAGGTGCGGGACAATGATATTTCTGACAGCACCACACATCCTATCTGGAGAACAGTAAAGCCCCACCCGAAGGTAAACACGAAAGCGCCCGTCGAAAACGAGCGCTTGCAAGGTCTCTTTTTTTTTGCCCCCCCATCCCGCATTAATTAACACATTAACCGCCAACTCGGCATTGAAGAACTGGAAAATGTACAAGAAAAAGCTTAAAGTAATCACCGATGTATTATCCCCTCCAAAACAGAAACGTTTTCCATAAAACATTCCAATACATGTATGTTATGTTATTTTCCTTTTTTTCTGTTTTTCATGCAGAAAGCTAGTCATCCTGCCGTTACAGGACAGAGAGCCCCAGAAAAGCTAGTTCTAGATGGCTAGGAGCTCATTTTACCGAAGAAGATTCTTTTAGAAAAGAGAGCCTCCTTCTAGACCCTGTACCTTCCAGTATCATAACATTTTCCATGTTCCTCTAATGCCTGTGTGTCCGTGTGTGTTTTGCTTTCTCCCTCAATAATTGTGTACTAATCTTTACTTTGAAGTGACCAAGTGATGATTTCTCAATACCTCCATTCAGATATTTTTTTAGCCAATAGGAAATCAGTATTTGATAATCAGGCCAACCTCTTTTGGATCTACACATTTGTCGACCAATCAGTAGGTGGCAAAATTGTTGTCAGCCAGTCAGGATACTCTAGTCAAAACAATTTTTGACCAATGAAAAACCACATACAAAACAACCTATGACAGAAAACCTTAGCTTGTAAACTGTTGTGATTGGCCATCCTCAATTTTTAGAAATAATTGTGCACTGTGATTGGTTGCTGATCTTGTGACCTTCAAAAATCTACAAAAATAGTTTCATGACTTGGACACTTGGCTTTAGAAAATGCATGCAATTAAAAACTATTTTAGATTCTGGTTTGTTAATTTTTTCCTTGATTGTGATGTTTTAGTGGCCATGGTCTGTGGTTGTGTTGTATCTTAATTTCATGTTATACAAGCTTCTTTATTATACATTACATGTTGTATTGTTTCTGTGGAAGTGTTACTAAAACCTCTTCATGTCGCTTAAACAACAGCAAGGACTTTTAAGAGGTAGGACTGTAATAACTAACCATGAAAAAAAGTCTTCTAACATTGATGGCAAAACTTTATAACATCTTTCTTGTCCTGTGTATTTCTCTGAATTTTCCTAGCCTAGTTAACTTCTCTCTGATGATTTTCCTATATATAGTGTAGCCAATTTCTTTCTGATTAATTTCTGATGAAACATACTTCTAAGACTTACTACTATAGTAGTACAAATGTATATAGTAGAGCACATAGTTTCTGACTCTGACCTTTTTATAGTAGAGATGCTTCCACTGAAAAAAGGAGATTTTAAATGCCATGCAAAGGCTCAAATATGTCAGAAATAAAAAGAGCCTGGTGTAACAAGTAAAGTAACGACCATCCAACAGTAATCATGTCATACTCAGAGTGCCACTCTCATTCCCTTTTTTTTTACATCGACCAATGCCTGAGTATTTCCCCCTTGAGAAAGACATACAAAACAATACAGGTTTGGCTATCGCAAACCTGTAAATTAGGCTGAGCAAATATATACATACAAAAATGCAGATTGAATTTTTCCCTCTCAAAAATAGAGGGACCCACAGCTATGAGTAGGTAAACAATGGTAGGTATATGTCCTTCAATTCTACCACTTCACATCTGAAAAGGTCGGAGTACAAATGTACATTTGATGTTGGCAGGAGGCCATATCGTCAAAGTGCGACTTATTATAGGAACTGAACAAGGGAGCACAAGTTTTCTTACTTATGTAGTAGCCCCTACTCTGGGTTCACACGTAATCAAGTTTCGCTTCCAAAATACACCAAAGTTTGTCAGTTTGTAGTTCCTGGTAAGTACAGAAATCTCCATTCCTGTGGTGTGCTCTACTTTAGCCTGACTTGTGTGGCGTGTGTTATGATTCCGTCGTGTACAGGTGAAACAGCGCTGTCGAAAAGGAATCCCGGCGTCCCTACGCGGTCGAGCGTGGCAGTACCTGTCCGGCAGCAAGAAGTACATGGAAGCCAACCCGGGCAAGTTTGACGTAAGTTCTGTTTCTTTTCTTTACTTCCTTGTAGTGCAACTTACAAGTTGGGATCTTGGTGTATGTTGTGCATTGTGCACAGTATTAAAAGGCAGAGCCATCCCTCTCCTTCCACCACCTTTTACCTCCTTAAGCCCCCGTCGCAAATAAGAAATTAAGCTTGGCCGACATGTTGGCGAGCTTCAAATGTGCATTTTCGGCCGAAGTACGGCCAACGTCCTGTAGATTACGCGGGCTTCGGGCGATTTTTAGAAATCAAAAGTTGATCCAAATATTGGCCTTTTACCGGGTTAGTTGATACTGACTTCGTCCAGGTCCAAGAGGGGGATTTTTAGTTTTTTTTGTTTTCGACGGACATAGCCCAAGATTTTCATAGGAAAATACGGTCGACGCTTAGGCGATTTTGAAATTCGGTGCGCTTCGGACGATCTACAAAGTCGGCCGACGCTTGCATGAATTGTGACGCCGGCTTAAGCGGATCATGAAGTTAGGCACCCATTTTTACACCTGGGTGGAGTAAGGAAAGTCACGATAATTACCTTATCCAACTCCAAGGACACAATGTTGATCCAGGAATGTCAGGACTTGAACCCATGACCTCTTGATCTCAAGTCCCTAGCACTCCGCCATTAGACGCCTCATCATCTATTTGTATACACTTGTAACATTAGAACCCAGAAAGCTACGAGATAATCTACAAAATAGCCTTCCTACACATGGAGAAAACTTATCCTATCTACTCTACTAGGATTATGTCCCATACATGGAATTCCAGCGGTGGGGTTTCTTTCAGCATCGTGTCAAGGGGGACCCCTCTCAATTTCAGGTCAAACTTTGTTGTAAATCTACACATTACCATTACGGATGACTTTCTTTTCCTACAAATATATACCATTACAGTATATGGTCCAAGTGCCAGAAATAAAAAACTAGAAAGAATATTTGAATGTAAGGCTCAAGCCCTGGTCTGTTGCAAATATTTGGTACTTCACCTATATTTACACGTATTGCCCTTTGTGACCTCTACGATGTATTTGATCTTTGCACCAGTTTACTTTCTGTACTCAAGAGCGTTAACATCCTAGGTTCACTCTTTTAACTTGTCGTATCCTTACTCAAGTCATCAATAGCCTCTTATTTCTGTAGCAGACACAGGTTTTATTACTTTTTATCGTCACAATTTACAAGAGAGTGAAAAAGAAATGAAAAACAGTGCCAGAAGCCCTTCTGTATGATCAAAGGGTGCACATGTGTTTGGACTTTAAGAGATAATCCTGTGACATTCCAGTGATATTTGTTTCAGGGGCAGTGTACTTCAACTGGGACATGTAGCACTAACAATCATGTAATAGTACTAATACCACCAATCTTTCGGCAGGGATCTTATCATGGTCAAGGGTATAAAAATTCTGTACATGTTACTCCTGAAAATCTGTCTTTGGTTGAAGGATTTTTGTCATCTGCAGTCAAATATTCTTGGCGCAGACTAGCATTCAATAGTGGGGCATGGTTCACTAATACGATAGAGACACAACACTGGACCATAACTGACAGTGTGACATGGATGGCAGATAATTTTCTTAGTAGTCCATAGATTTTCTATGCTGAAATGTGTGTGTATTATATGTTTTTGACCTTTGACCTTCCCCACTGCACCTTTGCGATTAGGGGTTAAAGACAGTAAGGCTATCCAATTACAAGAAAGGTTATTGATTGATTAATTAATTGATTGGTTGATTGATTGATTGATTTTACCTTATAAGAAAGAATAAAGGCCAGTAAGGCTATCCAATTGCAATAAAGGTTATTGATTAATTTATCAGTTGACTTGTTGGTGATTGATTGGTTGGTTGATTTATCGATTATACCTTAAGAAAGGGCTAAGGCCGGTAAGCCTATCCAATTGCAAGAAAGGTTATTGATTGGTTGATTGATTGATTGATTGATTGATTGTTTGATTGGTTGGCTGATTGATTGATTGATTGATTGATTGATTCTGCCTTCTACAGGAGATGGATAAGATGGCAGGCGACCCAGTGTGGGTAGAAGTGATAGAGAAGGACCTACACAGACAGTTTCCCTTCCATGAGATGTTCTGTGCTCGAGGTGGTCATGGGTAAGGGACAGGGTTTCATCATTTCTGCTGCAATCGCTCTCTAGATGTCCCTGTAGCTCAACAAGTAGCAACCTCACAATTGAGCTTAAAGGCAACCAAAGTGATATTAGGGTCCAAAAAATGGAGAAAAAAAAAAATGCTAAAATCTTTATGGTAGTGACATTTACTAACACTGTTAAGCTCATTTGTGTAATAACTTCATACTTTGAGAATTTTAAAACCGTGCAAAAAGATCCCCTTAGTTTTGCGAAAAACCCTGCAACGATTTTCAGTGAGTTTTCACATCACACTTATGTCATATTTTTGCATAATGGACGTTGCTATTACATTGTAATAGTGTTGTTTGAACTAAATCATTGTATAAAGATTACTACATAAATTGTCTTTCAAAATCTGATTTTCGGGCCCTAATGTTGCTTGGGTTTCCTTTTAGGTACGAAGGCTCTCCTTAAACATGGCTATAATTATAAAACTTAACATCCTCTCTGGAGGATTGTACCCCCTTCCAGTTAATATGAAAATCAAGAGTTCAAAATACTGAGACGTTCTGTGATGATTTAGTTTGACTGTGTCATATTCATGTGTTAGAGACCAGAGTCGCACATGATGCTGCCCAAATAAGGTAAAGCTTTTGCTGATCTGGGACAGTCCTGGCTCCCTGCCAAATTCAAGCCGACATTTTATAGTGAAATTGTGACAGTCACTGAATTTGTCAATTACCTGGTTGTGTAAAAAGAGTACTTTTTGGTTGTGTAAAAAGAGTACTTTTATTCTGTATTTCTTAATTTGTATCTTAATATCAAAACATCACTGGTTTATTGCATACTTTGTGATTTTTGGCAGACTTAGCTTGTTTTGTTTTTAAAAGAATTTGTGAAATGAAGGCCAAAACAGGCAAAGACACTTGCAGTACCTCCACACCATATGTATAGCGTTGTGTACTACTGTAGATCTTGGAATATTCTTGGTGGTTTTATTTTTAGATTTTATTTATATTGTGGTAAAAGGTTGCAATGACTTCTTATTTCGAAATCACAACACCGCAAATATGTTTTCACAACCTATATAATTGTACTTACAAATTGTTACAACTGCAAACATTTAAATTACCTTGAAAGCCCTTTTCCCTCCTACTGTGAAACAAAAAACACTGCAAAATTACCACCATTCATAGTATAAATGAATCTTTGTTTGTTAAATTTTTGTAGCAATCATGTTTAAAGACATTGATACCACATTAATGTGCAGAAATTCACCATTTTCCTTTCTTCTCCTCTCCCTAACTCCCCACAGACAACAGGACCTGTACAGAATACTAAAGGCTTACAGTATCTACAACCCTGTAGACGGATACTGTCAGGTAAACACACAGGTTACATGTATCATGATAAAGTTTGATACTTTACCTCAAAATAAGCAAATGTAGCTCACCTCGAATTTTGAGTCTCTCTTACGTCTAGGTCACGTGCTCAGAGTAATTGAATCACTCCTTAACAAGGTCAGTGTAAGAGCCACTGAAAATTCAAGGTGAGCTACATTTGCTTGTGCTGAAATAATTAAAAGTATCAAACTCTATCATGGAATGTACCAACACAGATAAACTTCCATGCTAATATTACATGCCTCATGTTGTATAGTTATGCACTTTTGTGCACCCAAAATTAGAGCTGTGCAGCTAATTTTAACTGGGTGCATGGTGCACCTAAATATTTATGTAGGAATTACATACATGTACATAAAGGAAGAGCATTGAACACTATTTTGTAGTAGTATACAGAATATTCTTAGGAACATTAGAACAAAATTATACACATGAAAGTCATTCTTTGTTATAAATTTGTTTCAAATTTCAAAATTAGCTATGTTTCCACATTCAATCTCTGACTGTGAGGTTTTGCACCGTCATCGATTCGTGTTTCAGTTCCAGGCTCTACCTTCTCCAAGTAGAGCCCAGAACTGAAACAGGATGACACTCAGGCTATAGCATAGCTTCTTTTACAGAATAATTTGTTTCTTTTCAGGCCCAGGCACCGGTTGCAGCTGTCCTGCTTATGCACATGCCTGCAGAGGTGAGTAAATGTCGACAATCATGTAGTCTACTGGTTTACCTTGGTGAAATAGCAAAAAAGAACTAGCACTTTTTATTCAATGCAACATTCATAATCACAGAATCAGAACACAACCAACAACTAGCATATGGAACATAATATATAACTGCGAAAACACAGACAGACAGACCAAAAACAATACCTCTGCGTGAATTAGTAGCCTCTTCCATTGACCCCATGACCTGGAATGTTTGATAAACAACTAGTTCTACTACCTCTGAAGTCTACTTCCTGTCACTCCATTAAGTCTGACCTTTTCATTGACGTCATCAACACACTCACTTTCTGCCACAGTATATCCAAATAACTAGAAATAACTATGGACACACAAACAGACATACCAAAAACAAATATTCATACTAGGAGGCAATAGAATAACAGAGTTAAAATGTTCAGGACCTGGATACTTAGTTAATTGCAAACTGGTTTTCTCAAAATTGGGAACACAATCCAATACAGGCACCCACATTGTCTGTAGATTTGTTTGCACCAATGCTCATGTTGCTTGTAAGGTTTTCTTTATTGCGTTCATTGTAGATGTTTATACAGAATGATGTTGATTGTCTCAGTATTCACAGACCTTTCAAGATGCCCAGACTGTTACAATGCCTTAACACCCTCATGAAAAATTCAAGACGAGTACAGGAAGTCGTAACATAATCACGTTGTGGGTTACTGTTAATCTTGAAACTTTTGCGGTGGTTTTATTTTTGTGCGGACATCTCTACTGTGCGTTTCCAATGTATCACTACTATACTTAAGAATTGTTTCACCTAGGGGTGGAAACCGGTTCGCTGGACCTGATTCGGACCTTTATAACATCCAACAACCTAGTCCAAAAAACCTAAAGCCAAAAACCTGAGTCCAAAAAAAACTGAACAAAGTACAAGTATATTTTTCTATTTTGTTTGATAAAAAGTGTTTTGAGTCTCCCCTCTGACAAAAAAGGCATTTAAAACAAGTGCAATATTCAAATATCAAACACTGGTTTATCTTGGAAGTCTTCTCCCCAAGAACTTTTATAGTTGTGCATGTCAGTATGAATTCTCTATGCTTAATATTGGTCTAATAAAACAAAACATCAACAGGACAGGATCAGGTCCAGGTTCAGGTCCGGACCTGAACCTAAATCTCTGGACCTAAACTTGGACTTGAACCTTATTAAGCCGAACCGGTATCCACCCCTAGTTTCAACCATGAAATTAAAGCGCTGATGAAGGTTAGACATCCAGGTAATAAGACACACCAAAAATAGTTACTCAAGCAACTGGATAAACAACATGAAAACTAAAACGCTGCAAAAACCTCCTTTTTCCACCATTCCACAAAATAAAACCACCTTGAAAGTCAGCGCTCGTGAGTGCGACTCGCATACAACATGTATGCGACCAGTTTTTTGAGAATGCGACTAGATTTAAAATCACGGTCGCACGGTGCGACTATCAAAAATTAAGACCTGCACCTAGATAATAGGTGCAGAACTAAGCGGTAAGCTGAAAAATAAACATTAGGTATTCAAACGCTACCGCGAAAATCGCCGGTGAATTTTCCATCTTGTTCCCACACCCGCGGTGCAAAAAATGTCCGTTCCAAGTAGGTATTCCAACGACGCTACCGCGAAAATCGCCGGTGAATTTTCCATCTTGTTCCCACACCCGCGGTACAAAAAATGTCCGTTTCAAGTAGGTATTCCAACGACGCTACCGCGAAAATCGGCTAACTACCGCATTGCGACCAGTAAATTTTCTACCATCTTCCTACACCCGCGATACAAAAACTATTCGTTTCTACAGGCAAAGTCACCCAGGAAAATAAAGAATATAACTTTCTCTTCCTCGTGATGTGTTTGTTTATCTTGTAAAATGTTTCAAACGCCAGAAATTTACCGATGAAAACGGCGCGGCGTAGCGCGCGCGGCCGTGATTCAAAACATGGCCAATTTCACTTCCGCCTGCGTCTTAGACCGCAGCAGAATGAGCCGATTACGAGCTTTAAATTGGTACCTGGAACAAAGGGAAAATTTATTTTTTGAGCATTAAAATTCGATTGTAACGAACTCTTTAATGATAAAAATGATCACCTGAATTTTTCTTGTTCTTGGTGTCAAAATGACGGCAAGAAACAGGGCTACGTTTTGATGTAATCGACATGTTTATATCATGCACACCGGCTAGGCGGCAAGCTCCTTTTCCCGATGGAGGTGGCCCTGTGATTGGATGGTCGCGCCGCGCGGTCCTGACGCGCGAAATTTGGACTAGATATTTGACTGGGCTGGCACAAACAGATCATTTTTGATACTATTGAGCAAGAATTTCAACTTTAGAATATTAAAGCATTTTTGATTGTTCGTAGACAGAGGGTGGGGGTGAAAAAAAATGCCAGTAAAAATGTTTTTAGGGTTGAACTTAATGCCAGCAGTGAAGTTTAAATCATGGAATGGGACTTAATTTGTTTTGGTCCTGAAACCAATAGCTAAGTAACAGAGTTATCTATTTATTTATCATTCAAGGATATGTGAATCATTACTTGCCTTGTTCCAAGTAAAAAAATACCATTGTGTATTTTTCAACTTGTTGAACTTGAGGCACCGTGGCCCCCGGATACCTATGCCCAATTTTTCTAAAATCCCTCTACACAGATATCATTCTTCCCCAAGAACTAACTACTAGTAGATTATATACCACACATTGCCAGTTGTTCTGCACCATCAATGTAGGCTTTATATTTTATGATCTATTCAAATACTTTATTCCAGGTTGTTAACATTGATTAATAGGAGTATTACTTGGTATGGCCAATACTTTTCTTGTTCTTCCAACTTTTTGTAGTGGTGCTCCTAGATTTTTGCTGGTGCCCCTAACTTTTTTGGGTTAGGGGCACAGTGCTCCTAGACCTAAAAGTTAGTCTGGAGCCCTGAAAGTACATGTAAATGAATGAATTAAAAGTGTAACATGCCTGTGTTGTTTTACAGCAAGCCTTCTGGTGTCTAGTTGCCATCTGTGAGAAGTACATGAGCGGGTACTACAGTTCAGGACTGGTAAGTAAACAAGACTAATCTGCCTGTTGAAATTGTATTATCTGGAAATACGAGTGTTGTTTGTCTGTCTGTCTGTATTAGATCATCAAATATCTAGCTGTACACATGTTTGTCAGGGTTTCTGTTCGAAGATTGTGGGATTTCTGAAAAGTTATCGGTAATTGTCATCTCGAATTTTGTTTTGGGAAGTGTTAAGAGTTGTGTTCAAGATACAATACTTGTCACCTAACGTAAGGTGACCAGTTAACGTCCAATTTATTCCAAACGTATTTATCTTAAAACCGCGCGGACAGAGCCAAATTTCAAACCCATGGGCAGAAATATCAGCTCTTCTAAAAAGAAAATGCATGGTCTGTAAGTTTTTCTCCGTCTGTTCAACGCCGTGCGAGCATGTATTTATACTGAGGTATATGATGAAGAATTGTGCTAGGGTAACCCATTATCGTCCACTTCTGAATCTTTTCCCTTCTAGCGCTATGCTTGAAGAACATAGACCAGAAAAAAATGCACAGTAACTGTCCAAAGTAGTCTGCAGACAAATGATAGTAAAATCACTATGTCTGTCCGGCCACTTGCTTAACGCGATGGAAAAAAAAATGTTTATCTGTAAATTTCCCCCACATGCGCGGCACGTGGCGTTCAAGTGGTAAACGCATGGCCATTATGTTTTGCTGTGCAAAAATTAAAGAGATGGCTAAGGATCATACTTATGATGTTCTTTATTGCTCATGAGAACAGGCTTTGGCATAATAGACCGATCCCAAGGCCACGCCCCCTGTTCGATTTCGAACACGTCCGTCAAAAACAGGGTTTGACGGACCAAACATGGCCGCCGCGGCTAGGTTGAAAATAAGGCTACTGACTTCGGTTTAGCTTTTGTGGTACTGAAACCCTTTCAGAGCGGGCCAAATAAGAATGCTATGTCTTCCTTGTTGAAGGCTGTATCCACCGGGCAGAGTTGTTTATGGAGGGGGTAGGTGTAGTTGCGGTGAGAGCGTAATGTTTTCGGTCAATGTTACAGCGGTATGCGCAGCATAGCTTTCCCTTGTCGGTGGGCATCAGCGCCCAGTTTCTGACAAGCAGGCGATGCACGTGTAAAACAGGGTTCATATATCTGTGACAGGGTTCCTACTGTATTGACTGCATGCATAACAGCTGCATGGTATTTAGTAACTAAGAATTAAAATACATCCTTTTACTTCCCTCTTCACTTTCAAGTTAACCAGTTTCACACACCAGTAACTGATGAAGATACGAAACTCTGCGCTAGCGGACTTTGTAGTAGTCAGCATGTGGTACAAGCTTCCTCTCCTTGAGTGCTTGATCTATTTTCTTTTTAAATTCGTTTTTATTCTGAGCATGCATTCAACCAATACAGTGGAAAACCTGTCCCAGATATACGTACCCTACTTTACACGTGCCATTTCTGCCCCGCCAACGCTGTTTTTGACGGAGGTGGGCTGAATGGAACAGGGGGTTCTATGGGTCTTCTATTCGTTCGATATGGTGTTCGACAGGATCGGTCTATACACCGCGACATGTGGACATGAGCCAAACCGGACGTAAATAGGTTCTGCACGTAAATAGTTCATGTTACGTTACATGTACATACAGCATACTACGAAGCCTGAATAGGTTTTAAGCTTGTTTGATACTACATTGTTTGTAATGTTACAAGGAAAATGATATGGGTTACGTACCTAAAGCTGATATTCAAATTTATTTAATTTTATATTGGGTATCCAAACTATTCTTTATTAATTATTTTTTCATTTCGAGCCCTGTTCACTGCCACTCTTAGATTTGTGATGTTTAGAAGATGACACCCTGTTTGTCCCTGCCTAATAGGAAGCGGTGCAAATAGACGGAATGGTTCTTAACGGTCTGCTGAAGAAAGCAGTTCCCAACGCTTACAAACACTTGGTACGTACATGTATGGTTGTATGGTTACAGAAAGCTAAATAGAATTTCAAAAAATTGATATAAGAATGAACATTTATAGGGAAGTTTATTAAAAGTCGATATGGCTTCCGCAGAAGAAAGCAGTCCAGAATGCTTCCAAACAATTTTTCATCGGACAGTAGTAAGTCTGCTACCTGAATGTCACCTAAGGCCGTACTCGTACGTTCACACTTGATGGTAGTTTTTTTGTTTAAGTCCTTCCCACGCCAGATGGTGCATAGGGTGGTGCACAGCTCCAATTTAATAGCCCTTGGGCCACGCAACTTTATGCAGTCACTACAGCAGGGGGCTAGTCTACTGGTAGTGGTGTGTGTTTAACTGCGATACTCTTTCCCAAATGCTAAGCAGAGAAAGCAGTTATGTATGTACCATTTTTGAAGCCTTTGGTATGACTCGGCTGGGGATCAAACTCACGACCTACATTGTACAAAGCGAACACTACCGACTAGACCATTGCACTGGTCCATAAAGTTGATGGTAGATATTTCTCAAATCAACTTTGGCTCACATTCACAAGTGTGTTGAATCATTTAGTGGAAGCCTTCCAGGCAGCCACCACTGGGGGACTCACATTAAACAAAGCTGGATCTCTGGCAAACCATTCCCACCCTGAGGTCTCATATAAACCTGCAACTTGTCTTTGTTAGGTCCCGTTTCCATGACGATTGCTGGGCAACTGTTGTTCATCCAAAATTGGATTATTGTAACGCTTAATTTTATAATTGGAATATGATCCACAATGTAAAAGTATGATACAAAAGAATAAGATATACAATTATCAAAAGATTCTTTTTCTCTGAAATTAGTTGAGCGACCTTCCAAATGTTTTGTTGCTCAGCGGTCACAGCCTCTAGTGCAAAGTGGTTGTTCATACCTGCACTGTAGTGCGCCATCCGCTAGGCTGTTCTATCAATGTAAATGTCAACAGAAGCCACCTTCCTTTGTGGCTCAAAACAGACAATTCCATTCCTTTTGGGGGTCTGATGTCTATATACAGGAAGTTTTTGGCTCATTCCTGCCACTTTTGTTGATTTGTTAGGCATGTTTTTGGTTTAACATGTGTTGCGACCTGACAATTTTTTTGCAGATAAGCTGTATTTTGTGATAACGGGCGTTGCGTAGACAGGGTTTGATAAACAATGGCGTTAATGGGAAACGGTTTGGGATTTCACAATCCTTTGCAGTTGGCAGGTTTTTGCAACAAAGCGTATTGTAATTAAATGGTTTCTACTGTAGTTACAAATCTGATGTGATGTTCTTGTTTGTTTTCTGGTGTTGTTCCAGAAAAAGCTGAAGGTTGAGCCGATCCTGTACATGACGGAGTGGTTCATGTGCCTGTTCTCGCGCACACTGCCGTGGAGCTCTGTACTCAGGGTCTGGGACATGTTCCTGTGTGAAGGTAGGGACAGTGTTGTTTTTTTTGTTGCAAACTGCCTTTAGGTGTAACACACCATTTTTGTACAGTAAGTACTAGCTACGTTAAAGACCGGACTGTAAGGTCACCCTCGTAAACCAGGACCGCCTATCGCTCGACGTTACATCGCGAGCGTAAGCGGCCCTGGTAAAAAGCTTCGCCACATATGGTTATGGCAGGTCGATGAGACTTACTCATGAATAATTAATGAGCTGACCTTATTTGGCACAAACGGCAGATGTAGCTCATGAATAATTAATGAGCTAGCAATAACACGTAACCTGATTGGTCGATAGCTTCCCAGCGTTCTTTGCGCGTTGGCTTCCTATGAGAGGAAGCAAACCCTCTGATTGGCCAAAGCTGTTTTGGTGGCGAAGTCGTCATAACCATATGTGGCGAAGCTTTTTACCAGGGCCGCTTACGCTCGCGATGTAACGTCAAGCGATAGGCGGTCCTGGTTTACGAGGGTGTGTAAGGTTTGATCCACCCACACCTGAAAGGACAAAATACTCTTGGTGGTGTGGGTGGTGAGATCTTTGACATGCTCAAGGTGTGGGTCACTAACCACTGGACTAAACATGCTACATTCAGCGTGCTGGCTCCACATTTGTATTGGTCGCAGCATCAGCCCAAACTTTCCAATAGTATTTCCTCGGGTATAGAGTGGTGGCATAATCCAGTGGTTAGCTGGATCAAGAAGCCGCGAGTTTGATCCCGGCTGTGTTGCTCATCCGACATGCACGCTTCTGGAAAGGGTTGCAGTTTTTAGGACGTGACGATAAGCCGTGGTCCACTATTCATTGTGCTTGTCGGAAAGAGCTAGGGGAATTTCCCTGGTACAATCAACCGTAGAAAAACTGTGCAAAGCGTCTGTCTTGTCTGTCACGACTAGTGGAAGAATAGCTCTTCAGTGTGCTAAACTGGATTGATATCACTTTCTTTCTTTCCTTTACTTTCACTTTTTTTACAGGTGTGAAGATCATCTTCAAGGTGGCGATCGTCCTGCTAAAGAACACGCTGGGCCAGCCCGCGGTACTGCGGGAGTGTCCGGGGCTGTACGAGACCATGGAGAAACTGCGCAACATTCCACCCGAGGTCATGCACGAGGAATACCTCAGCAGAGAGGTCAGCTACACAGGTTTTCTGTATCTGTATAACCGGTGTAACTGCCATTCGGCGCAGCACACCAGCTTGTGTATCTGTATATCCGGTATAACACACCAAAGGTATAACACACCAACTTCTGTTATCTGTATAGCCGAAATATAATCGCCCTTAACACACCAGCTTCTGTATCCAAGATGGATATTCGTTTTGGTCCAAAATCTCCTTTCAATCAAAAGTTTTCAGGACACGAAAGATAAAGCCAACATCACCAATTTGTGATGAAATTAGAGTTTGTTTCATTCAAATTTCATTTTCATTTTCTTTTCATAAAAGTAGTAACTGTGATTACGTAACTTTTAAAAAACAAGCATTGGCCGAAGATTGTAACATTGCTTTTCTTGTTACATTTTGAAAAAAAAAGAAGTTAAAGTTGAAATTCCTCCAGCAGAATTAAGCAGTTGTGATATCTTTCACTAAGATGTTTTTTTTTGTGTATAATTTTTCCAGATAGTTGAGTTAAAGCTGGGTGAGCAGGACCTAGCGCGAGAACACAACATCCAACTGGAGAAGTGGAGAGCAACCCACCCAAACGACTCCCTCCCGCGGCCGCGAGCGAAGGCTGCCAAAGAAAACGGCAGAAGTCCGGACGGTCTCGACAACGACAGTGAAACTCAATCCCAAAGAACTGATAGTGAGTACGGTAGGAACGAGGAAGGGGCGGTTGGGGGAGGGGAACAAAATGGCACTCTTGAAAAAGACTCCAAAAAGGACAAGAAGAAAAAGAAGAAGGACAGTAAAAAGAAAGGTGCAAATGAGGACGCTGATTCTGTTTCTACTGTCTCGTTTCCTGAGGAGAGTTCGAAAGGAAAGAAGTGGAAAAAGGACGGCAAAAAGGAAAAGGAAGATGAGGCAAAACCTCAAGACGGTAGAATACCACCTGAAGATGAAGAAAGACTTCAAGAAGATGAGAAATCAAAGTCTAAGAAAGATAAAAAGAAGGACAAGAAGAGTAAGAAAGACGAAGAAGTTGTCTCGATAAATGAGGAGCCAGCGGTCCCACAGGACGCTCAAACAGTGGAAGATGGGACTGCCTCCTTAAAGAAGAAGAAAGATAAGAAAGACAAGAAACTTAAGAAAGACGCAGACTCCTTGTCACAGGAGGATCAAGCTTCAGAAGGCGGGAGGTTTTCCTTAAGGAAGAAGAAAGACAAGAAGGCGAAGAAAGGTAAGAAAGACGAAGACTCTGATTCAAGAAGTGGTTTGTCGCCAACTCACCAGGAGAACCAAGACACGGAAGGAGGAAGATTTTCTTTGAGGAAGAAGAAAAACAAGAAGGATAAGAAAGCGGAAGACACTGACTCAAGAAGCGGAGCCTCGCCCGTACCGCCTGAGACTGTACAGGAGGGCAGATTCTCGCTGAAAAAGAAGAAAAAGGAAAAGAAAGGAAAGAAGGAGGAAGATTCGGACTCCAGAAGCGGTGCGTCGCCCGTTCCATCCGAGGACCAGGTCGTCGAGGACGGTAAATTCTCGCTCAAAGGAAAGAAGGAGAAAAAAAGGCTGTGGAGTAAAAAAGACAAGGAGTCACAAGAATCAGGCGACCACCTGAGCTAGAAGTGGAGATTTTTCATGGCATTTGACATGACAGGAAATGACAGTTGTCAATCATAACAAACGGCCTGGTACTTTTACGGGACCCTAACTGTTGCATCGAGGGAAAGCCAGTGCAGAGGAGTCTTGAGCCATTAGAGTTGATACTTGTAAGGTAGAATAGAACTGCATCCTTGACAGTAATAGTTTTGTTAAAGATAACAAACTGTTTTAAGAGGCTATAGGAACTTTCGGTAGTTTGGGTAGTGTCTGAATAGTTGTATTGGGATAAAAAGAAATGATCTAAAAGTCTTGTAATTCGATACTTTGGTATTTTATGAGGACGTTGCAATGCTCTACAACGATCAGGGAAACTAAGTGGAGTATTCCTGGCTTTACTTGTGTACGGTTTTTTAGAAACCTGTGATGGTTTTTTGACAATTTGGATTGAATGTTGTTTTGAGGGAAGTTTTGACTCCTGCCATTACGTTGTTGTGAATACTGTGTATACATTAATACATTGTAAGTAGTTTGTAATGGTATACGATTCAGTCTGCATGTCATTTTGAAATGTCCGTTGTATTTAACATGGTTTCTATCTATATGTACTTGTTTGAATAGCCCTCTAGCTAGGGGCTAAACTCGTCAGAACTATTATTAAAGATCGTCCGTTAAGCGATAGGAAAGCCATGGCAATATGAAATAATTCTCAGTGAAGCATTTTGTCCTACAATATAATTGTAGTGTGTAAGATATGTAATTTAAAGCAGGCCTCCGTAGACTGAGAGTTGTTGTACTAATGAAATGTCAATCTCAATTTAAGGCCCCACCAATTTAATTTCTTGGTTAACAGATTTTTTTTTAAATTTTAGCACAAGGACATCATTAAAACAGAAAGCTGGGGTGAAAATTTGCACCTGACCATGTTCACTCCCTGAAACTGTGTGCACCAAAGTTCAAACTTTCCTCTGAAATTCTGTTTTCATGTTGATTTTCCAATCTAGCATTTTTTCAAAAATTCCGTTAACCAAGAAATCAAATTGGTGTGGCCTAAAGAGTTTTAAAAATGTGAAGAGATTTAGATCTACATGTAAAGTACCATGCAACAAACTTGTTTTAAGATTTCTTGCCATTGATTTAATTTAAATTAATGAAGGTAACATTTTTTGGGAGAAAAGCTAGTAAAACTAAGTCAAAACCTTGAGGTAGCTTCAAGTAAAAGATTTGGGTTTGAGCTGTCAATAACCTTTCTACTTGACAAGATCATCATAGAAATGTAAATAGATTTAAGGGAGTAAAAAAAAATTATCTGAAAAAGGATTCTTCCACTTGGTAAAAAAAGGGGTGCTCATCGCTGCAGGTATGGAAATATGTTTGCCATTGTCAAGGGCTAGGGACCATTTATTTGGTTTAGAAGAAATAAGCCTTTTCACAGGTTAAACTGCCCATGCACAGTTACATGTAGATGCATTGTGGGTAATATGTAAAAGTTTAAGGCCCCTGAGTGGACATGTATTAAGCATAGTCTACACAAGAGCTGTTTACAAGTTAGGGGCCTTCACCTTTGACATATTACCCACAATGCATCTTGCTGCACATGTGCAGTTTAAACTGTGAACTGGCTTGTTTTGAATGGAGTGTTGCAGATGATTTCATGTCGAGTTATGTTTCAGCTTTTTAGGAAAATTTCATGTGACTGTGTTACTGACCGTACTTAGTTTAATGATAAACAAATGAAACCACATGTAAACGTAGAGAGAATTTATTTATTTGCAATTCTCTATGATTTACTTTCAAATTGCTTTTATAAACAAAAAGGTGCAAAACAAGTACTTACTTATTTGAGCTGGATGTTTTACATGATGTAAACATTGCGAAGATCGTCGAGTTTTTGACATTACACATTTCTTCCATTTCTGAAATGGATTTGTATAACATATGCAGTCAATCTCTGGATGGACCCACCCCTTTGAAGTCGCCAAATTTTTTTTAGCCTCTTGGATTCTCAATGGTAACTTCTATATTAATAGCTTGCACTACTAGTAGCATACTTGCCCAAAGAGACAAGCAAAATGATTTGTTGCTTAGAAACTTTTACGTCACTATCTTTTGGCAAGATGTTGCTATGATATCCTTCCCTAGAAAAGTAGATGCGAGAATGTTGACCTGCCCATGAAATTCAATTCCCGCCAACTGTTACATTTTATTTAGCTTGTTGCTAATGTTAGCAAAAATGTTGTAGACAGCGCAAAGAAGCCACATCGGGGTAGCACTGATAAGTACTGTAAATGCAGAAATGTTCGCGGTGGCTTTATGTTCGCAGTTTTACGCGGCGACCGTTTAATGCTAACTTAAAACCACCGCGAACATTTTTTTCCAATACTGTAGCAGTATGTGACTATAGCGCTGCCGCAAACTTAAAACCACCGCGAACACTTAGCACGAAATAAAAACCATGTGAACTTAAATGCATTTACAGTTCCTGAAACATATTGTAAAGCTGCTTGGCTGGTACCAGTGTAGACTTTAGTGAGATAACATTGAATTCATCGTCTGTTGTAAGGAAACTGTACATTTTAGATGTGTATTTGGTGTTGTCATTAGTAAACATCACAATGTCTTATGCCATAAAAACTGTGTGATTATTGAGTCATCTGTTCTTATTCTGAACATTATGTTACATTTTTACTTCCATGTATGGAGGTTTTGTTTTCGGTGTGTTCTTAGGCCATTGTGATTTGATTATATGGATCATGGATGACATTCGCCCTTGCATCAATTTTTGTCTTGTTTCCAGAAAAATAAGAAAATTTCGACCATAATGTAAATCGTACAAAGAAGCTGCAAAATAGATGCCATGAGTTGCCCAAAAAATATTTCGGAAAACGGATACCAATGTCTTAGTGTGCCAAAGCAAATTTGAAAGTCAAAGAAGATGTGAAAGAACAAAACTGAAGAATCCATTGTTCCTTATACCATACTCTGGTTGCTTGCATCAGTTTTGGGGTTCCCAGAGGATGTCATCCCAAGGTCATCCATATAATCAAATCAACATGTATGCTTACAGTAGAGTGACTGGAAGTGACGAGGAAAATGGTTTCGCTGCAGACTGGCAGGAAGTGAAGGCAAAATTGGAGGTCACAATGAACCCCCCACACACACAAACACACCCTGGTTCCTCATGTTTATACACCCCGACCAATCAAACCACGTGAATCGCATTGAAACTCAGATTCGTATCAGCCATTTTCCGACAAATCGCTTTCTAAGTTGCGTTAACGACTACATTGATCTGACAAAACAAACTCGCCAGTGAGATGGTGGAAAGTGTCAGCTTTCCAAAGATGTTTTCAGATTGACAATTTTGGCACTTTGGAAGTGATTGAAAGCGACCGCGATTTAACGTTTAGAGAAAAGTAGTAGAAACTATTTTTTTTCTAAACGTTAAATCGCGGTCGCTTTCAATCACTTCAAAATTGTCAATCTGAAAACAACTTTGGAGAGCTGACACCTTCCACCATCTCACTGGCGAGTGTGTTTGGTCAGATGTAGTCGTTAACGCAACTTAGAAAGCGATTTGTCGGAAAATGGCTGATACGAATCTGAGTTTCAATGCGATTCACGTGGTTTGATTGGTCGGGGTGTTTATAGGCACTGACACTGAAGTTAGGTCAAAGGTCCCAGAATACTTTATCTTATTTCCTGTCTTCAATTTCCTGCTATATAATTTGTGGTTATGTTAGCCAGTGGGGAAAATGCAGAATCAGCGATATATTCACAGTAATGAAGGAAACAAAAACTTCACAAAACTAGAAATATTTCCCGATGGTTGGTGAACTTTGATTTCTTGCTTGATTGTTCTACTTTGCCAAGAAGGCTGTATTTTCGGTAGCCCGTGTATTTGTGTGCCCCCTTGTTCATATTGTTCCTACCAAAACCAATGCCATGGAGGATTAAGAGGAAATAAAACAACGACATGGAATAGGTTATACAACATCCATTGTTTTTCGCCCAACCGTTAACATACCGAATCGAGCATTGCGATTGCTGGCATAATCAGTATGAACAGGGAATGTTGTCGGGTGGAATATTGTTGACTGTAGCTCCGATAGCGACCCGTTAAATCTTTAAATTTCACTTCAAACGTTTCTTGGCACGTTTCTTGGCGTCTCGCAAACGGTCTGCCTTGCTTCGCTTCTTTTTCTCACCGGGGGGCCCCTCTGAAATGGAGAAATAATTTTAGTTCCAAACAATCCTTGGAGACGTAACTTACGGATCGGCTCCAACTTTTACACAGCGAATTATGGAACCCCAGCACTCCAGATTACAAATTTCTCGTCTATTCTGTAATTCCTCCGTTTCCTTACCTGAATCTTTAGTCTGCTTGGACGCTTTCCCCTTCTTCGACACCCGTTTCTTCTTCTTTTTACAGCAGCAGAGCCTTCCCCGTATCACCCCGGCTAGTGCCTTTAGATGCTTCGCCAGCTTAAAGGGTGACAGCATCCGGCTCATCATCATAGACCACATAGATACCATACTGGCACATGGGCACGATTCAAATCCCCTGGTGTAACGGCTGAGGATGGTTTTCTTCGGTGGTGTTCATATGGTAAACTGAAGTAGAATTCAACAATCCTGTTCTGAATGTCCTCTTTGTGACGTCATCGACGTACGTGGATCGGGAAGTGGCGTTGATCCCTTGTAGAAAGGCCGCACATATTTTGTGCCGTAACTAAAATTTGGAAAGACAGTGTTAGGGCTGTTTTGGCTCTGCAGAGATATATCATTGATCTCAATCGCTACGAATAAGGTTCCTAATAAAGAAATAAAGTGAAATATTTTGCAGAATTAAGTCAACCAATCGTTGCGATGTTCTGGAATAACAAGGTCGATTTGTGTTTCAGTCAACAATCGCCCACATCTACATGTCTAGCCTTCACCCGGAAAGGTCCCAGTGCACGCGGGCTTGTGCGCGTGCCCATACACCTGATACGGGACGGTGTTTACACTTTGCGACAGACCATGAGGGTACAGACGCGTACGGATGGAAGAAAGTGAAAGTAAACTTACGTTTTAATCAAAATATTTACTTAGTATTTTGTATCATTTATTGGCGCATAAATGCTTGGTTGTAAACTGCAGATGTCTGCAACTAGCGTGGCCTAATATGTTAATAACCAAAGTCTCCAACTGGGACTTGCTTGCACCGAACTATTTGCGGCGTTTGCGGATGTATACGGCGTTATGCGGTCAGCAGGTAAAAAATACTGCTACCAACCTCCTTGCTACTACTGGTGCCTAACAGGTAACAGAATTCAGTAGTGTTTTTTTTCATCGCCAAGTTCGAAAACCAGGCCGAAGTTGTGGCGACAAAGGAAGTCTGCCTTGAGTAATCAACTCCTTCACAAAGGTGAGTACTCAAGACACGCTTCACTATATGTACTAGCCTGAGGCTAAGGGAGACGACAGGTGACTTGTAAACTTGCCCGCCATTTTAGGCAATCCACTATATATCATACCAACTCGTTGTACATTCCGATTCGTTCATGGTACTTCTTTGTTTAATCCAGGATCTTAAAGTTACTGGTAGCGGTCTGAGATGATCTATGAGTTGCATAGCTTCTCGGCGCGTGCCATGCGACTTGCTAAACAGTGTTGTTTTAAACAAACCACTTGACTTTGGAAAGCTGATCGTTCGGTGTGAACTCAGCCATTGTTTGCACCGTTGACTAAAGCCTACTCGGCTCTTTAAAAAGAGTTTCCATTGAGCCTCCATGACTATACCAAAGTATGAGATACTGTTTGTATCAATTACTGTGTGTATGTCAGTGCTAGCAATCGGTATACATGCAATTAATGTCTCAACCAAAGACCGCTGTCTAAAACCTATATTTTTGGCGGCGCCACAGGAGCGGAGCCGATAGGATCTTCCTTGACTTGTCACCTTTTGTTTCAGGATGGCAGGTCCGGTCCAAGAAAGGGTAACAGATGCTGACAAGCGCCATTTTGATTTTATTGACGCTTTACTCGGTATATCCGAAGCCCTCACAGAAAAGGAAACAGCAAATGTGAAGTTGTATTGTATGCACCTGATCCCGAAAGGCCAGTTAGCGCAACATACACGGGCTGTTGACGTTTTCCACAAGCTGATAGAACTGGACAAAATAGACCAGGAGAACTTGGACTTTGTTGAAGAGATCTTGGAGAGAATGGGGCGACGGGACCTGATCAGAGACGTTCTTAGGCCCTTCCAGCCACCAGATCGAGACATTCCGGAGAACCCAGACCTCCAACCAGGAACAAGCTACGGGAGTGAAAATACCGAGGCCCGTGAGGGTGAGTGAAAGAAATTGCTAACTCAGGAAAATGTAGATAGACCTAAATTACGGAAACCTGCAAAAGTTACGACCTCAGTCTAAATTTATAAGATAAATCACGTAAATGTTAAGAATTCGACATTATCACATGTTTTCCTGCTAGAAACCACTTGTGGTGTCTTGTTGTTCTGGTTCAAATGGTTTAATCACCCCCCACCCCCAGATAATGGTTTGAGTGACCCCTAGCACGGTTACCATAAAGTATCATTTCATCTGCATTTATTTTGCAGGAACTATAATGTCCAACATCTACGTTATCGTACACGGACCAGTACGTATGATCCAGGAAACCCTAGATCGTCTTAAAAACAACCTTGCGTCGCTGTGTCGCACCAGAAGGGCACAGGTCATGTTCAGAGGTTACAGAAGAGTCAGGAGCATCTTGGTGCACTTCTCCATACCGCGGGGCAACACAGCGGTGCTGAGGCTCATGGCGGAGCACTCCGACCCAAGGCTTGTGTACATGGGCGTCAAGTCACTGCAGATCGATGCGGAACCACCCATAGAGGTCACACAGTCACAGGAGGTGTTGTTGTTTGGTGCGTTCAATCTGTCCATCTGAAGTTTGTTTGTCTCATTCTTGCATCCTTTTTTGATTGTAAAATATCAACATGACAAAAAGAGTGTTATCATATATGATATTTCAGCGGTGAATACAGCCACTAACTGGAGACAATGATATATCATTAAACAGATGACCTGCTTTTTTTCATTTGAAATTAGGCTGGAACTTCCATCACTCTGTAAGTTCTTATGTCTTTCACATGCACTGTAGATGTCAAGAGACAACTCCCTGCAGATGACATCGAGGTAGGATGCAGTACTCGGATGACGCAACAGAGGGCGCCTAAGAACTGGACCCGCCTGTCAGCCCTAAACCTGTTCTCGGACGCCCTGCACCTCCATCTGCAGATTGCCGAGAGTCTGGAGTACCAAGGATTCTCCTACAGCCTGGTCCAGGCTCTGGCAGAAAAGGAGAAGCTCAGAGAACAGGAGATGGGACAGCGCATCCAGAACCTCCTCACGAAGACAGAGGAGGATTCCAACACGCTCATGACCACGCGCTCCAAGCTCAACATCGAAGAGAACAGGTCAAAGGAAGCCCTTGAGACGATCATAGTTCTTGAAGAAAAGTTGCAGCAGGCTCAAGAATACGCAGAAAAAGCCGCCAAGCAGGTGGCATCCCGCGTGACAGAGTACACGGGGGAGAAGCCGCCTGGTGGCTGGTCGGCACAGATCAAGAAGGCAGACGTAGCGACACAAGCAGGAGAAAAGAAGGAGACGATCCCTTACGGTGGGTCGCAATCTGGATCAGAAGTTGGCAACTTTCGGAGCCCAGTCTGCGGTGTGTGCGTCGTGATGTCGCCTAGCAACGAGATATTCGTGGTTGATAAAGGCAACAGTCGAGTCCAAGTCCACAACACAAAGGGGGTTTACCTCCGCGACTTCCGGACAGTCGTACCAGGTACAGACGAGAAGGCTAATAAACTGACGCCCCATGATGTCTCTATGGATGCAAACGGTACCCTGTGGGTCGTGGGAGAAGGGGAATCCGCTGATTACATCGTACAATACAGCAAGGAGGGGAGAGCCACGGAAAAGATTGAACTCCCAGAGCCGGCGCTATACGTTCGTGGGATCGTAGTTGATACGCGCAACAACCACATCTTGGTGACCGAGCCCAGTGGAGACCTCGGTGAGGTAAAGGTCTTCCGTCCGGACGGCTCTCTGGTGAGGAAGTTCGGTCATCCTGGCATGAGAGTCCCGAATTGCATCAAAGTGGATGGGGAAGGAAACAGATTTGTGTCGGACTGGTTCACGCGATCTGTCTACATGTATGACGAGTCCGGGAAGTTCCTGCGTACTGAAGTTTGGAGATGAGGAAAGGGGGAAGGCCAGTCTCCCCGCGGTATCTGTACGGACAACTTGGGTCACACCATCGTGGCGGACTCTAAGGAACGGCGCTCGTCCGTAAAGCTGTTTTCAATTCACTGCGACTATGTGATCATGAATGGGAACAAAAGGCAACTGGTACTTACCAGTTGGACATGGTTGGACTGATCATGCAGTGACTCACTGACTGTATTACCTCCATGCAAATGGAGGTATATGCACATGTATTGTTTTCTTTCAACGGTGTGTGTGTGTGTGGTGTGTGTCCAATATCAGCTATATGTACACGAACAATTGATATTGACAATAGTGCAGGATTTGTCCTAGGCACGGACCGGCAGCCGTAGACTTTTGCTTCCTACTACAAGGTGCCTGCAGTATTAAATCGCGCCAAAGCAAAAAAAAGTGTCACCGGTGGTACAAATGGATGCTTGCTTTTGTTGATTAATGAATGGATTTTATATAGCTCGGCAATCGTACAACGTATGGCAACAGCTATGAAACGACGATGCTACCTGGCTTATCTATCCTACATTTAGACCTACAATTATTAGTAATAAGATAAATAAAACTAGAAAGGCAACATTTGCAGGAGCAAATGCAACATGTTTCGCCCATTTCCCTTCTCATGCAAAACGCGCCTGTGGTATCGAGGCTTACGTTTGTCATATGTCTGCAATGTTGGTATTTGAATAGATAATTGAATTGAAGACCAGTCAGACATGGATCTCTCCCAATTTGAAACCCTATGCATGGATGGGCTCTTCCAGGCGCCCATATCCATACTGGACCATTAAAAAACACCTCCACCAAACGAAACTGGGCCTTTTTGATATGATAGTCAACCAAGCCCAAAATTGAATGTTAAAAAAATGTCCCCCTCATACAAGAATGGACAAGAATGTAAACAAGTGAAATCTTGCTGAAGATCTGGATTTCTGCTGCGGAAGAATTTCCGCAATCCGAGAGTCCAGACAATTGTTCATTACGCAGCGAACAGCTCCTCGAACCAGCTCAGGTTTTGCAAAGGTTTCACAAATTTCTGCTAAACGTACCGCAAATTTCTGGTGTGTATTTCGTGACCTGTATTGTAACACTGGCATATACCACCATTAAAAAACGTTGCTAAAGAAAGGATACACAACCAATTGTAGGGATATGAGCGTACTCTTGGTGTAAGTGAAAAAAATGTTATTGCTGTATATATGTATGATTGTATGTACACACAGAGAGGAATGTAGAGCAATAGATTTATGTCGAAAAACACCACCAGAAAAGGCGTAGATTTTTAACCTTCTCAATTGCACGTAACTTCATTAGGACACAACATTAACATTAGAAAGGCAACATTTGCGATAGCAAATACAGAATATTTTCTCATCTCCCTCCCAATGTCCCCCGCTCAATAATTACGCGCACAAGTCACAGGTCAGGTCCACGTGGGTCTTGGGGTCACTGACCTTTAGGTCGTGTTGTTTACGCTCGCACTTGGCCATATGAATAAAGATGTGACCATATATGGCAACACCATATATGGTCATAGGAGAAAAATCGGCGATCTTCTCCCCAAAAACACCATCCAAAATCGTTTTTTGAAGTGGTGTATACCGAAAGTGCGAATGGAGTTCTTTTAATATTTGTTCTATGTACCCCCTTAGCAAATTTCAGGTCATTTGGATGTATTTCCAGAACACAGGAGGCCAAAATGTACGTTTTTGGTCAGAAAAACCTCAATAAAATCGTTTTAAAGACATTTATCAAAAAGATTTAAAAAAAATCCCAGGGTATTTACCCACTCTACCTGTATACCAAATTTCAGCTCAGTTGGTCCAGGGACGACTGAGCTGAGTCGATTACAAGATTTGACAGGAGAAAGAAACCGTAAGAAAACAATATGTTGCGCCCAACAGTATGTTGGGCTCAACATAACTAAACTACGCACAAAAAGTTTGGAAACTTAACTTTGGTCGATCATATCTCCCTTGTTTCTTGATCAATTTTAATGATTTATGTATCGTTACAAAGCTTGTGTAATTTTCTTTCCTATGATACCAAACTTAATATGGTTGTAAATTAATGCAACGAGTACCAAACCTACTTATGCGAGCAGGTCACATAAAAAAAGTGCCCAGATTATTCTACTAATGTCAAACGCTCAATTCAGTATTTTTTCTTCTGCTGGTAGCAAGTAGCTTGTGTACGAGGGTAATAGGAAACTTAAATCAACAAAACACATTAATATGAAAGCCAAGGATAGTCTTCATCCAAACAAAAAAATGCATGCGTAAAGGAGCCTCAGTTATGATGAAGGTGGCTTAATACTGAGTACACAAGCCATGCACTGTCACCACAGCCCGGCACATCCTCCTCATGCTTGTCACCAGTTTTGTTACGCGGCCCTTGGCTATTCTTTCACAAGGAGTCGTCGCAGGCCGACCAGTGTTGTTCTGTTGATCATTCTTGCATGCACAGCTCGCCCAGGCTGATCAGTGATCACAGAGTCTGAGACTGTGTTCAATTGTGTCGAGATCTGGGCTGCAGGAGGGCCATTCTATCCTCTGTATTCCTGCATCCTGGAGGTGGTCTGAAATGACTTTCATTCTGTATCGACGTGCACCATCATCTTGCAGATCTTACATATTGCAGAGGTAAGGATCTTGGACATGTGACTGGATCAGTGAGAAAGGTGTCTCTATGTCTTGACACATCGAGGTTGCTTAGGATGATTAGCCTGGTTTTTCCTCTGGCAGTTACCGTTGTACTGCCCCACACTATGACACTGACTCCAACAAAACAGTCAGTCTATCCGTGCAACAGTCAGCGTAGGCCTAGGGTTCTCCTCGTTGTCCACACTTTCATTTACCCATCCAATTAAAAGCAACAGTCTAAATAAATCTACTCGTATCTGTAGCTGTGAACATAACATTCCTCAACACACTGTTCCATTCACGATATGGACAACACCACCACAAATGGGTTTGGCGCTGCGCTGAGTGTTTGACACTAGCATGGAAATTTGGGCACTTTTTTTTCTACAACCCACTCGCGTAAGCAGGCCTTGTACTCGCTCCAGGAGATTGCAATTATAATGAGTTGGGTATCATAGGAAAGGAAATTACACAGGCTTTCCAACGATATATAATGCATTGAAATTGATGTAGAAACAACGGAAATATGATCAACCAAAGTAAAGTTTACAAACTTTTTGTGCGTAGTTTATATGAGTTACATTATAGTCAGTGCACGGATGATTTGGTCTCACTGTTAGAATGAAGTACAAAGAACCAATGAAGGTGGATATAGGAATTGGATGTGATAACAGTACACGGAAATGACGGTCTGTGTACCAGAAAGGTTGAAGCGTGCCTTAGTGGTAATAGATATTACGTATCAGCACATCTCTCTTTGAACAGATCTTTAAGAGGGTAAGAAGGCAACACCACCCGAGGGGCCTGCTATGGAGGCTACAAATGTCCGGGGAGTTCCCGGTAGTCATGTACGTCAGAGTGACAGTAAACAACCATGTCACAAAATGGAATAGATGTGATGAGACGAGTTGTAAGTTGGCGTTCATTTTGAGAATAGGTGCATTCAATTTGGTGCACCTAACCTAAAAATTTAGGTGCACAAAAAGAAGTTTGGGTGGAAAGCATAAGATAAAGTATCAGATCCACGCGAAAATAGATGAATTCACCGATTTTTCCTCCCAACTTCTGGGAGATCCAAGGCCTTTCTTATGCAGCTATGATCAAATGTCCAAACGGGGGCCTGGCCTGGCAGTTTGCGGAAACGAAAAGTATGATATAAAAGACAACAAAGCACACAAAACGAAAAAGAAACACAAGATAGTTATCATATAATTTGTGCATATTTATCAATAAACACGTTTCTTTTTCGTTTCCGCAAACAGCCCGGCCGGGCCACGGTTTCGAAATGTGACTAATACTAATGGCATTAGTAATGCTCAGTTTAAGGTCAACGACCTACAGATCGAAACTGAAAGATCACCATAGATACGCAAAATATCAGTTCCTCGAGCAACTGGATAGATTTGTAACTGTTATATTGCGAATCTTACCATACCTTGATGTCTAACCTCCATCGACGTAATGTTGATAAATAAATTTCACAGTCGTTCCCGCCAGATCAATAATATTAGTACAATCTGTAAAGGTAACGTGAGATTTCGTCTGAAACTTAGCACAATGTAAACACTATGACGCAGTCCAAGGTCAACGGCCTACAGATCGAAACTAAAAGGTCATATTCTTGTATATATACGCAAGATAAACATCAACACTGACAACAGCATTGTAGTAAGCGTACATCATGGTAAGGGTAACGTGAGCTTTCGTCTGAAACGCAGTCCAAGGTCAACGGCCTTTAGATCGAAACCAAAAGCTCATATTCAAATGAATACGTCGTCATCGAGTCAGGACTGTTACAGTCAGAGAGCGCCACCATTCAGGACAGGTTTTGACCAAAGAGAACGTAAAAGTCCTAAAGGAACTACAACGATGCATGAAGAGAGCGAGGAAGAGAAAACGCCCCTTCTTGGGGACGGACGTCACTCCGAAAGCTGCGGCACAAGGAGGGAAGAAGGGGAGGTAGCGGTAAAGATTGAAGAAGAAGAAGATGGGATAATAACTGAGAATTCAACAAAAGGGGAAGGAGCGGAAGGATATGACGATGCTGACGGTACAAGGAAGGCGCGGAAAAAAATACGCAGGAAGAATAATAAGAACGTGCAGGAAGATCCGGACGTAACAATCTCACATCCGAAGGTAGGAAAGGTTTCATTATTATTTATATTCAAGGTATTGCATCGTCGGGGGATTAACTGCGATGTTGTTCATGACTCTTAAGTTGATGTTAACAGCTGTACGTATCTGTGACCAGGACATGGGACAATCACAATCTGCCATTAGAATAAAATAGCACACATATTCATAGAAAGAATATATCACCAAGAACGCCCCTGTCTATATGATACGATTTGCATGGGGTTTTAAGCCGTGTGCACATAAGCTGGTTCCCTCGCCTTTATCTTGTACCAAGTCTTGTCAAAAGGATGTCCGAAAACAACTTATGACATCCTACTAGTAGTTAATTCGTGATATGTCTCTTTCCTTCCTGTGATTGCAGAGACCTTGTTATGGCAGCGGAAGTGTTCCTCATTTGGGGTACTTGTTTCCTTTCACTTTCACGTAGCAATGGGGAATCCCCTGGTGATGACGTACTTCTAATGTTTTTTTTACGCCAAGTTCTGCCTTGATACATGTACATTGTAATACTGTAAATGCATTCAAGTTCGCGTGGTTTTTATTTCGCGCTAAGGGGAAAATGGAGTGTTCGCTGTGGTTTTGACTTCGCGGCAGTGCTATAGTCACATACTGCTACAGTATTGGACAAAAATGTTCGCGGTGGTTTTAAGTTCGCATTTCTGCATTTACAGTATCGTGTTCTAATGGCGCCCGACCGCTTTTGAAACTAGAGTTCGGAGACCTCATACCTCCGTGAGAGATTTAGAGCTTTAATTTTTTTAATTTCTTGTTTTATCGTGTCTCATTCATTATGAAAATTAAGTTGTAATGAGCGTAATCACGATCTCAATTAGATTGTATAGAAATAATATGTCACCAAGCACGTACACCCGTGTCTGTACATGATACGATTTGCATAGTGGTGTTAACATTATGAAACTTGCTGGCTCCCTCGCCCATAGCTAGTAAAAATCAAAAGGATGTACAAAACAACTTACGACATCCTATTCAACTTGTAATATGTCTCTTTCCTTCCTGTGATAATAGATACTATATAACGACAAGAAGTGTTCCTCATTTGGGGGCACTTGTTTATTTTCACTTTCACATGACAACGGGGAATCCCCCGAAATTTGATAACCGGCTAATGGTATACTAGTAATGGTTTTGTATAGGCCAAGTTCTGCATTGATACTTACGTAATTACAGGTTTGCGTAGCAAAACCTTTGTTGGATCCGTTGGCAAGTGTTGTGGCCGCCATTTTGAATTGTGACGTCACATGGTCGCCAAACCATTTTATTGGGAGGGGTGTTTTTGGGGTCGCTAGCGTTCTCTCTATTTCTAACAAATCGGCACACAACTACTAGTATCACATATTCAACTGAAATAAAAAGAAAAATTCGAAACCAATTCACATTTATAAAAAGACCCCGTAATCGCTAAACTAACATAGCAAACCTGAAGTATATGTAGCACAAATATTTAACTCTAGTATTTTTTTCTTTTCACATGGCAATGGGGAACTTTCATAGCCCATGTAAAGGGGGGGGGGGGGGGTTAAGTCTTCATACGAATTTTACGGAATTTATACAATCCACTACTAAGAAATAGATCAATTTTACGGATTTAAAACGAATTTTACGGAATTCATACGATCCACTACTAAGAAGCATACCAATTTTACGGAATTCAAACGAGTTTTATGGGATGCATACGATCCTTACTATTAGTAAAACTTGTATGAATTCGGTAAAATTGGTGTGTTTCTTAGTAGTGGATCGTATGAATTCCGTAGAATTCGTATGTATTTCATAAAACGAGTATGCACTCCGTAAACTTCGAATGATACATAGGCACCCCTGATATAGTAGCTTCTCGACCAGTACTGATGTTTCAAAATTACAGTCTCGACTTTCAACTGTTGTCTGATTAGTACCGCGTTCTTATGGCTCCCCTTCTCTTTTGAAACAGGAGCCAAGAAACTCACGACTCATCATATCATAGAAAATCCACGATCTTCTCCTTGGCATGTATGTATATCAATAAAAAGGCTAATCAGAATATATTTGTTTTGTAGCCCGGAGCAACAGTTGAAGATCTCCAGCGTGAGGTGGAGGAACTTGAGGACATCATGAGGAACAACGTCAAGAAACTCGTGGAACATCGAGACCGGCAGCTGGAAAATGTCCTGGAAAGAACGGAGAGACTGGACGCCACCGCCGTTGACTTCGCGAGGGTGTCCACCCTTCTTTTGGTCAGGACGAGGCTGAGGTCCAATAAGTGGACAATATGTATCGTCTGCACAGTGGTGATTCTGATGCTATTTGGTGTGATTGGAATTGTTGTCTATCTATGTATTCTTAACAATACAGGGAATCAGTTGCCACAAGTTGCGAATTGAATCAGGGAGGCATAAATGCACCTCTCTCAATTCTACGGTCACAATTGGAAAAAGCGGTCCCGCCAGGTACATGTAGTTCACGAGCTGTTTTTTACACTTCCGGGTGTGACCCTTACGCGGCCCCGTGGGACACCCCACGCCTACCGGACATTTTTGGGCATGGCCGGGCTCCGGGATCTTTTAAAACTCGGAGTTAAAATCAAGCCGGGACCCGGTAACAAATAGACGCCGTAAGCAAATGGTGAGAACTCTGAGAGCTACTCCCCCGGTATCCGTCAGTCCACCGGGACAAATTTGTGGCTTTGAGACCCGACCGGGGCTACACGCCCTACGGGCACCGGCGCAATTGTGACCGTAGCGTAAGTCTATTTTGTACCTAAAATACTGTAGATCTAGAAGATGAAGTCCACTTCATTATAGATTGTACTATGTATGCTTATGATAGAGGTATCCTATTTAGTTATATAGAAAGTAAATTCCCTCACTTGTGAATAGATGATATCAGAAGAACATTATTGCACGATACTTGTACATGGTACAAAGTATGGCAAGAATTGTTAAACATAATCCAAAATAGAAGTACAGAATAAAACTTAACATCCTAATTACTAATACAATAAGGGCTAGCATACATTTTTGATATAGTGTTATAATCAAGTGGGACTAATCATTTGTTTCGTTCCTTTTTTTAATGATAAATTAAAGCAGTCGTTTAGAAATTTACCTATTTTTGCATTGTGGGGATTGTTGCATTCAAATATATACTCAAAACAGTCTGTAACATCGAGACTCTTAAAGCTTGTTGTACTTGTTTTGAGAAATGTGAATAACTTATTACGTAAAGCATCATATTTATGAATAGCACTAAATCCATATTCCTCATGCGTTTTGATAGACCGACTCTAGAAAAACTCATGGCAATCCTACATTTTCAACAATACCAAGCACAGGGTTCTCTATCCACTGGACGTACCGGTAACACAAATTATGACTCACGGGCATTTTGTTTGTTAGCAACCCAAGCAATATTAGGGCCCGAAAATCTTATTTTGAAAGTCAACTTATTTATTCGCTTCTATATATGATTAGTTCAAAGAACACTATCACAATGTATAGCAACGTCCATGATGCTAATATACGACGTTGTTGTGATGTGATAACTCACTGAAAGTCGTGGCCGGAGTTTTTGTAGGCTCGCGAAACTAAGGGGATCATCGTATGGCACGATTTTCCGCGGTTCTAGAATGCTCAAAGTATGAAGTTATTTCGCAAATGTGCTAAACAATGTTAGTAAATGTCACTACCATAAAGATTTCAGCATTTTATTTCTTTCCATTTTCGGGGCCTAATATTGCTTTGGTTGCCTTTAAACTTAGTCTGAAGTTTTACGTGGGCTAGTAAAGAAAGCAACTCTGGTTTATATTAGGATGCTTGTATGGACAGGCTTTGCAAGTTCTGTTCAATGTCATGGTAGAATTAGAGCTACTAGCTGTATGCATACGTACAGTTGATCTTGATAATAGTCCAGGATTTGTCCGAGATATTTTAAGATTGAGAACTAAGGTAGAACGGACCAGCAGAGTATTGCCTCACACTGCAAAGCTCCATATTAATATAATCGCACCAAAAAAATGAAAGGAAAACGATTCGCCGGTTGTTCAAACGCATGTTTGCTTTTTTTGATGAATGTATGATTGCTTGACAATCTTGTGGTACAATGTATAATTTGTATGGCAACAGCTATCAAAGAACAATATTACCGGTACCATGCAGGCTAACCCATCCTACATCTAGAACTACAAAATATTATCGATAACAGTATATGGGTTACATTATCGATGTTATATTATGGAGGACTTGGAACAAAGTACAGTACAACGAAATTGACCTATGTGGGTGGATATAGGAGTTGGATGTGATAACAGTACACGGAAATATCGGTAGGTGTACCAGAGAGGTTGAAGTGTATTGTTAATAGTCTGTATCAGCGCTTCTCTGTCTGAATGACTCTTTAAGGGGGTAAGTCGTAAATCATAGGTAACACCACCAGAGGAGCCTGCTATGGAGGCTACAGCTGTCCGGCCGGATTTTCCCATTGTCATGTTCGTCGAAGTGACAGTAAACAAAGTTCACCAAGACTTCTGGCCGTTAGAAGATATCTATATTAGCACAGGAAGGAAATTCACATATCACAAAATAGGATGTGATCACTTGTTTTGAGACGAGTTGTAAGTTAGCGTTTATTCTGACTGCCTAATTTCTGGGAGCGTTCTTGTGAATAGGCACATTGGTGCACCTAGTACCTAACCTAGAAATTTAGGTGCACAGAAAGAATTTAGGTGCACAACATGAAATAAAGTGAAGTATCAGATCCACGCGAAAATAAACGAATTCACTGATTTTTCCTCCCAACTTCTGGCAGATCCAAGGTCTTTCTTATGCTATGGTACAGTTGAATGTCCAAACGGGGGCCCGGCCGGGCAGTTTGTGGAAACGATAAGTATGATGTAAAAAAACAACAAAACACACAAAACACGAGAAAAAATGTTGTATCTTTAGTAAAATCAAGGGTAAAATACACTTTCATTGTTCATTTTCGCAAACAGCCCGGCCGGGCCCCGGTTTTGAAATGTGAGCGTAACGTAAGTAATGCTCAGTTCAAGGTCAACGACCTACAGGTCGACCTATTTTATCTTGTGTATATAGTAATGTACCTATGCATATAGCGCATGTAATCAAATGATTTAACGATGTTAGATTGGATTGCAAGACTGATTTTTACTGATTGATAGAAACATTGTACTTAAACTAGTGATGCGTAAATTGCCATTGCCTATGTATTTGTCTGTCCTATCTGTTGCCTCTCCAATATCAGCTACGCTGCCTGAGAGTCAGTGTAATATATTGTGAGTTGTTAATTACATTTGCCAATAAATAGCTAAATGACCTACAGATCAATACCAAAACGTCCCCATTGCTCGCGGCTTGACAGAGTTGAAGGAGTCCTAAAGTCCAGAAGGGGGAGTTATTTTCCAATAGATGATAATTTTAGGAAGTGAAAATGAATACTTTTTACTGTATACTATAAAGTACCCACCAGTCCCGTGCGTATTCCCCAGGTGACCCTCTATTTTCTGATTAAACAAATTAAACAACCTCAGCCTATGGCTTATTACAATGTGCCTGACAAGGCCTGACAAAAGTTAGATTACAAAAAGAATGTCAGGGGGGTTAAGAAGAACTCGTCTTGCTTTGTGTTATTTTATATCTTATTAGCAATTGGCCTTCTTATTGTGCTTAACCACCCTCATCTATGCCAAAAATATTCACCATTAAAGATGTATGTTTACACATAGGAAATACATGGGTAGGGTCTGCAAGGGTTTAGTGAGTATCATATTGTTTTAAAAAACGCACCTTGTGTAATTCACCATAAGCAGAATTCTGTAAAAAGTCGGCTGATTATGTATTCATTGATAAGATATAACAATAACACCGCTTTCTGGAGTTTAGGACTCCTTTAAGTGTGCGCGTGCCCATACACCTGATACGGGACGGTGTTTACAGTTTGCGACAGCCAGATCGAGAGAGCACAGACAAATGATGCAAAATGAAAGTAAAATTTCGTTTTTATCAAAACATTCACCTGGCCTTTCATATCGTTTATTGACGCATAAATAACTGATCGTTTACTACAAATGTCTGCATTCCGTAACGTAAAATAACCAAAGTGTGCATCGTTTACTAAAAATGTCTGCATTCCGCAACGTAAAATAACCAAAGTGTCCAGCTTGGGCTTTGTTGTACTGAACCTTTTGCAACGCTGGCGGATGTATACCCCGGAGTTATGCAGTCCAAAGGACCGCATTGGCGGTCGCCAACGGGTATTAAGTAAATACCCGACAAAGTAGTGGACTTTTAATCGTTTCCCATATTACCAGTTCGAACACCGGACAAAGAGAGTCTACCTTCAAAAACCAGGTTGTCAACTGGTTGAGTTGTGTGTCTTCCAACTCTTTCGTGAAGGTGAGTACTCTGGACATGCTTTACTAGGCGGCTAAGTGACGCGACAGGTGACTTGTTTACTATTTTGGCCGCCATTTTAGGCAATCGATCCTGCACGAGATTATACCTTGTACAGGACTGTTCATTATACTTGTTGAAAAGAGCAAGGGGGAATTTCCCCGATACAATGAAACTTTATTAACTGTAGGTAGCGTCTGTATTCTCTGTCACGAGCTGTTTATTGAGTTTGAGGTAAACTTATTCGAAATCACTTTCACTTTTACCATTATGTTTTTTTTCGGTGGGGAAACGGGATATAACAAATCCATTGTTATTGGAAATTCATATCAGCTAGGCGCTTCTCATTCACAATAATTCTTAGCAAGAGACAATTTTTTTTCATTTCTAACTTGAATGAAAATGACCATGAGATGGCTTCTTGTGCGCTATTTGTTTGACAAACAATTTCGGACTTTGAAAAGCTAACCCTTGGGTGAACTCCGCCATTGCGCCGTTGATAGGGGCGAAATCCGATTCAACTTACATGAATCTGGCATAGCCTATAAACCATTCTCAACCCTGTAAAAATACCCCGGCATGCGTTATTATTGTACTCAGGGTGAGCGGACCAACACTACTCTCCAAGCAGAGGTCCGGCTGCGGCTTGTTTTTATTTAGGCGCTGTTGTCAGGTTTTCCATTTTGTCTGGCTTGGCGACATACGGAAAACGTGACAAGATAGAAAGATCGACAAAGGGACCTAAAAACATCGAAAACAAACCGGAGACGGACTTCTGCTTGGAGTATGGCAACACTCCCATGGCCAACACCGCAAGCTATTAAAGATCCCGGCGGCACTAAGTCACAATGTTATGGTTTATACCAGGCTACCTTGACTAAACCGATGGCTTATGGAAAGTATGAGTTAATGTTTGTATGAGGTGCTGTTTATGTGTGAGTGTCACCATGGTCTGAAAACTTTTTTGGCCGCGCCACAGGGTTGGAGCCCATAGCATCCTACTTAAATTGTACATGTTCCTTTCAGGATGGCAGATCCGGGGAACAGATCTAGAACTCTTAAGGAGATTTTGCCCCGTGTCACCAGGGCCTCTAAGAAGCAAGCTCCAGACACCATGCGGGGCATCGAGATAATCGAGGACGAGCAAGAGCAAGTGCTGCAAGATGGCCAGGAAGGGTCGAAGAAACTGGAGGCCGAAACCGACGCCTTCGAGAAAATGCCACCAAAGAAGTCCAAACGTGGCAAAGTCCGGAGGAGGCTGAAGTCCAAAAAGCGGGGAATTGGAAAGTTTTTCTCCAGGCTGCGGGAAAGGGACACTGAACATCGTACAGGGCGTGCGCACTCTAAACTACCAGATGGCCCCACACAGATATAGTGATATGAAATTTAAAAAATCGACATGAAATAGTTTTTTTTGTCCAGACTTTACTTACTTTACTTTACTTTAGATACAGAGTATTGCGGTAGCTCGCGTGCCGATAATAAGCATAAAGTGTGCCTGATGCTACTATACTATAGTACAGATATACATATATACAAGTAGACTAAAGTACTTATACATATATAAATAGAGAGAGAGAGAGAGAGAGAGAGAGGGAGAGAGAGAGAGAGGGAGAGAGAGAGAGAGAGACATTAGCATTAGAATAATAGTTGGTAATTTACATAATGAAAAAAAAGGAACTAGTCGCAAAAATGCAGAATGCAAAATACAATACAAGTGTAGTAGCCTGAATCTAGGCCCTGTTATGTTAGTGGTTAATCGGTTAACGTTCCTTACACAAACGCACGGGGACGCGCCCACACCATTATACACAAAATGCATGGTTATAGATATAAAAACGTAAACATAATGAACGGGATAACGTTAACTTTCCCTCTTGACCATATCGCTGACAACTCAGTGACGAGTACAAGAATATCTAACAGTCTTGAACCTAGCTATCTTTTTCATTTAACAAACATATATCATACACAAACTGAACTTTTGACAATGTGCACGGCAAACTTGTAATTAGCTATTACCGGTTCAGCTGCTGTCTAAATGTGGCGTACCTTTACACCCCGTCCAATCAAATCCGGACATGCGGCTCGAAAGCGTACATTCCTCCAGAAAAGAGGACATTCCTCGACTGTGAAGCCGACATGTACGCTTCGCTAAGAGCGGAGGAATGTACGCTTTTCCGTGGAGGAGCGTACGCTTTAAAGTCGAGGAGTGTCCGCTTTTTTATAGGAATGTACGCTTTGAAGTTGAGGAATATGGGCTTTTTTTTAGAGAAGCGTGTACGCTTTCAAGAGAAATGTCAGGGTTGTGATTGGACGTCGGGGTGATTTAATTCAAAACGAACGAAAAGACCTATGGAATTTAGATCCTCAGAGTTTATATCTGCCTTAAGCTTGAGACTGGTTTGTTATCTAAACTGTGGACTCGTACTCCTTCTGGATGACGAACATCGGATCCATTTCTTGGCAACAGTCTGTCAGTCTCTGCTCAAGTTCTACCGGCTCTGGCCTGGCGGACGGTCCCTCCTGCCAACATGACTTCATGACGTCATACAGACTGTCCGGACATCCGGGCGGCTTCTGCAGACGACACCCCTGTCTCAGGATCCCAACCAACCTGGGACAACTCAGTTGAATCTCGTGCTGATAGTCGGGCTCCTCCCCGAAGGCGGCGATCTCCCACAGCAGCACGCCGAACGACCACGTGTCGCTCTCGCACGTGAACTTACGAGACTCAAGCGACTCCAGAGCCATCCACTTCAGGGGCAGGAGTTCATTCGCGTCGTTGTTAACTGAAGCTGAGACGTACGTGGTTGTGGTGTACACGTCATGGGCCAGACCGAAGTCGGACAGCTTAGCGACGTCGTCTTCACTGACGAGGACGTTTCGAGCGGCCACGTCACCGTGAGCGATACGCAGACGTCGGAGCTCCTTCAGGGCACGTGACATCTGGACAGCGTAGCGGAGAAAGCTGCCCAGTGGACGAGCTGCAGCATCTCTAGCCTGTTGTTTTAAAAGCTGCAGGAGATCACCCTTGGCAGCATATTCCAATAGAATACACTTTGGCGTGGACTTCGTGATGACTCCGAACAACTTGATAATGTTGGAATGCCCATCACGGTTTTCTTCTTGATAGTTTTCGCTCAAAACTACCAGCATTGCCGCTTCACGACAGAAGGCTCGATAGCACAGTCTGTCCTCCGAACGGACGGACTTGATCGCCACAGTTGTGACGTCAGCGTTACCGGTGCGTAAACGTCCTTCTCTGATGTGCGCGAATGTGCCTAGGCCAATCAGATTGCCCGGAGTCAGATACCTCGCCTTTCTTTCCCATCTGCTTAGCCAACCGGGCTGCAGACTCTGTGCCAGGTCTTCTTCCACACTTCTAAGTTCGAGTAGAACCTGTGTCTCCTCTAGGGCCTCATCTTGTCTCACTCGAGCGGCCCTCCTCCATTTGTAAAACGCCGCTAATGCTGCCAACAAAAGCAGCGTCAGTGAAAGGGGTATGAAGATTTGCAGTGCTGGTGGCAACGGGGATGTTTCGGTTTGGATGGCGTCACACCGCTGTCCGGTCCAGGGCGACGCGCATGCGCAGCTCCCATCTACGTGGTGACATGTGGCGTTGTTCTTACAGTCACAGGCCTGCCGACATCTCCACCCGTACTGTCCACTTGGACACGTGCTTGTACAATGCACACCGTACCATCCGTCGGTGCAGTTACACCGACCGTCGCTAGGATTGCAGACACCATTCTGGCAAGAGCACTCACCGCTACAGTTCTGTCCGTACCTGCCCTCTGAGCATTTAGTCTCACAACTTCTTCCTGTCCATCCCGGCGGACAGACACAGCCGGCCCACCGGTCACAGCTGGCACCGTGTTGACAGCTGCAGTCGTCTTCGCACAATTTTCCTGTTTTCCCTGGAGGACAAGCGACTGCATTAAGCTCATAACGTGTGTGAGCGACCGTTTCGTCTTCCGTAACAACCATGCAGGTGTAGGTACCGTTGTCCTCGGACTGGATGCTTTCGATCCTTATTTGATCTTCTTGGGTCTTCCGTAGTCTCTTTCTTGTTCCATCTGGAAATTTCCAAACCATCTTCTCAACAGTTAAATGGAAAGACTTGCAGCGTAACGTCACAGAACCATTGATGTGAATCTGTAGCGAGTCGCTAGGGGTCGCAGTGATGGCCACGGTACTGTGAGGTATGTCGCAGACGACACCTTGCCACCCAGGCTGACACTTACAGGCCCCGTTGAGTCCATGGCAGCGGGCGCCGTTCTCACAAGTGCAGTTCTGATCACAGGTCAAACCGAACTTGTTCGGTGGACACCCGATAGGCTCGATCTCAAATTCCAGTCCAGCCACAAAGGCTTCAAAAACATTTCCATCTTGACTGAACGGCAAAGAAATTGGTCTTCCTTGCGGCAGTTCGCATACGAAACGCCGCGTTTCGGTAGACTGAAGTATGAAAGAACTTAAAAGCTTTAACCTGTTTTTAGTCCAGGCAGAAGACTTAGTGTCAATGTCCGCCAAAGTCAGGCCACTTGAAAAGTTACATGGAATAGAGTCCTCGTTAACGACTTGAATTTCAAAGACATGCTCAGAGTCGAGTGGGGTAAAACAGCGGAAGCACTGACTATTCCCTGAAACCCACAAAACGGCCGCCATTCTCGCGTCAGTCAGAGCATGCATACCGAACACAATCCCAACGAGACAGTCACTGTTGGTGTAACTGTTGACTTTTTTATTCGAATTCAACGATAGCTCCTTACCTACCGTGAAAAGTCCACCACCCTTCTCCATGTACTCCCCAACCACTGCCATGTTGAAAGTAGGCTGCCCAGGTGCCCTGCCGTTTCCTAGTCGGACTGGCAACTCGCAGGTGTTGTTGTAGATAGGAGGATATCCTTCCACGTCCTCAACTTGTACGTCAACATAACGTGTCCCAGATATTTCAGGGACGTTTACTGTTGTATCGTCTGTTTATACCATGGTCTAAAGGACGGGCTACTATAATCACGCAGTCAGTCACACCGAAGCGCCCGTGAACGTTTCCGTCTATGATATCACATGGAGCTTCCTCCTTGGCTCCCGGTGTGGTCGGTAGAACGCGGATAACTTGCTGTCCAATGCATGGGCAGTAGGCCTCAGCTCCGCGGACTCAAAACAATAGCGAGTTTGTCTTCCCCGCTGAGCAGTTGCGTAAGATACCTACCCCATAGTTATGCAAATACTCCCGACGGCCCCCCGTCGTCCAATGTGAGACAGCCGCTCGGAGGAGCTAACTTCAAAATATCTAATATATGATGAATAAGATATCTATGTTCACAATCCTGGCATTTCCAACGCTTATCATAATGATAGCTTAGTTAATAGCGGTGTCGAAACCCCTTGCGTGCATGGCACCGGCCCGGTCCAATCTGCCGGCCATGATGTCATTGTTCCGTGAACAGCGGTGCCGTGCATACTGCCGGTAACGGTCATGTCGGGAAAAGAAGGCTTTTTGGGCGTTACAAAATGCCTCGTATCGTCCTTTGTCATCGGTTTTTTATCAACTAGGTGTTTTCCATGGGTAAATAGGACACCAAACATGAGAATCACCACCAAGCCAAGTGCCTGAGTCGAAGGAATTAGCAGAAAATTGGGTTGTTTGAAATGAGGTTTCGTACCTATCGCTCATTCCTCGCTTCGCGAATAATTCGCCTGGCGCCTGCGGCGCCATGGGGCGCCCTACGAGCGCCCTTCGGGCGCACTTCGGGCGAGGTCGGCTTTCGGGTAAGTTCGGGATCCGCCCAGCCTATCACCCGATATCCCGGTATATATTCGGTATATATATAGACTCTCCTTCCGAGGCCTACAGCCTATGTCCAATGTTGGCATTCTCTGCGATCTTGGCCGACAAGTGCATCTCTCCGTACGTCCAGTTGGAAAGAACTAGAAGGCAAAAGATGGCGAAGAAGACCATAGTGTATGTCTTCATGTTGAACATATAGTCTCAGAAGCACCTGTATCAACAAATTTTACTAATTTCCTCTTTCAAGTCTTCGAATTCCTCTTGAACTTTTGGTTCCTATTTTGTGATGAGACGGCTGACTGCGGATACGTGAACAACACGGAAACTGTGCGCACGCTCAGCACACAACAGATAAAACCAAAAACAAATAGTCTAAATACATTTTTACACATAGAAGTAGAACCATATCCGATTGCACCGATTGACATGTGAGTTACAAACTCACGGTGACAACGTCGAAGACGTTTAAGCAGCAGGTAATAAAACACATGCGAAGCTAGGCATATGGCACAAGAGGTACATGATATGACACATGCGGTTTTATGACATGTTATATGAGGATTGTTAGTACTTGTAATTATGAGATGTTGTTGTATACTATGTTATGTTATGCCGTCCATGTTTCTCTTTCCGAAAACGTAGTTAACCGTACGAAAGTCGCTTTACTTTTTTTATTATGTCAATATAAAGAGAGAGAATCATGTGGCAAGACATCAATATCTCATATGATCAACTGACTTATCAATTAATTCCATGAAAAATGGAGGTTTTGCGTTGAGTGTGTCCCTGTGTGTGTGCCTGTCTGTGTGTGCGTTTGTGATTCCGGATTTATGTACTCAGCATTGTAATGATATTTGGTATGTAGGTTGGTTGGTCTCGAGACGACGAAGGGCAAGGTTGATTGGTGGCCCCCTGGCGACTTTCCTTGATACTGCAGCAGAACTGCCTTTTCATTTTGAGCAAGTACTTTCGGGGCCCTACAATTTGTCGACGCGTAGTTTTCCATACTGACAGACAATCAGCAATGCGGAAGTTGTTGAGAAAAGTGAACTTCTCCATGGATATGGCGTGCAGAAGCTAAAGCGTGACCGGAAGTCTCGGTAGTCGATACACCCGCGGCTACCAGTCGTCAAGGTTTAAGCATGGAAGTCTAAACCACATCATAGGGAAGTACAAACAAGAGACGGCGCTGTTTGTACTTCTTCAAATTCACTGAGCCATGATTGTCTCTACCAGACTAACAACACCGGCTACAGGGAAAATATTTGCCAGGGTTTCATTTGCAGGCTACGCGGGTAAAATGTGATCTTCACCGTGGCGTGGACTGACTCTACTGGCTAATTATTCCTTTTTCTGCCGAACGATCCATACGCCCGTAGGAGGGCCTGGTGGAGGCTAAGCCATGATAGGGAAAGCATGTGTTAAAGGTCTCATTCCTGTATTACTCCGAGTGGGTACTACAAGAGTCCGTTGCCCAAAAAATGAACGGCTGCATGAACGTGTGTCTATATCGGTTTAAAATACCTTTAAGCTAGCCCAGCTGATATCAAGCGTCAAAATGATGAAAGCTTGTTTGTAACGAAAGAAATTAACAGGTAACGTTCGGCAGCCGCGCGCGAGGTCGGACGTCCACAGCCGGACATTGGCGGTAATTCGGTCGATCACTTTCAGCTGGAAAGTGCCTATTTAGGGGGTCTAGCTAAGTGCCGTTAGTAATTGCCATAAAAATTTATTGTATGCCAACTGGTAGTTGGCAATTTTTTTCAAATGATCTAGGGTAGATGAGCTCAACAGAGAATGAATGACAATGGTGCATTTCCTATAGCTTCATTACGAACGCGCCCATGTAAAACACGTTTTATAACATGTAAGCCTATGTGGCGAAAAAACTCATGAATGAGACCTTAAAAGCTTGCTGCGTCTCACTCATGCTATATCATATAACTGCAACAGTTGGGCGGCACCAAAGGCAGTTTTAGAGAAGTTGGACAGCCGCCAACGGAAACACCTCTGTGCGAGTACAAGGCTTCAATGGCCCAAAAGCATTGCAACAAAGGACACTTTATACAAAATGTGCAACACAACACCTCTCTCTAGCTCTGTGTCCACCGTGATGATGATGATGATGATGACAGGGCAACGTTTAAACACCGTCGAATAGCCTGCTATGGAGGCAACAAATATCCGGGGAGGTTTAGCCTCCGAAGCAAGCTCTCTGGGTAATTTTTAGGCTTATAATACACTTTTGCTGATGACTTCTTTTGTGTACTGGGTCATTTGTGCAGCCAGTGCGTACGCACAAACGACCCAGTACAATAGCCTCATTCGCAGACTTCCAACGGATATAAACGGCGGTCGTCCCTCGGCTACACAACTCCCTTGGCTACACAACTCCCTTGCGGGCATTAGAGAACCTTGCCCCCCCCCCCCCCCAATATATATACGCCGCCGTTATAGGAAGTCTGCGAAGGAGGCTACCAGTACAAAAAGAAGAAAAAAACTAGTCCCCTGACCTCCGGGTCGTTGGGGGGACAATGTAGCAGTGAATATGGAGATCTGTCTCCTCCAGACTCGTCTGTTTCTTGCGGCATTCAGTACAAAAAGAAGTCATCAGCAAAAATTGTATTATAAGCCCCGGAAAAAGGCCCAGAGCGCCTGCTACGGAGGCTAGGGGAGTTTCCCATTGCCATGTACTTCAAAATGACAATAAACAAAAAGTTCACCAAGACGTCGGGCCGTTAGAAGATATTTACAAGCATGAAAGTTCACATGACTGCAACCTCGCGTGCTAACAGTTCAACTGTATGGCCGCCCCCTGTAGATCAACAACATTGGTATATTCTTTAAAGGTAACGTGAACTTGGACTTAGTGACCCTTTGTCTACCTGAAACTAGTGAATCCGGTTCACAGGTAAGGTGGCTCCGTGGTGCATAATGAACGCAAGACCTTTATTGAATATTTGACGCTTATGTTTGCTCTTACAAGGTAGGTACAGGTCATGGTGATAAAGCGGAAGTATAAATACAGTGATATGGCGTCTTGCGGACTCCAGGCGACCAGCATTTAGCCGAGCCTCAATCAAGCTGACAAAAAGGGCGCCTCACGGTCTGCTAAAAGACTGGCACGTTCAGTAAACATGTCCGATGAATCAATCTACGTGTACACCATTCAGGAAGTAAAGGTGTCGCATATGCATAGAATTCAGGGATATTGAGATACGTGCAGACTGAAAGTAAAAGCCCGAAAGGAACGACAACGATGCATGCAGAGAGCGAAGACGAGAAAACGCCACTTCTTACGGACCCACGGTACCCTGAAAGTGGCGGCGTAAGGAGGAGAGAAGAAGGGGCGACGGCGAAGTCTGAAGAAGACGAAGAAGGCGAGACGAAGAACTCGCTTGAATGGGAAGGAGCGGAAGGATTTGACGACGGTATAGGTGGGAAGAAAAGGAAGCCGTGGCAGAAACTACGCGGGAAGAACAAGAGGAAGGAAATACAGGCGGTTCCGGAAGTCATAATCTCAAATCCAAAGGTAGGAAATGCTTCATTGATATCCAGGACATTGACTCAATGGGGGATTAATTAACTGCGATCTTAATTAAGTTGATGTAGGCACTGGGGAATTACTGTATGTAACAGGGGCCTTGGATAATCACAATCTGTAATTAGAATGAAATAGCACACAAAATTTATAGAAAGAATACATCACCAAGAACACCCGTGTCTCTACGTATGCACGATATGATTTGAATGGGGGATATAGCAGTGTACACATAAGCTGGCTCCCTCGCCCTTGTACCAAGTCTTGTCAAAAGGATGTCCGAAAACAACTTATGACATCCTATCCAACTTGTGATATGTCTCGATCTCTCTTTCCTGTGATCATTGATACCTTGTGTGTTTCTTATTTGGGGGGGGGGGGGGTGTTTCACTTTCACTTTCACAAAGGGGAGCCCCCTGATGATTACGTAACACTAGTAATGGTTTCGTATACGTAGTACTTTCTTCCTCTTTTCACAACACGATAGGGATCTCACCGGAAATGTCGATTCCAGATACTGTAAATGCACTTAAGTTCGCGTGGTTTTTATTCCGCACTAAGGCGAAAATGGAGTGTTCGCGGTGGTTTTAAGTTTACGGCAGCGCTATAGTTACATACTGCTACAGTATTGGACAAAAATGTTAGCGGTAGTTTTAAGTTCACCGCGAAACGGTCGCCGCGAAAACCGCGAACATAAAACCACCGCGAACATTTCTGTATTTACAGTAGTAGCTCCTCGACCGGCGTTTCAAAATGGAAGTCAGCTGTTTTCTGATTGGTACTATGTCCTGATCCCTTTCCTCCAAATCACTTTTGAAACTAGAGTTCGGAGACCTCATACCTCCGTTAGAGATTAAGAGCTTTTGTAAATTTGTTTTGTCTCATTGATTATGGAAATAGGGGGGCTCTAATTTGCATCAGCAATCCGTTCTCAATTGATTGTCTTCTCTTCCCAAATTACATATATTATGTGTGAAAGTCCTATCATTGGCAAAATTCGATTTTAAAACGGATAAACAGACCAAAAACAATACCTCCATCTTCCCGGAGGTAACAAGAGTAAAGAAACTCACGGGTCATTAAAAAAGCCACCATATTCCCTCCCAATGTGTATATGTACATCAATCAATAAAAAAGCATCTAATACTATTTTTTTTTCCAGGCCAGACCAACGATTGAAGACCTCCAGCACGAGGTGGAGAAAGCTCAGGACATCGCGCGGAACAACGTCCAGAAACTCGTCAACAGGCAAGACCAACAACTGCAAGACGTCCTGGTAAAGTCGGAGGAGCTGCTTGCCGCCGCAAACGACTTTGCGAAGGTGACCCGATGTGTTAAACTCAAGGCGTGGCTCAGGTCTAAGAAGTGGACGATATGTGTCATCTTCATTGTGGTTCTGATACTCGGCGTGATTGGCATTGTTGTCGGTGAACTGTATTCACCCACTGTACACCACATGAGCACTACTACTCAACCCCCCTCTATTTCAGAAGTAGAAGAGTCCGGTTAACTCACTCTGGGACTAAGAGTAACTGAAGGCATTAAGATTAAGGTAGCAGAACACAGTTTTCAGCCTTTGGGGGTTTCTATACTTAAGCCGGGACCACAAAGTGACCAACATCGACGTGGATAAAATGATATAGTAGGGTACCCTACAAAATCACGACAAATGAGTATTCCCGGCGTTCAACGCAGTGATTCGAACATCTGACGAAGGTTGGAGTTACCAGCCGAAAATTTATGGTTAGTTCAACTTCCTTGTGTTGGATTATAGTTTAAAATTTCCAATATGTACTCTACCAACACAGATGAGCTTTCATGCGGACAAATGAGTATGTTGAAGTCAAAGGTACGATCTATAAAATAACTGAAAACAAAAAAAGTTATGGTTTCATAATTTCACGGCCACATTGATATGGGGTCATGCGGGCAAATATGTCGTAAACGCTGACAGTTTAAGGTTTTTCATTGCATATGAATACCCAGTGTAGTTCCTGCCCATGATGATATAATAACAAGCGGTTTTCTGCATTTGTTCTAGCAAGGACATTATATAAATAATGGGGGGGTACTAGTTAATTGTGCTGTATACACTAGGCGTTTCATCTCATATGAATACCCAGTGTACTTGCTTCAGATGATGGTACAACAAGCTCTTTTCTGCATTTGTTGTAGTTAGTCTATTGAGATGTATACACATCTACAAGGACATGTTTACTGTTGAATCAAGGAGGTTTTATATTATATATGAATGAATACAGGACCGATACATTGGTTGAATACAGGATTAAAAGACCTGTTGGTCATATCATATTTCGTCGCCTCAATTCTTGTTTAACAAGAATTATGATCTCAAAATTTGAGAATATAGGAATCTTTTTTTTGTTGGCTCGCCTTGTTTTTTTGTTGCCCCATCTCATTAATTTTGGAGTCTGCGGAGGATGTCATCCATAAAATTTACTTGCTGTGGCCTTATGGAGATATCCTTGTAATGCTAGTACATAGAAATTGCCTTCCCTTACTTTAGATACAGCACTGAAAAATTCCTATTCATGTTTTCTGATAAACTGACTGTAGCAAGACCCAAACAAGATTCATCATTACCAAGATGCGAGAAAAAGCTGAACTTATATGCTAGACTAAGATTCTTGTACCAACATGTGTATGTTTGTAAACATGTCTTATTTGTGACCTTGTACTTAGTTGGGCAAAAATGTACAACAAAATTAAATAATTCATCCATTCAAGGACATTATATAGGAAATTTTATACAATCTCCCTAATTCATTAATTTACCTGATTTTTCTTTTAACATGACAAAGAAACATCAAACTTTCTTGAGCTTCTAACACAATTTCCTCACAGCTCTTCTTGACACTATGTATCAACTGCACAGCAGATGGACTGATTTGGGAACACATATGACTTTAATATCAACATTGCAAATAAACAAGAAATACAGTTTGGTGTCACTTTGGTATTAAACTACACAGAATCCTAAAGAAAACTTGACTATTACACAAATGCCTTTTCATAAATCTTACCAAAACTGCAGTCTCTGTAACACAAATTTTCACTGTCCAGGACTCTATACGCCAGGTCAAAGTCTATGCATGTGCAGCTATGTGCATTGTGGGTAATGTCTCAAAGTTGTAAGCCACTGGCTGAGACATAAACGAAACATATCTGGACATGTATTGAAGGTAGCAGAACACAGTTTCTGGCCTATGGGGATTTCTATAGTTAAGGGCCCCAAGGTGACTAGCTTCGACGCGGTAAAAATCATAGCGCGGTGCACTTGAGAAATACGAAAAACGAATATGTTTGAGTTTAGGGTACAACCTATAAATAACTAAAAAAAAACAAAAATCCTGTCGGCGTATCGGCTCCTCACGCCCACTTTGAAACAGCGCTCTGCGAGAGGTCACTGAATTGCAGTTGCCTGACCCTGTGAGGCGGTAGCACAAGATGGAGCAATTATACACAAAGCGGAAAAGGCCCACTATCCAAATCCTACAGTCTACAAGCCGACATATTTCTACACCACACAACACAGTTTACACATGGATGCCTCTCACATGCAGCTTTCAACCCAGTCTTCAAGAGTTTGGGCCGCACTACTTTCTGTACCCGCGTCATAGACCCCGGGGGTCGCGGATTAAAACTGTGTTCTGCTACCTCAAGCATGGTCTAGACAAGAGCTGTTTACAAGCTATTAGGGGCCTTCATCTTTGAACATATGACCGACAGTGCATCTCGCTACACAGTTTTAACCATGAACTAGTTTATGAAGGCCCTCCGTACAAGTTACAACCCGACCTGCGGAAGGGTTAATAAAAGCGGCATTCAGTCAGCCTAACCCAAACGTCAACTCTGGTAATGATATCTACATGGAAACAGAAGCCAGAAATAACAAATATGAAACATGTCTGATCCTAGCTACATGAACGTCTGCATATGACAACAGTAATGATCAACTGACATCACTTAAGTCTTTGTGGCTTGGAAAATCTTTCCACAGTCTCAAACTCAAAAACATCTCAAACAAACAGAGTGTGTAGCACAATCCCTTGTAATGGTAACAACTTCCCAACATATGAACAAACTCTTTCTTGTCTGCATATAAATCCAAGCCAACATCATCTTCCATCTTTATCGATGCTTTCTTTTTTTGGAACGATTATCTCAGTTTTCTTTGGTGCGAAATCACAATTTCTGCATGTAGTTTTGCACGTACATGTCAGAAAACCATGCCCTGGATCTCTCCTTGTCCGAACCATGGACGTTTTCCTTTTTATTTCTGGAAGTGTTCCTCTTCCTCTGGTTTCCTCATCCAAGTGCCAAAGCCTCTTCTGGCCAGGTGGTCGTAAAGTTGCCGCTTGGCTTCCTGGTAGTTTTGACACATCATCTGGAAACATTATGCAACAACAGAGTTAACATCAAAACCTTCTAACACCCCCAAGTGAGATGTTCGAAAATCGTCAACCCTTATTGGGAAGATAGTCATATCTTAAGTATTGTAGAATTTAGAGCCAAGTTCGTTGGGAGTCCAGCTATAAGCTAACAGATTGAAAGCTAGAATTTTCTGTTGTGTGCCTGGAATTTTCAAGCATCATTTGAGAAGAGATACTATGTCTTTGGGATGTCCAGGTAGTTCAACTAGTAGCAGCCTCACAGCTCAGCTCCTGGCTTTAATCAGTTGGTAACTGGGAGAACCCGATTTGATCCTGGTTGGGAATGCAGCCGTCTTTCAGAAGGGACGCAATATGGAAGTCCTGTGTTCAAGTTCCCTCAAGCACAGGGAGGGGTCGCTAGTTCTTCCCTTTAAAGTTTAACCCTTAAGCTGCCAGTCCCGATTTTATCAGGGATACAGAAACATGCCTTGTGTGCTGCACCCGGTTATAACCGGGATAGAGTATTCCCCAGAAGAAAACAGCTTTGCGTGCGTGTAGTGCTCGAAGCCCGGAAGTTAGGGCTGCCGGCTGTTTCAGGGGTGAAACATTTTTTATTTTCATTTGGCTGGAAATCCTACTCTAAAGGGAAGGACCCCTCCCTGTAAAAATAAACTGAAACAGCAAGGAAATTTACTGACTTACGTGCCACTGGAGGGTCTGAATAAACAAGCGAATGAACAAACAAACAAACAAACAAACAAACGAAGGATCGAACGGACGGACGATCATCTTTACCTTTGCTTGGATGTAGTTGCTAGCTGTGGCTAGGTCCTGCCTCCTGGCTAGTGCACACATAGCCCTGAAGCGCATGAGATAGCCTGCCTTGCTGAGCCGACTGGCACCCAGGGCACCAGTACGGAAGGGAGACCTGAGAACACATGTACAAGATCAGACAACACTGAAAGGATTGTAGAGTGAAAGAAAAGTTTTTCAATCACTGAATATTTCTATAAAAGACGTTTGAAGAGATAAGGCTACCTTTGGAGAATGGATGAGGAGAAGTGGCACAAAAAGATCATCACAATGACCATGGATGGACAAAATCACAGGAATGAGCAAAAAACAACAACAAAGTTTTAGTGCTAAGTACAGAGCTAAAACTTTGTTTCAGCAAAAAGTTCATCAAAATCTGACTGTTATACTGCAGTGACGTCGGCGTGGCGTAATGGTTAGAGCGTTGAACTCGGAATCAGTAGGTCCCAAGTTCGATACTCACCATACCCCGACGTTGTGCCCTTGGGAAAGGCACTTTACACTACCTTCCCGGACGGTAGAGTGATGCCCACTGAGCCTATTCGGCTAATCTGTCAAACTGTGTGCCAAAAAACACACTGCGGATTTGGTTGCCGATGTGCCAACATCTAGCACATTTGCCACTGAGAACCGTAAAATTAATTTTTTTATTTATATTGCAGTCAAGATTCACAAAGGTCATGCAATGTCAGCAATCGGCCAATGCCAGGAAGCTGAAACCCACAACTCAAAAACTCTCTTTTGAAACTCTCTCGTTTATATCTCCAGTAGACTCACGTCTCGGTGCTGCGTCCGGTGTCCGTGTTGACGATCTCTAGAGACTCGTCCCCCTTGCACCAGTTCAGGCTGATCCGCCCGAAGTCGGCGGCGTCCGGCAGACTCACGTTCTCCGTCACGCGCCCCAGCCGGGGGTGGGTGCTGATGTACTCATCGGGCAGGTCTGCAGAGATTTGGTTGTCGATTCGACAGCACAGGGCGCGGGAGAGCTGGCCATGGTCGTAGTTTGTACCTGAAGAAACACAGCAGTACTGACTCGGTCAAGTTCAAACTATTAGCTAGTAGGGCATTAGGGAGTCTTCTGGATGCCCTACACTTAGATTAGAAAACAAAGAAATTAAACTTCTTCTTTTACAGTGACACACAGTTTCCCTGGTAATTACATACACATGTACATGTGTTCCTCCCCACACACACTGCGACTGTGTTTTTGTTTCATCATACCAGACACTGGGACAGCATGAAAATAGACTGACATGCAAAGCTACTAGGAAATTGTATTCAAATCAAAAAGTATTCAAACCCTTGTGCAAAGTATATGCCCTGGAAAATCTTTCCCACACTTACCAATGTACCAACATCATGTAAAACCGTTTTTTATCTCCATGAAAAATGGAGATATTGTTTTGGGTGTGTCTGTGTGTTTGTCTGTTTGTCTGTTTGTGTTTCCGCACCACTGTAGGCAGCATAACTCAGGAACCTCTCAATGGATTACGATGATATTTGGTATGTGGGCAGGTGTTGTGAAGCCGAAGTTCAAGGTCGATTTTGGGCCCCCTGGTATGTGACCTTGGTACTGCAGCAGAACTTCACTTTTTGTATCTTTTGACCTGGACGTGCTATGGTCTTGATTTTTGGGTGGCTGATAGCTTGTGACGCAATAAAGAAGTGGTGTGGGTTTGGGCCCCCTAGTAGCTTGGCTTGGAACTGCAGGGGCGTTATCGTGAAAGTACTCTAAGGAGAATAATTGAACAAAGGAACAACGGATTTCCATGATATTTAGTATGCAGGTAGCTTAGACATAGATATACACAATTAAGTGCAAATTATGCTAATTGGGACTTAATTTGCATAGCTAATGAGGAAAATCTATACTTGCAGTGTTTTCCATTATAAGACTCAAATACATGTAACATATGTAGTTTATGGAAAGTGGAGCATCAACAGATACCAATTATGCAAATAAATTCCTAATTTGCATAATTAATGCAAAAGCACTGAAATTCATACAATTGGGAAAATATACGACTGTCAATATTGCAACATGTGTAAGTAATATAAAGGTGTTTATGATTAAGCATTTATTATGATGATTAAGCATATTTTATGTAAATGTGTAATTATGCAAATAAATTCCTAATTTGCATAATTAATGCAAAAGCACTGAAATTCATACAATTGGGAAAATATACGACTGTCAATATTGCAACATGTGTAAGTAATATAAAGGTGTTTATGATTAAGCATTTATTATGATGATTAAGCATATTTTATGTAAATGTGTAAGTCATTTGCATAAATAGAATTGTTCATGGAGATATGAGGTCGCGGAACTCTTGTTCTAGTTATATTTAGGTTGGCTAATTTATTTTAGTGACGCTGAAGAAGAGTGATGGGTGTCACTCAAAACGTCCGGAAATAAATCTCTGAATTCTTATCTAGTTGTAGAGTTTGAATTCTCTTTATACAATTTTAAAAAGTTTAATCCACAACTTCTCGTACTATGCTATTCACAAACAAACAAACAAACAAACAAACAGACAGACAGACACACACACACATGCACAAAATGCACAATATACAAAAATAAACAATACCAAAAGTGACGGAGGACAGGTAGACTGGCTCGATGAAGTGGCTCAGTAGCGCCCCCTGTAGACCCAGCACGTTCCACTTGGCCAGCTTGTCGCTGCACGACATGGTTCCGATCTGATCCGCGGTCCTCAGCTGATCCCAGCTGTAGCTCAGTTTGGCACCCCTGTTCAACGGTCTCGCACTGAAACCTGGAAAACATGCAATCCAGTGGTTGGCAAATAGTAAGGACAACCTCAAGCCAACCATACATCATGTACACACTCACGCCACATCTTCAGAAAAGACGCTGTAGCCGCATGTTCCTGTTTAAGACTTTATTCGAGCACACACCACTAGTTTCACCTTGTGTGTGGCTTTCTCAAGGATCAGAGCTCGAATGAAATCCAGTGGTTGATTTAGAAAGGTTATTAGGTGTACCAAAGCTGGTATATTTTGCAAAATGGAGACTGTACTGGTTGCACAATACAGATACAGATGTGTCCAATACAGCATTTAATCCCCCTATCTACTAGTACTAGACAGTTATCCGTGTGCTACCGTTGAGCCAAAACTGGATTCGTGTGACCCTCGTTTAACGGTCTGGCACTGAAACCTGGAAAGTACACAATTTCAGCAAGGAGAAGAAATTCAACCATCTCCCTACTACCTAACTCTGTAAGCAATAGAGAATGGGGGTGAGGGGGGGTGGGGGTTAGGGCCAGACGGCTACTTCAGTGTGCTAAAGGTTAAGATCTTGAAATATTTATTCCTTGTGAATTTCCTCCTGATTCTGTCAACTTGTTTTCCAACTGGCTCCCATAAGGCAACAGACATGCATATAGCAAGACATTGAAAATAGGAAACGAGATAATCTTTAACGACTCAACAAAAATAGTAAATTTATGTGCGTAACCCCACACGAATATCTATGTGCACCTGTGCACCCACAGCTCCAATTTAAGGTGCATATACACTCAGTATTTGATTTTGAGCCCTGATTTTGAATTGAAGCTGATACTTAAGGCAAAGCACAGATTTTTGTTGCTGCCCCTACTCATGACCCTTACCTGCCTGTCCCTTGATTGACAGCGCCCCGTGCTGAATGTCGTCAAATGTGGGATTGTGTTCACCACTGGTCATGAGTGCCAGGTCCTCCTGGGTCACTCGCAGTCTTGTGGGGTCGTCCCTACGCAGGAAACAACAAAACAAGTTTGAACCGTTTAAGCAGGTTGGTACATACTGTAAATGCATTTAAATTTCAGTGGTTCTAATTTCGCGGTAGGGAGAATATCGAAAACAGACCTGTCCTTGGTGCTGAACACCATCCACACACAAATAGACCTGTCCTTGGTGCTGAACACTATCCACTCACAAACATACCTGTTTTCTGTGCTAAATACTATCCACACACAAACAGACCTATCTTTGATCTCACCTCGTTCTTATCTAGTGACGTCAACAACAGACAAGAAAATCGTGTGTTCACGGTAGTTTTAAGTTCGCATATGAGACAATAGTAGACAAGGGGGTAGGAGGGCAAAAAATGTCAGGGTGGTTCTAAGTTAGCGGCGAAGAGCTTACCTCGAAAACCGCGAACATAAAACCACCCTGAACATTTCTGCATTTACAGTATACGTAAATTTCTTGTTCTTGTTTTGACCTCTAGACTTCAGGTCATTTCAACTTGTGAAGGATCAGAGCACTGGTGGAAAGCTTGTTTGTAAGTGCTTCATTCTGTATAAGGTAATACAGAAAGCTAGAAAGGCCATCATTTGCCCCTGAGCAAATACAGCATGATTAGCCATACTCCTCCCTATGCATAAAATGGAGATGTGCATCTTTGTTTTGAAAATGACAAAGAATTTAGAAAAATAATTCTGAAGTACTAGCAATATGCCAAAAGTGTGAACAAAGCCATGTATGCACATGTCCTAGGCAGTCACAATGCCACATTTGGTATAAACATTAGGGCAGCTGACCCAGAAATGCAAGATAACTTGATTAACTCAATTGCCCAATCAGGCGGTCGCCTTTTGAAATGTCGTGCTCCCATTGGCTGTCACAAAAAAAAATCAATAAAATCACGAAAAAATGGAAAAAAAAACAATGCCTACGGGTATTTGCCCACACTACCTTTGTGCCGTTTTCAAGTCATTTGGTCAAAAAATGACAGAGATGAATCGATTTGAAGATTTGACAGGCATACTAGGTATGGCTAAACATAAATACAGTGCAGACTAAGGCTGACCTGGTGATGTGTGTAGCAGCGTCCCCACAAGGAGCGGTGGTCAGGTACAGGTGGAAGGACACTCCCGACTTCAGCACAAGCAGCAGGGACTCTGAGTGCTTCTCAAAGATGCTGCCGCTCCCCTCCAAGACGTTCTTCAGCTCTCGGTACAAGTACCTGAAGAAAACGTGCGGGTTGAGCAACATATCATATCAAGTTGCATGAAATAAAAAATGAAACTAATTAAGAAAAAATACTTATAAAACATATACAGGGCTCAAAATTGAGTGAATAACATAGAATTGAGTAGAATGTCAGGAAAACCTAAATACAAACCTTACTCCCTCTCTCCAGAGCTTTTTTACATTATAAGAATATCTGATAACTACTACATGTACTAAGATCAATAGGCAGTAGTAGTGGGCAACCTCAAGCAAACTGTAGACACTCACGCGGTATCTTCAGAAAAGACGCTGCAGCCGCATGTTCTCGTTTAGAACTTAACTTTAATAAAAGTGAGAACCTCATGTACTTGTGTCATTTAGTCTGTACATTTCAAGAAGCTGTCACGGCGAAACCGGTCGTGGTACTAGACTGAATAAAAGTTCTAAACAGGAACTATGCAGCTCTAGGAGTCTTACTGAGGGACGACTGCGGTGTGAAAGACGTTGCGGCTAGCTTGAGGAATGAATCCACGCAAGATACTTTACATAAGAAAGCCTACATAAGTATCGAATTCACAACAGCGCACCCAAAAAAATTAGGTGCACAGCTTCAAGTTTGGGTGCACAAAATCAAATACTGGCATGGATACAACTACTGGATACTACAAAGGAGCATACGCAACCAGCAGTATTTTCAGCAGTCAGTAGAGCTGTGTACCTAAACAAATTTTAGGTACAGGTACACGGGTTTAGGTTCAGGTCCGGACCTGAACCTGTACCTAAATTACCTGTTCAGAAAATGGTAGAACAAAAGCATGTTTTAACTGGTAACATACTAACAACACAATATTTAATTGTGTTATCATCATATTTATGAAAACACAGATGAAAATCTGACTCCAGCCTTGCAAATGTGTTTTCTGTGCTGGAGTATAGTATAGATGTGGCTTTAGTGCACTGCCACCGTAATGTCATAGTAATTTTGTCTGTCAAAGTGGCAATCCCCCGAGTCAGACTTGACCTGATTAGTACCGGTCCAGTACCGGTCCACCAGGGTTCAGGTATTTTGGACCTGTACCTAATTGATTGTACCTGTCAGTGTAAGTAACTAACCTGAGGAGGGACCGTCGCACCACCACCTCTGCGTGGCAGTCGTTCAGAGTGCGCCCGTCGGTACCAATATTCTTCCCCATCACACAGGAGTTCCCTGTTCCCATGGCAACAACCTCTCCTGCATCCACTCTTCCTGTAGAGGAGACAAACACTCATGTCACTCGTGATTTGAAAAAAAATTGAAATTTGGAAAATCTGATATAGAGCTGTGTACCTAAACAACAGGTACACAGAAATAATTACTCAAGCAACTGGATAAAGTTTTGAAACAGTCAGACGTTTCAGACAGCATCCACTGTCTTTCGTCAATGACTAACGATAGGACTGAGAACACCAGTTTTTATACCAAAACTCTGAATACGTATGTTAATGAGGTTAAGACAATTCAGGATGTCTTGAAGTAGTCTTTAAAAGAAGATTAATTCAAGACAAAGTTTTGTGCCAATAGTTCAATTAGCTACTGTTGATTTTAGTGCAGTAACTAAATGTTGTTGGTCCGGGGGTGGGGGGTGGTGGTCAGCACATTATCCCAAGTGCCTGAAAGTTCAACTCGTAGACCCCCTTTCCTGTTGAGGGCGGGGTTGTACATCCTCTCATATATTGCTTCTCTAATTCCCCGTTCGAACCAGCGTTCTTCACGATCTAGGATGTCCGTGGATTCAAGATTGAATGAGTGTCCCTGGTTGTGTTTTAGATGGTGGTAGCGGTTAGCGCTCTTTCTGCAATGTTCCTTGTACCTTTCCTTTAGTGGTCGACTTGTCTCCCCAATGTACATGTTATTGCAGTTCGGTTCTTTACATTTCAGTTTGTAGATGACATTGGCTTTGATGCATTTTTCAGGCCTGTCTTTTGGATGGACCAATTTCTGCCTGAGAGTTGAGTGAGGTTTGAAGTTAGTGGCAATGTTGAAGTTTTGGAAGAGTTTTTCCGATACTCCTTGGACGTAGGGAATGGTAATGTTGGCCTTGTTTCTGTTGGTCAATGGTTTGCACTTGAGTGTTTTCTTAGACTGGTCAGAAGGTTTGAGGGCTTTGTTGAAGGTCCAATTTTGGTAGCCACACTTGGCTTAGGCTCTCTTTACATTATACTTTTGCCGTCAGCGCCACTGGCGTCAGCGCCACTGGCGACAGCGGGAACCCCGTGTAAAGACAATTCCCGTCGACGTAGTCCCGCTGTCAACAAATTTTCTCCCGTCAGCTTCGAAGCCGTCGCCCGTCAGCACAGCGGGAGTCCCCGTCAACTTCAAACTCCGTCTAAAGAGAATACGTCGGGCTCGCGTCAGCGGGAGTCAGGGTTTCGGCGATTAGCATAAAGCACGCGTTGATTAGCATACTGTAACTCTACTTAGATCCCCGGTATATATATAGAGAGAGAGATTCGCGGGATCCGCGGCGACTTTTGTGCCGTGCATTCATTTCCCCGCGGATATATCTATCGTACTTGTGCCCCCCTCCCCACATTTCCGAGTGATGAGCATGGAATATCTACACATAAACAAGGCTTTGCATTGTAGTTTAATACGGGCGGGGAGACGCCGTCTACCGTTGTACAATCATACAATTTTGTTTCTTGCTTTTGTTATGCTTACGCCCGATACTTTCTACAAGATGGCGAAATGCAAGCACCGCAGGTGTCTGTCAGATTTCCGGGCGGTGTGTCTAGAGACGTCGCGACAGCGGCCTCCCGACAGCGGGAAATTTCGCCGCTGACGCGAAAAACGTAATGTAAACTGCGCCTAAGGCCGCACGGAGATGCCTGTGTTCGTTAATGATGCCTCATTAACATACCTATTCAGAGTTTTGGTATAAAAACTGGTGTTCTCAGTCCTATCGTTAGTCACTGACGAAAGACAGTGGATGCTGTCTGAAACGTCTGACTGTTTCAAAACTTTATCCAGTTGCTTGAGTAATTATTTTTGGCGTATCTTACTACCTGGATGTCTAACTTTCATCAACGTAACAGGTACACAGGTTTAGGTACAGGTCCGGATCAGAATCTGTACCTTAAATACTTGTTCAGAAAATGGTAGTTTTTCAATAAGGACAAAAGCATGTTTGAACTGGTATTATTTTTATGAAAAACTCAGATGAAAATTTGACTCCAAACTTGCAAATGTGTTTTATGTGCTGGAGTATAGTATAGATGTAGCTTTAGTGCACTGCCATGGTCATTTCATAGTAATTTTATCTGTCAAAGTGGCCATTCCCTGAGTCAGGCTTGACCTGATTAGTACCGGTCCACCAGGGTTCAAGTATTTTGGAGCTGTACCTAATCGATTGTACCCAGTAGTACTGTATCGGTAGTGTACTGGTACACAGCTCTAACTGAAAGTGTACTCAAATAACTACAGACACACACTGGTCATGACTCAACATTGACAAACAGATGTACGGAGTCAATGAAGAAACATTGTTGAAATGTAAGCTTAAACTAAGATGAATCTAATTTTAGAGAAGATTACATTTATTGTTTGATTGATAATGATATGATTATGAAAATCAAAACGATTTGAATGTACATGAGTACATGTACATGCTCAACTAAATAAAGCCTTCTGAATCTGAACTTACCTTTCTTCACAACGATGACGGCCAAGTTCCTCTCAGCTGACTTCATGTGCGGGAAGGGCCCTGCGACGGTCCTCTGGAAGAACGAGCGTGCCATCGCCGCCACCATGTCGGCGTGCGTGGGCAGCCCCGGCACCACGGGAGGGATGACCGACGGGCGCGGCCTCTCTGGCTCCGCCCTCTCCCTGTTCTGTTGCTGTGGCAACGGTTGGATCTGCTCGGGGAGGTACACGCTGGCCTTGTTCTGGTGCGGAATGACCGTCTCCCGCCCGTACTGGTCATGGAGCTTCACGCCCTTCGGTTTCCTAAATTCTTCAACGTTCTCCTCCTCCAAGCCCAGGAGGATCGAGAGGGTTAGCTTCGCCGCGGCGGCCTTCGCGTCTTTCTTCGTCCTCCCCTGTCCCGCTTTGAACGGCCTTCCGTCGATCTTTGCCTGGTAGGCGAACTGCGGACAGTGTAAGGGCCCCGTCCCCGCCACCTCGTTGAACTCCAGCTTGTGCCGCTTTAACTGGCAGTACTCGTTGAGCGCGCTGACAGGCTGGCGGCGACCGTTCAGGAAACCGTCGATCAGCTCGGCCGGGATGTCCTTGGGTGGGGCGATCTTCCCGGCCTCCGGGTAGCTGGTGTACACGTTGGGGTTTTCGCTGACGAACTGCGTGTCGTACAGCGCAGGCTGGGGCTGGTGGGAGTCCCCAGCAGCTGTTGATGGTTGGTGTTGGGTTGGAGGACCTCCTGCTACAGGTGGTTGGTTGGTGGAAGGCGTGCCGCCATTCAGGACCTGGGGACCCACACGAGAGCGCGCCGCTGTCTGGGTCTTGAAGGGATGAAAAAGTGATTTACTGCAAATATTCAAATGAAAGCTTATCTATATTGGTAGAATACATAATTGTTACAACACAAAGAAAATATGCATGTATTTTCAGTTGGTCTTGTGGACTTTCATCAGATGTCTGACAGATTGCGCCGACTGTCAGGAGACTGGAAACGTGATGATGTCAGGAGTGAATCAAAGGTGGCGGGAAGATAGAATCTACCACCGACACATTTCAAAGACAGAGTTTTGGGTTTCCCCGACAGCTCAGTGAATCAGACATCCAATGAAAGTTGACAAGATCGACTTAAAATTCATGTGTTTTCTTTTGTGTTGGAACAAAGCTTAAATTGCACAATTATTCCGTAAATATGTTTCAAATTCCGCATGCAAGTTCATGAAAGATAGCGGATGACTGTTCGAAAATTTTTGGCATGTCTTATTACCTGGATGTCTAACCATCATCATTGCATTTTTACATTAAGTAATTTTCTTTATTTCTTTTTTTCTTGTTACCTGAGTCTGATTGGGACTTTTCCGTCCCACGACAGAAGCAAAGCTCTGGGCCCCCCCCCAGGCCCCTCCAGCAGGTGTGCCCCATGCAGACGGTGCCTGCGGGGAGGGGGACACCACCGCGGTTGGAGATGTTGTCTGCGGACCCCTTTCTCCACTGCCTGAAGTTCCAACCACCCTAGGGAAGGACTTGGGCAGTCTTAGGGATGGTCCGGAAGAACTTCCAGACGTCTATAGAAGAGAAAAAAAAAGAGAAATAAAGTTATGCTCATTTAGTCATTATTCACACTTTTCACTTTCTGTACATTAAATTTCTATCAAAATTCAAATGCCTAAAGGAAAGGGAATGAAAGGGCTACAAACTTATAGATATAGATAAAAACAATGATGTAGTTTTCAGTTTGCACTGTCTTAAGCCCCCCTCTCACTGGACCCGCGGCAGGCTGGCGGCTTCGATGCGTCCTAAACTGGATTTGTGTCACCATTGACTTTATAATGGGAATATCATTCAAAACGTACAAGTATGACCAAAAAGACAACAAAACACACAAAGCTTAAATGATTTGTTTTTTGTAGATGGAATTCGTTGAAAGTCAATTTGATCGGCCGCAGCAACGCCGCCAGCGTGCCGCGGGTCGAGTGAGAGGAGGGCTTTAACAGCGGGGCCTAATCATTCGTACAAAAATTTACCTGCAGGTTTTGTTGCTGCTGGCTGATCTGGTAAAAGAAGTCCTTGTCCATGGCTGGGATCAGCGTTAACAACGTTAGCTCAAATATTCCTCTGTGAAACAATGAAACATAATAAAACATAAGTTGTCCAAAGTATGAGCTTAACAAAGAATGTTATGCTAACATTTATCAATTATGCATATGAGGTCCTTTTTAGCATGATTGATTCAATGGTGTTCACATTCACACAACTTCCACATGCCACAAGTATGAAATTGCCGTCCGTTATTTACTAGTATGGAATTAAAGTAGTTTCTCATTAATTATGCAAATTAGGCCTACATTTGCATATCAACATTCCTATCTTCCTCGGTTACAAATGTCACATATTTGGATAGTCATATCATGGAACACAGCGGGTTTTTAAAATTACCTCATTAATTATGCAAATAAGAATCTGATTCGCATAATTATCATTCAATCATACAAAGCATCACATAAGCTATCTACATACCAAAAATCATGACCATCCATCAAGCCCACCTTGAGTTATAGTATATTCTCATTAATTATGCAAATGAGGTCTTCATTTGCATAGTTGATATCTATATATACTACATCCATCCTTCATCAAATACTTCTTCAGCAATACATATCCATACTCCATGTACAACCTCCATGTACACCATACAGTATGACGTATACTAATAAATCACCTCTTCCTTCCTAGATATAACATGGTTAACCCTCCTACCCTGAACACCGTCCTATCCCCATGCTGTGACACACCACTACTGATTGTTCTTCGAATTCCTGATGTAAGGCAGTGTATATCCAATTTCGGTCTGCTTCCACCAAATTCCACACCACTTTCTGCTGCTAGCTTTCTCATACCACTGCCGACAGCTTGAGTGACAAGCCAATTTGTCCCAACTATTAAGTTTCCTGCATCCCACATGACAAATACGCAACCCTACCACTTATCCTTGACCCCTCGAAACAACACCGGCAACACGTCCCAGGCAGAACACAATGCTATAGCATACAATATAACACATTTTTACACTTTTCTCGTTAATTATGCAAAGCACTTCGCCCAAAATCTAATCATCTTGAGATTTCCCACATACACACTGACACACCAACTACGACAACAAACCATCCAGGCGTTCTCGGCTTATTCTGTTCACTAACAGACACACAGACAAGCATCAACGAATAACCTTCTTGACGAAGGTAACTAAACAGGAATATTATGCATGTAAGCATTACATATCAAGGCATTATATAGGATGTCATTGATAAGTACAACTGGATGTCCCTGTTGACAACATTTTTTTCACTATTGAATTTTCTAAACTTTTGGCAGAATGTTCATGTCAATAAGATTCTTTTTCACTACTAGTATAGTTCCTGTCAATAATATAATTTTTCACTATTTACAAGATGTTCCAGTTTTTTCACTCTTGTTTTTTTGCTTCTGTCAATGAGAATTTTCCTTGCACTCTTGACAGGAATTGTTAAAAGCCTATTAGAAGACAAGGAATGCAACCAACCAGAGCATACATTATGTATCTTACACTAGTTACAGCCTTTGATATAATGATTTGTGATCTGTCAACAATTGGCCTTATTGAAACAAATTCCCGTACTACCCATCCTTTTCCTGTCAATAAGATCCAGCTTTTTTTATGCACTGTTGACAGGATGTCCCTGAATGGCCACTGAAAATCAAGCACGCCAAGGAAAATAATTTACTGACAAAAATGACCCCCCCCCCCAAGATTGGCTGAATCAAATCAGTTTTCTTCCATATTTAGCCCAGAAAAGCAACAACTCAAAGGACAACAGTATGCACATGGTAATTTGCGGAACATTGGCTTCTACACCTCATTTCTCAAAAGATCATATAGTTCTGTACTTTTGTCAAACAAAGAAGTTAACTTTGCCCTTGAGTCAAAAACTCAAACACGCCGCCATTTTTCTCAGAAATTCCTGGCACACAAGTTCTTCTTCTCCAAACTCTCTCCAAACAAACAAAAACCTCGCCTTTTCGGAATATATTGCGATCTTAAAGTCTTGTAAGCTATAAGCTCAAGACTTTGAACGTTAAAACATCTCACCACTGTCTTCTCAAAGTGCCCTAGTTTGCAGGGATTTCTTGTCAGTACTTCGCAACTTCTGGCGACAAGCTCCTCTAACTTGGCTTAGTCAGGGATGAATCACAATTGATACAGAAATGACGGGCCTGGCTGCATAACACAAGCTCTTTTGTGATGCAAAAAATCATGATTTATGTATGAATAAAACGTTCCTTTCTCTGGGTATCGTGACAATTGAAGCGTGATGTTTTGCGTCAAAGGGATGTACAAAAATGTCGACATCATTTTCTTCAATTCTTGTCAGCAGCATTGTATGGATGCTCCCTGAACACGGGATGGTAAGAACATCTGGAGCTCAGCTTCAAGCAGATGTATGGCAAGGGCTTTTGTCGCGTTTTAAGTCCTTTTTTTACGCTTTTTGCCGCGTTTTACGTCTTTCTAGTCGCGCCTTTTCTTCCCGAAGTTACAGTTTACACAACGAAGCAGTCGGGAAGTGTTACGGTACTCATTACAAGATTTTCTCGGAGATTTTGTATTTTGAGTTGAAGGAATTTGAGATCAAGGTTCAGGTGCCTGCAATTTTGAACAAATTCGCAAGAGGTCGTCATTGACAGGCTAACTCACTTCACGAGGTCGTTGACCTGCAACCTGTCAGAAGATAAAGCCTTCTCCTTGCGCTCAGTAGCTTGCATATTGGTCTTGCAATATATATGACCGCGTCCTATCATTAAACATGTTGAAGTCCATCTCAGCACTTTCCGTTGCCATGTTGTGTCAAGTGAAAGTGTAGACTTAACCCTTGAACCTTGACCTGTTTGGGAAGCAAACCAACAATCGGGTCACAGGTCACGTCAAAACTGAGGAGGAAGTCTAAACAACTTCCTCGTCGTGTAGACCAGAAGGGAGACGCCGTGTCCAGGTTTGTATTACGTTGAAGTACATAGTTAACCTAAACAAGAAGTTTGTGTCACAGTTGTCGACTTTGTTTTTCGTCCACTGTTGTTGTTGTTGTCCTAGCCGTGGCGACTAACGAAGGGTGTAATTTTTCTTGATATTACATAAACGCCCTTCGTTAGTCGCCACGGCTAGCGGCTATATTGTTGTCCCTGTTTAACGTCTATTATATCGCTAGACGTGGTCTCTTGGTGCTGGGTTACACTTGGTTCAGTTACGAGGCGATTGTCTCTCTACTAGTAGGTATTTAACTCTTGGTGACTAATGTGCTTGCGTTTTACTGGAGGTGTTTCTAGGAGAGCACATCGAGTCTGTGCGTACTCTCGATGTACCGGGGAGGGCTAAGAACATGTACATCTGCTTGTTGATTGCCTCGGAAAGGTCTTCTCTCATCCCGGCTGGAGTGGTGATATCCGTGTCTCTGCTTTCCTCTGCAGTCTGCAAATGTTGTATGTCTCGTATAAGGTCTACTGTTGGGTTTATGCAAAATCATTGGTTTGAGTTTGGCTTCTTTTACTTGCAGTCTTATACATTTGCCCTATCAACCCCTGTTGATAGGGCTATAAGACTGTAAGCAAAAGAAGCCCTTCAACAGTCGCAGCGGCAACGTTGCAGGTAGATGTATATTAGGCGTAATGGTATACTAGTATATGTGCTCCCACAATTTTTACCTTAAGGTGTTTTTGTGTTTGTTCAAATTTGTGCGTCAGGACTTGAATCCTCGAGTTCTGTTGACAACCGAATGTTCAAGCTCCTTGCGAGCCAAAAAAAAGCAGGTTACAGACTGTTGGTGGAGTCTGTTGGAGGTGGACTCTTTTCTCTGGCCAGATCAAATCCTGGTGTCTGTGCATGTGCTAGGCTGTTAAGGTAAGAATATTATAAGTTCTGTGCCTCTGTGTGTATGGAGCTTTTGTTTTCGGTATGTCTGGATCTTTGTGTTTCTTGTGTGTTATTTGAATACATCTAGAAAGTGGCAGGAGGTGAATGGGGAGATGGTGTCGCTACAAAGGTCAGACATGCAGCAGTGACAGGAAGTACATGTAATTGTATTAGATCTAGGGGTGGTAGAACTAGTCCTTTATCAGAAATAATAATAGACATTCCGAGTCTGCAGGAGATGTCATCAAAAGAATTTACTTGCTGTGGCCTAATGACAAATGTTCCCCTTACACAGGACCTTAAGTCAACACTCTCAGATGGATGCTCTTTTCAAGACAGTGGAGGAGTCAGCTGAGCCCTTACAAGCTGATGTCAAAGGTTGGGCTACATATATATGTGACTGTAAATAGGGGTTGGTGGAAAGACCGATCCAGTCCGGGCCACAGAAAACATGATGCTGTTTGATCAGAACTGTTTTGTCCACTGTTTTGGGCCGCATTTTCTGTCCATAGTGGAGTTGTAAATCATGCTGAATGTAATTAATTATTTTAATGCAGTTTAGTACATAAAACTACAACAAAGATAAACGGTCACTTGACTGTACATTCAAGTGCAATGATGTAAGTGTATATGTCAATTACTAGAATCAATGTTACTCTCTTTCATTAGTTATTATAAGTCTGTATAAAGCCCATCAACGTCGCTCATTACCAAGGCTAATTTGGACAAACTTGAATGTAGTGGGCTCATAAACCTGCTACATTTGTAAATGATTACAACTATTTCCTACAAATATGCTACACTGTATCTTTCAATTAAACCTAATGACTCTTCTTTAATATCATCCTAAAACTCCACAAGGTGAAATCCCGGAATGGCTGAAGGGCAGTTTGTTGCGGGTCGGTCCCGGAAAGTTTGAAGTCGGCGGCCAGTCCTACAACCACATGTTTGATGGCTTGTCCCTCATTCACCGATTCAACATAGAGGTAGGAATAGACTTATCTCCAA